>CM046874.1:54571175-55171175 GCA_025667525.1 Glebionis coronaria | reverse complement strand
TTTCCCGTTTCCCCACGTTTCTAAAACATCATACGACATCTCGCCAACGTTTCGGTGCTTCCTAGGATTAGACAACCAATTTGCAAACCCCCTGGTGTGACCCCATGCTGCGGTCCACACCCAATGATCAAATGATCTGCTTGAAGTTTAGATTCAATCGTCCATCGAGACAACTGCTCGCTTGCTTCTACCAGTTAATTAATATAAGTTGTAAATTAAGTGGTCTATGTAAGCTTTTGATTCAAAAGTATAATTTATAATGCAAGTAGTTTATTAACATAACATTTATTGTTGGTGCTAGATTTTATAACATCACTGATGGGAAACAAACGGATGCATAATCAAGGTGGCCCAGAAATTATGACTGATTATGAGAGGAGTAAAATGTTGAGGGTCCATGAGAACAAAGAAAGATTACGAGAGTTAGGAGTTAAAAATATTGCCAAGTCTATGACAATTTTGGTAGTAGCTGAAAGTACAAAGAAAAAGAAAAAGAAGGCCAAGGTTACCAATGAAAAAGATGTTGAGTATAATCCTAAAGATTCGGTTAATAGTGACGAAAACCACCATGAAGTTGATGTACCTGTTATCGCTCCTAAAAAGGTAACAATATTAGAAATCTTTGATTGTGCCGATTTTGTACAATTTTCTCTTTCTGATAAACTTTAATGTGTCACAGCAACATCGTCGGCAATATATTGCGCCAATGTCCATGAATAGATATGCTAGTTTTTCAAAGCAACGTGTTGCTGCTCCAAATATCTCTCGCTCTATACCGTGCGAGGATGGCGAAAACAATGGAAAGATTGTCGATCCAAATAATGGAAAGATTGTCGATGCAAATACAGAAATAGGGAATCAACCAAGGACTGGAATTACAATGCGTGAACTGCTCTTAAATAAAAACAGGCCACTAAAGAAACAATTGGAACCGAAAATCAGTTTGAGAAAATGTAATAATTTGACAACAAGCATAAGTGGACCAAGGAGAAAACTTTTTTCTATTGATGATGATGAATCGGAGAATGGCTTGAGATCTCAAGGTATATATGTATTATTTATATAAATTTGTTTAACAAGTGGATGTTTTAGGTAGATTTGCTTTTCTTATATATACTTTTTAATGTTTATAGATGTGAGTGAACTTGACAAAGCTCATGATGGTACCCACTATGATGAGAATGCAGATATGGAGAATGTAATATTTGAAGGTATTCATAGTGGAAACAACGGGGAGGATGTGAGAACTCTACGTAATATTGTACCAAAGATGGTAGAAAATGTACCAAAACAACGTGTTAGTTCTACAAATATCTCTTGTGTTATACCGTGTGCGGATGGTGAAAAAATGGAAAGATTGTCGATGCAAATAAAAAAAAAGAAAATCAACCGAGGGCTGGAAATACCATGGGTGAAATGATCTTAAGAAAAAAAAGGTCACCAAGGAAACAATCAGAACCAAAAAACAATTTAAGAAATTGTAATACTTTGACAACAAGCATAAGTGGACCAAGGAGAAAACTAGTTTCTGTTGACGATGAGTGGGAGAATCTCGTGAGATCTCAAGGAATATGTGTATTATATATATATATATATATATATATATATATATATATATATATATATATATATATATATATATATATATATATATATATATATATATATATATATATATATATATATATATATATATATATATTATCTAACAATTGGATGTATTACATAAATTTTATTTTCTTATACATATTTTTAATGTATACATGTCTGAATGAAGTTGACAAAGCACATGATAATACCCACTATGATGAGAATAAAGATATAGAGAATGCAATATTTGAAGGCATTGATAATAGAATAGAAGGAGACGATGTGAGAAATCTAGGTAATATTGTACCAAAGATGAGAGAAAATGAATGTAAACATAATAAGACAATTAATGTAAACGTGCTTTATATTATTGTAGATATGAGCGAAGATGAAATACAAGAAGATGGTCTTGAAAGTGAAGACAATGACCATTTTATGTTTAAAAATAATCAATATGAGATAGAATCGGGGAATGATAGTGAAGATGGTTCAGAATATGAGGATGAAGATGAGGATGTTGAACTTGTTGAAGCACAACTTGATGGCTCTATCATGAAAAAAGCAGGTTAACTTGAATTGCATAGTCACATTTTTGCAATTTTTTTGTTTAAATGTATGTATTATAATTGTTGCTTATTATGTATATTGAATTACTCATAGCTATTCCAACTTCAAGGAAAAGAGGTCCAACAATGATGCACGATATTCATGTACGAATGTGTGATGCACGTGAGGAAATCATCTGCAATGAATATGGACAACCTGTTGGCCCTGTGACTGAGGAGAAAGATACAGTTGGTAAATTCTCTCGGTTTTTAGGAACAATAGCTCGTACGTACAGTGTTGCACCTTTAACCTATAGTTCATGGCGAAAAGTACCTCATAAGGACAGTATGTGGGAATATGTACTGGTAAACTTTTAAAACTTGTTTATAAACCTTTTTTATGAAGCTTTTTCTTCATTTACTAATAAAGAAATTTCATTTTCATAAGGGCAAATACATTGTACCTGAGGCTGCTAAATCGTAGGTGCTAAAATCGATAGGAGATTGTTGGAGAGTATATAAATGTAGAATCAAGAAAAATCACTTCTATAAATTTAAGAATACAAGAACAAGATGGGCGAATAGACCCAAATCAGTTCCACAGAAGGAATTTGCAAAGTTACTGACTTTATGGAATAAGAAAGAAGTGACGGTAATTGAACGTATATTAAATTTATTTAAAACACATTTTGTATATCGTTATTCTTTAATGTCCATAGTTACACTATTTGTGAACTTTTGGTTAAATTTTGTGTAGGACCGGTGTTTGGTCTTAAGAAATGTACGCATGTCTCAAAAGAATATGCACACAGCTGGTCCAATAAGTTTTGCAAGGATTCGTGAGGGCCTGGTAATATGCTTTTCTTATTAGTGATAGTTTTTTTCATTTCAACCATCTTAATAATAATTATTGATGATTGTTTTTTTAATCATGAATGCAGAGAAATAAAGACCCAAACAAAGAACCACCTACCTTAACTCAAATGTTTTAGTGCACACGCGAAAGAACCGAAGGAAATGTATATGTTGACACATATGATGACACATCTGAGAAAATTGTAAGATACTATACCCATTATTATTTGCTACTTCTATTTGGTACTTAATATACACAGGAAATGTAATATTTGTTACACCTATATTGGGTAATTTCTTAACTTCTGAAAAAAATATTAAAGGAAAAATGAAGAATTACAAGCCTCCGGAAAATGAAAGTCCTCCTACAGATCCTTTTCAAGCTGTGATGAGCAAAGAATATGATGGACATCGTAGACTTTTTGGTAGAGGTGTTACCAACACATTGATAAAAAGGGTTAAAGCTCATGGGGTTCTAATATGGCTACATCCAAGATTGTGCGATCAAGTGCTACCAATTTAGAAGCTGAAAATGGTCAACATGCTGATAAGGACCGAAATATTGAAGAGGTTTACGAACATAAATTTGTTGAATTGAAGGAGGACAATGAAAAGAGACTAGAACTTATGAGAAAGGAATTTGACAATGAGCGTGCCAATATAGTTGAAGACATGATGCGAAAAATCTTTGAAAAACTGCCTCCTGAAGTAGCTCGCATGGTTTTAACATAACTGATTATCTATTTTGGTAAAAGGTATGTTATATACATTTATCACAAATTTCCTTTATGTTTGTTGGAACCCACTTTTTAGATGATAGTAGATACTCAACACAACTTGCCGCTTTGAGTTGTTATAATCACTTTGGATTTGAAAAAGTTGGACATCAGATTATTAAGTAGTGTTTGGAAAAGCTTAGAATCTGTCATAGGATTAGTTTTAGGTTAAGTTTGATTTGCATCATATTAGTGAGGTTACATGTAGTTAGTTTCAACTTTTGTTTCATCAAGTTGCATCTGACTCTATCTGCTAATGTGTTTTAGTTTTATAGTTTCTTCTTGTTTTGAGTTTTATCTTACATGTTTGAATGTTAGTTTAGGATTGTAGTACCTTACTTGTAGGGTTGATGCTCACTAATTGAAGTCAAGCACTACTAGTTCACCATTTAATCATATTTGAAGCCCATAAACACCAGCAGATATTATTCCTTAGTTGAAATTAATCCTTTTGTGCTTTGTTCTAGTATTTAATGTTCATACTTGTGCAAATTCTGAATTTCGTTGTTCTTTGCTCTTAATTTGATATGTGCATTTTCAACTTGATTTGTGTTTGGTTATTGTTTCTTAGCCATTTTCCATAGTTTTGTTGGAATGGAAATTACTTAGGCTTGAAATCAAACACTTAACTTGGCCAAAAGTGGCCAACTTACATGATGAAAAACCAACAGCTCTTGATTCTTTATTTTGAGGTTTTAAGTTTTGCAGATCAGAATTCAAATAGATTAAGTATCATAGTCTTGCTGTTTTTAAAAATATTTGAGGTTTATGCTTTTCAGCCGGCTTATTAATTAGTTGTAATTTGTCCGAGTACCTCTAGTTTGTTGCTACTGTTCATCTGTTCTTATTGTTTGTAATTATTTGACTGTTGCTTGAATCTGTTTTGTGTGTGTGTTAAGTGCTTATAAATTGTAAACACACCATAGCCAACTGCTATAGTGTGTGTTTTGTCAAAGAAGAAAAAATAAACATCAAAAGATCCACGTTAAGTCTTTTAAGGGAATGATATCATGAGTTTAGTGGCTTTAATTAGTGTTTGATAACACCTTGTGTCACATAATTCCAAGAAAACTAATTTTATTCTTTGGTTATATGTTTTCCAGGTTGCTTTAGTATAACATGTGGGAATAATCAAGATTTTCAAGTGCAATGGAACTCTTTTGAGAACACATGTTGAAGAAGATTTTAGTAGTTGTTTAGTTGGCAGATGTTTTATTTTTGTTGTGAATTACATGGTAGTTTGTTTGACAATTAACAAATTTGTACCTGGAATATGATCATATTGATAATATTATATCTTTGTTTTGATGAAATAAGTTACGTGTTCACATATAATTAAAATAATGGTTGTATTCCTAGCTTTTGAATTTTCTACAGAAAATATGCGACACGGAATTGCTAAAGTGTTGCCTCTAGTCAAAAAAGTGTTGCGTCGGTATTCTTAAAGTTGAAAAAGAAGTGTTGTATTAGATGATTGAAAGTGTTGCATATGATGCGTAAAAGTGTTGTCATTGGTTGGTGTTTTATATTAAGAAGTGTTGCCTGTAACTATCAAAGTGTTGCAATATAAAAGTGTTGCATTTGTGAACATGAGCAACACTTTGACAAAAGTGTTGCACATTATGGCAAAAGTGTTGCTTTAGGCCTAAGGCAACAGAGCCTAAGGCAACACTTAAAAAAGTGTTGCATTAGGCTTTATGCAACATTTTTTAGACCTAATACAACACTTTACGAGTGTTGCTTTAGCCCTATTTTTTAGTAGTGATAGTACTCTCATCAAGGTTCGTTCTCAATGACTTCTGAGCAAATCTCTAGAAATTCGATGCGAAGCGAGGATCTTGATAAAGATGTTCGATACAGGCACACTATGTTTACATAACTCTTTTGCATTTATCATTAACGAGAACGATATTAGCAGATTTGGTCAGTCTGTCGACGATGACCCTAATCGAATCAAATTCAGATGATGACCCTTGCAATAGCTAGACGTTTACCAATGTATGAGGCGATGTCTGCCTTCATAATTTGTCATTAGTACAACTTCTTCAGACAAAGATACTTTTAGTCAAAAATGACATACATATAATACTTATACTTACAAGATTTCCAATTTAACTACATCTCACAATCTTCCATATTTAGGAAACCATAAACGGCCCTTTAAAATATTTAACGCTATCGGCTTCTCAATTCTAATGGTTCACATTAGCCGCGAACCACTTTTTATTATTTATATTATCCTTTTTACAAACATCGTTTATTTTTATATTGTTCGGAAATTTATTTTGCACGTTCATTATTAAGAAATATATCCTAATTGGTTCTTTATCCTTTTTATATAATATGTCAGTATCTATAGTTACTTCTCATGATGATGTAATTATCATGTCCACAGTTCACTCAGATATTCTTTCTATATTATGTGTCAGTAATTACGTTCACCTTTCTTCATATTTTCTAAGTTTCAGTTTCGTCTCATCTATCATTTTTATCAGTTTTTCTCAGTCCAGCGTTTAAAGCGTCGATAATTATTACTATTAATTAAATAATAATCAGTTAATTTTTATGAAACGTAAACGTAAAAATTTTAAATTTCTTAGTTCAACTTATTATATAAAATGTTCAAAAATAACTTTGAATTTAATTAACAAGATTTTTGTTGATTTATCGAAAGTATTTAATAAGATTCGTAAATGTTCGAAAAACCTTTGTTTATACTTTGGTCAAAATTTTCTTAGTTAAAAAGCAAAAATTGCCGTTTCAAATTTTAAGTCATGGTTTAACGGTTTCCTCAATCCCTCTTAGGTTGTCTTGAGGTATACACAAACATTTACCCCTAAACAGAAGTTTAGTTAAATGATTTGTGTATAAGGGAATAATCCCTTAAAAATCCTTTGTTAAAACATTCGCCAAAACATATTTGCACATTCTTTTTGGTAAAATCCAAAGTCTTAAAAGGGCTCTAATTCTTTGAAGAGTCAATATATATTCCATTATCTTTTAATCACACGATCAAATAATGTAAAAGATTTAGTCTTAAATCTCATGTTAAATATTCAAGGTACATGTTTTTATTGTTCGGTCAATTCAGGGCAATCTATAAATAATTATTAACTCATTCTTATTCTTATAAACAAACATATAGTTCTTAATGATCACGAGCATGAATTTATCAAATTACAGCCTACACACGTGATTCATCAAATTTATGAATGCTACATGTGTATTAGTCAATCCAAACAACATCACGTGAAACTCATAATGTTCATTACAAGTTCCGGATGTAGTGATTGGAATAGATAATCCTTTTCGCAGATGCGAAGTTGATGATAACCATGCTGAGGATCAAAAACCTTGTAAATGATCGAACAAATCTTCAATTTCGAGTTATGGATATCGTTTTCGATTGTCAATTTACTCAGTTCACAATAATCTATAAATATAAGGAATGATAACACCATAGCTCTTCATGATGACGAGCTCGGTAGAATAAAATCTTTCTCCGACAACTCTCTCAGTTGTACGGTAATTCCTTAAATTCAGATGGTGCTGACGTACAGTGCACAAGCCACAAGTGCAGCACCGGAAATATAATCAATACCAATTTCAACTTGCCTTAATGGCAAAAGTCTAGGTAATTCATTAACAAATACTTACTAAAGTTTCAAATAACAGAATTATCCTTTCAGTAAATTCATATTAACTTCTTTCTAGATTATAATATCTAAGACTAATTCACAACCATTCATGGTAAAATTTCAAGTCTAAATGCAGGATATGGTCATCCACCAAGAATTATTTAGATCATTTTTTATAATCAACATCTTATCATTTAGGGTAATTCTACTCGAGTTCCCATCAATTAAGACAATGTCGTCATGTCATAATCAATCATTTCATTCTACTGGCATTATCAACTTTCCAGTTTCATTGCCGTCGATAAGATGTGAACTTCTCAAAAGTCTAATAGTAACTCATAATCCTTCACAAATTCAAGGATATTTGGAGACTCAACTACTATTAAAAGAGTAAGGGCAACGCATAATCTATGCGAGAGAATTTCAAATCAGATACAGCCGAAAACATTTAACGAATATGAATATATCCCATGTTTTCATAATTTGAGTACGCATTCGAAAGCTCCTCGGATCGTTACCCAGGTCATTCAAATGAATTCAAATCAAAAGAAATGATACGAACGTCGATACATCCAATCGGTTATCAACACTCGATATTCAGATACTTTTCATAAGAATCTCACTACGGGAGAATTGGACAGGAAAGAATTGTCAATTGTCAAATAAGACAATTCCCACAGATGAGTAAATTCAACTCAGAAGAATAGATGCTACAGGCACATATGTAGGTGTCCCTAACACTATGTCCCTATTTTTCACTTCTTGCAGATCTCATAAAATTTATTCTTTCACAATCTTCAAAGAAAATTAGTGCTTATTCATTAGTTTTATGGTGACTACTAATCTGCCTTGCATGGTCCATTCCAAATTGTATGTAGGCGCGCAACTATATACAATTTCAAGATTAACGATGCAATACTCAGTTCGTCAAAAATTTATCATCATGTTTATAATAAAAACATTTTCGTGCTTAATTCTTAAATAAGAATCAAAAATAACTTTACAAAGATTTTCCTTGTTATGAAAACAATTAAGTTTTCCAAGGTGTTTTATCAACAACTTCATTTTGATAATAAATCTTACTTTAATTAATTCATATGGTGATGAAAATTCAATTTTCCCCAAGGGATACTATTGTATCTTATAAAAACAACGAGTGATCTGCAAAATAGTGATGAGGAGTTGTTCACCAAGAACTAACTACAATCTTATAGGAAATGAGCTTAGCCAAATAATCATGAGGTTCATGATCTCGATGGCACTCAAAAGAATAATTCACAACGTAACTCAATTCAAGATGAGTACTTGTTCAATGGTTGCATCACTAATGCGAACATTAGGATGAAGCAATAAAAGATAGATAACATTGATACATGTAGGATTTAGCAATCAAAGGTAGTCTTTTCATTAATCACAAACAAGTCAAAATTGTACCGTAACACATTACGTGTCACTATGTCATACAATTCTCAGAACTCATCCTACCAACTGATATCTCAGTTAAGTTAGGGATTTTTAAAAGATACCACAATTAATACTAACCTACAAGAGTCATTAGGTGTCCCACCTGTCCCGGAAGATCCATCGGTCCTAATTCAGAAGAAGATTTCTTCAATTTATTTCTTGGACAGTGGGCATCCTCGTTAGTGGACAATGGCCTAGGAACAACCCTTAACACGAACCTACAATCATTTAAAACCTCATAATTCAATCAAAGAACTTAACGAATTCCTCTTAACAATCTCATATTCCATACAAGTTAAATTTTACTTTATTCAAGTTTCAACCATTTTTATACTCAATTTGTTATCCTACCTCATTTCCCAATACTTCAACTTTATTTTTAAACCTTAAAAGAGCAGTAAAAGATCGATATGAATCAACACTTAATTTCCAATCCTATAGCTCTTACAACAACAATTATCAAATGAGTCGCTAGTATTAAATGACTCACACATTTAATTAGACTTCTCGGAAAGGTATTAGTGGCATGAGGCTTTTGGGTACTGGTTCCAATGACAGCCTCAAGTGCAACATTCACCCCTTCGATTTCAATTTAAGAATTGGATGACAACGAATCAGATGACATCTTTCTAGGTGGTAACATTTTGTCAAACTCTACTCTATAAGGAAAGATCGTCATGACATCGATATCAGATTTTAATCTCGCCAATTCTTTTTCAATATCACAATCAACTAATATCTACATTTCTACGAATATCAACCATTTGTTGGGATCATAAATATCCACAACTTGGCTTAGATCTAGGATAGCTAGAATTCCTACGAGAATAGCTTCGATTATATTACTAGGGGAATTAGGGTTTCTTGTGACAATCTACGTCGTATAAATACCTCGTATAAATATCAAAATAATCATCAAACAATCATGTAATAAAATTACATCATATATATATAATCCAAGTTATATATATATTAAAATAACACTTCTCAGTCTGGCCTTGTCGGTAACTCGGGAATTCTTCGGCACCGTTATAGTCAAAAGATTTTTAGACATTTTGTGAAAAATGTTTATAGTCAAAAGATTTTGAAATGTTTTATTCAAAACCTTGGTTTTAAAAATCTTTCGTTCTCTATAACGAGAGCTCTGGTACCAAACTGTAACACCCCCAAATTTATACAACTCAGTACAGCGGAAGACTCGTTGGTGTTACGGGATAGCACATTACTCACATCATAGACAACGCATAAAAGTCGCGTCGTTTAATAATAAAAGCATTTCCATTCATAAATATCAAAGTTACATAGGTC
The DNA here is from genome assembly GCA_025667525.1 of Glebionis coronaria. Classification (NCBI taxonomy): domain Eukaryota; kingdom Viridiplantae; phylum Streptophyta; class Magnoliopsida; order Asterales; family Asteraceae; genus Glebionis; species Glebionis coronaria. The sequence goes on along the minus strand of CM046874.1, from coordinate 55,160,999 downwards.
CCAAGTCATTGTATTTAATATAGGTTTTACAAAGCATTGAATGGAAATAAGTATTTAGGTGCGGGCCATGAATTCTTGATGTCTTCCCGAGAATTACCTTCAAGTCCCTGAGATAAAACATGTTAAAAGAAAAGGTCAGCGATAACGCCGAGTGAATTCATAGAGTTTAATAAAATCCATCAATATAATATCAGTATAAAATTATTACTGAAAATCATTTTATACAAATCATTTTAATAGGCCATAAAATAGCCAAAGTCATTTTATACCAATCTTCATCAAAATCATAATATAGGCATTTGCCTTAAAAATCATTATACGAGTCAATGTCATAAAAACATCATACAATATGTCTTATGACGTTGTATGAAAATAAAAACCTTTATATGAATATTGATGACACTGCTTTTATACATAGTCTCATCGTCCAAATCGGGCTTAAAATGCATAAAATATCATTAAAACTGTCAAATATATGCTCGTGTTTGTTGCTTGTGTATTTTAGGTACGGATATTGAGGAAATGACAAAAAGATCACAAGAATCATTCAAAAACGAACACGGGAAACGAAGCCGCACAATGAACCGGGCCCAAATTTGGATTTTATAAAAATGTCCTTGAAGTTTTGAAGATTGGCAACTTTAGTCCCTCATTTTTTAAGACTTGGCAAGTTAAGACCTTGAAGAAATCAAGTTATGCAAGAATGGTCCTTGAGGAATGAAGATTGTACAAGTTTAGCCCTTGGGAAAAGAAGAATTTACATGTGAAGTCCTTATATTAAGTTTGAAAACTTAATTGTGCCAAAAGTGTCAAACTTTCAAACTTGTTTTCAAAGGAGTGAAGTTTATTGCCATTTAAAACAAAATGAATGAAGGAAGAGAGTAGGGGGGCCAATACTGCCAGACAGCCAAACTTACCCATCCACTCACACCATTACACGTCACCATACCCACCCATTTACCCAAACCCTTACCCATTAACCCGTCCAATACCCAACCCAAACCCAACCAGTTTATTAAATAAACTGGTCAACTAAGTCAACCATCTTTTTCCCACTAAACATCACATTTAAAAAGTTAATTACCCAAAACGAATCAAACACACCTTTAATCCCAGATAAACCCTAATATTCCCCAGCCTTAATCACCCTTAATTCAAAGGGGTTTTTCCCAAAATCCTCCAGATCAGTAATTAAGGGTGATTTAACCCAAACCCACTCTCATTTTCAAAACCCACTCAACCCATGTGACACCCCTGGCCCTCCCTGCTCAAGTCACTTTCCACAAAAACCTAGGAGGGGATAATTTAAACGTCTGAGATACACTACTTGGACCCCAAGGACATTTGAACAGCCAAGATCATCACAAGTACATCTACAACAACTGGCATATCACATGGACCATTTTTGACCAAGATTTGAAGACTTTTCAAAGGGCATTTTAGGGCTTTTCATACTTAGGGTTTAAGCAAACTAGAACCTTCTATCTACTTGTATAAATACAATCCGTATGTGGCTGTATTTCGTTGTTCCAGATTTTTACTCCAAATTTGTAATCCCTTTTTAATTATATATAAAGTTGGTGTTTGTTTAAAATTGTAATTCCTTTTATGAGTTTTAAAAGTTGGTAAATGTTTGTTGAGTATTAATCTGAGTTCCATTTTACATTGTTTAAACACTTTGTGTTTAAGATTTTCAAAAAGGTTTCAAAAAAGGTTTGCAGTTTTCAGAAATCCAAGAATCCAAGAAGTGAAAGTGGATTGGAATTCCTGGATTTCTGTATTAATACTTGGTTCAAAACGTGTTTAAGTTTCAAAGGTTTTCATTGGTTCAAAGTTGGTAAAAAGGTTTGAAAGGTTTTAAAAAAAATTCAAAAAGTTGGTATTTGTGTATTTTTCTTAGCAGGTTTTAGGAGCTTGCTTGATTGACCAGGGTTCTGCACAGGCCCGGGCCTATTAGGAAGTGGCATAGCTGCCATTGTTGGGCCTGGATGTAGGTCCAACAAGGTAAAATCCTTGATTCTATTTTTAGTTTTCAGAAAATTTGGTGTTTATGTGATTTGGACTGCAAGTTGTTCATTTGTTTGTTTAAGTGTTTGATTTCACTGATTGGTTGGTTGTATGCATGTTATAAGTTGTTTAAATCAGTTTGAGTGTGATTTGAAACCATTTGCTTTGTTAAAAATCATTTTCAGATTATAAAGGGGTGTTTGGATTAAGGGCTTAAGTAGGGTTTAACAATGTAATCTTGCTTTAATACCTGTTAAACTCACTTCTTTGGATGCTAGTAAGTGATACATGTACTTAGGTTTCTATTTGGTAGAGTTTTGAACAAATTTGTATGCTAAAAAAGTGAAAACATAGCCTAATCCAGTAACTGCCTTGTTCTGCTTGATTTTTGTGATTTTTGCCATCAAATCTTGAAATCTGTTAGATACTAGGTTTAAGCAGGGATTGCTATTGCTTATTTGTCATTTGGTGAACTTATGTGCTAGTAATTGGCCTTAGAAATTCGTTTTTATGCATGTAAACTAGGCCTACTGTTCATCAGATACCCTTAGGGCTTAATCAGAAACTTTTTGGTGCATTTCTGCTTGATCTTTGCTTGTGACTTGTTGTTTTTTGTGTTTACTCAGACTCCCCACAACCCAATTGGTGTGGGGGTGCCCATTTGTCCAAACAAAAATCATTCAAGAAGCTTTCCTAAGCTTGAAAGGTCTCCTGACCAAAATATTACACTAGCAGTGGGAACAAACTTCCCACTGGTAGTTCATCTATTGGTAGTGCTACACAACAAGACAAAACCCCAAACATGTCACTTTCAGTTATCTTGATTTTTTGTCTTTAGTGCCCTTAATTGGGAATTAGGACTTGAAACTTGTTTTCATATTTTTCTAATTTTATTTCTGAATTTTTAGTTTAATTAGAATTTTTATTACTGTTCATTTACTATTTTTTAGTTTAAATAGCCTTTTTTAATACTTTTTAATGTTTCTGTTTTTGGCATTTAGTGCCAAAAATACTTCTTTTTCAGTTTAAACATTTTTCCTAGACTTAGAATATTATTTTAAGATTTTTGGTTAAAAAAGTTTTTACTGTTCATCTTTTTTATTATTTTTAGAATTAATTTAAGTTAATTAGGGTTTTATTTAAACTGTTTTTGTCTTTTAGTGGTAAATTTAATATTTTTCAAACTTTTTCATTTTTTATCTGTTCATTAGAGTAATTTAGTATTTTTAAAAGTTTCAAATTATTTTTGGCATTATTTTATTATTTTTTTATAATTATTTTAGTTTTAAAATAGTTTTTAGTAATTTAAAAATAGAAAAATAGTTTTTAAAAATTAGGAAAAATACTTTTTAGTCTTTAGATAATATAAGTAAGTTATTTGTTCAATAAAATAATATTTTGGACATTTTGATTAATTATATTTAATTTTAGGGCTTTAATTAGCATTTAAAATTGAATATTTAATTAATAAAAGGTTTTAAAATATTTTTATTGGATTTTTACTCTTATTTATATTATTTTAGACTACTTTTAGCTTTTAATTAATTTTTAGGTTTAACATTTTAATTTTTGCACTTTTTACGGTTTTACGTGAACGCTTTTTCGTCTTAGTTTAATCCATCTTCGTAACCGTCATTTCTTTCTTATTTCTATTTTCTTTTCTTCACAATAAAATCATCATTAATCAACTCACTACACAACACACGTGCCTCCTCGAGAACGAACTCACACTTTTAGGGTCATTCACACACGGTTTTCCTAAATCGTCGTGCACACTTGCCCTTTTTTGTCATCCTTTTCTTAAAGGGTACAAAAACACTACAATCATTTTTTGCGCCGCTGCCGGGGAGGCGTGTTGTGTTTTGATTGAACAATTGTTGTTTTTATACTAACCATAATTAGTATTTGTATTAGTAGCACTCTACTAATACGTATTATCGTTTTTGGGTTTTTGTGTGAATATTATTAATATATTGTATACGTAGAACAATAAATTCACAAGTACTCCAAATACGTGAGAAATCACAACCTTGACTTGGGAGGTTATTACCCAGTCATTGTATTCGAATCTCAAACCAAAGAAAAAAGGCAAAAATAGATAAATACTTTCGAGAAGCTCGATTTTGAAAAATACAAACTATAAGGTGGGTATAAGGCGGTTGTATTTCACGACCTAAAGGAAAAAGGCTCTTAAGTGCTTCGCGCCGCCTCGTTTCCTCCGCTTGCTTGTGCGTATTTGATTTTAAGAGTGAATCGAGGGTTTTGTCGCCCAAAGTATTATTACATACCATATATATTTTCTTGGTTTCTATTGATTAAACCCTCTTGAACGATTTGGTGTTCCACCATCGTTCTAAAGTCATCGAAGGTGTTCACTTCACGTGATCGTTTTCATTCCTTGAGGCTTATTTAATCAAGAGATTTTATTAAGGAGGAGATTTGTAGATTTGTGTCTACCTAATACATTCACCAATTTCCAAAAAAAGTTAATACCATCAAAAACCACAAAAAAATTGAAAAAATACAAAACACCAAAAAGAATCTTCTTTGCTCATCCCCTCGTTGTACGTGACGTTTATGCTTACTCGCAATCAAGCAAAACGTGCACGTAAACGTTGAAACCGAAAGGAGTCAACACCTACTCCTAATTTTTCTAGTGAAGAGACTCCAAGTGAGGAACCTATTGTAGAACAAGAAGCTATCATGGCTAATCGTACTATGATGGAGTTGCTTCAAGCACCCACCGAGGGTTTTGGAGAGGCCATTGTGATTCCCGCCATCCTTGCGGAGAACTTCGAGATCAAGACGGGTTTAATGTCTATGCTTCAAGCAAACAAGTTTCGCGGACACGAAAAATACAACCCACATTATCACATTAGGCAATTTAATCGTCTCACCGCGACAAGCAAGTTTAAGGATGTACCACACGATGCCATTAAGATGATGTTGTTTCCCTACTCGTTAGATGGACCCGCCAAGATATGGCTTGAGAAAGAACCGCCAAATTTGATTTTGACATGGGCCGATCTCGTGTCTAAATTTGTGAATCAATTTTTTCTACCATCTAAAACAACACATTTGAAAAACGAGATTTCACGATTTACACAAAGATCTAATGAAAGTTTTTCAATGGCTTGGGAAAGGTTTAAAGAAATGTTACATGAATGTCCACACCATGATTTTTCCGAATTGCATCAAATTGACACTTTTTATAATGGGCTTAATGATCATGAACGAGATTACTTAAATGCCGCCGCGGGTGGTAATTTTTTATGCAAAACAACCGAAGAGGCTTTGAAAATCATTGAAAATAGGTCTAAGGTTTATAGCCCTCGTAACACACCGAGTGTTGCCAATTTGGGCTCGTCATCATCTCGTTCCATTAATGCCTTGCAAGATGAAGCAAATGAGGAGAATCGGTTTTTCGATAGTTTTTTGACTCTTATGTCTCATTGGAAAGCTCAAGAAGCTTCAAATTCCGCTTCGGTTAAAGCGGTTGCTAAGAGTTGTATTTCGTGTGGTGGAGCTCATGATTTTTCCGAGTGCATTACCGCGGATGGTAACACTTCGAATGCTTATGTAGCCACGGGAACTTATAACCAAAACGGTCAAGGTTCCCGCCAAAATCAAGCTCCACAAAATCAAAATGCTAAAAACTATCGAAACAATCAAAGTGGTGGTTACCAAGGAAATCAACGTAACTACAATAAGGGTAATTATCAAAGTGGAAATGGGCAAGTTTCTAACCAAAATCAAAACCGTGATCTTCAAAACACTAACCAAGGTTTTCAAAATGCTCACACAAAAAATCTTAGTGGAGAGTTCTTAGATTATGCTAAAGCTAATGATGTTAAGTTTGATAACATGCAACGTGAGATGATTAGCTTAAGATCCGAGTTAAAAACCGAGCTTAAAAACGAACTTGCTAATGAATTGAGAAATCATTCTAATAAATAGGAAGGAAATGTCCAACGACTCCAACAAAACAAACAAAAAATGGAGCAAGGGCAACATGAGATTAAGCAAGAATTGTTAAAAGCGGATGCTAGGCAATCTAAGTTTGAAGACCGAATGGGAAAAATGTTTGAAGCTATCATGTGTAAGCCCTCTTCTTCGGGTGGTCTTCCTAGTGATACCATCGTGAACCCGAAAGGAGAATTGAAGGTTATTACTACTCGTAGTGGTAAAACTTTCAAAGAATCCATTTCTCGTCCAAGTACTTCTATGGAGAAGGAAAAAGAGAAAGAACCCGAGGTGGTGGTAGAAAAGGAGCAAATTCCAAGCCCACGAAGTACTGCTCAAACCACACCTACGGTTGAACCAATACCAATCATGGAACCCGAGATTCCAAGGCCGATGTCTATGCCTATGCCCCAACCCACACCACCCTTACCTTACCCTTCAAGACGAGACAAGGAAAAGGCACAAGAACGAAATAACTATCAATTTGAACTTTTTATGAAAATGTTTCATGACTTGCATTTTAATATAAGTTTTGCCGACGCCTTAGTCATGATGCCTCGATTTGCCGCGAACTTCAAAAGTATGTTGAATAACAAAGAAAAATTGCAAAAATCGTCTAGTTGTTCATCGGTTTTTCTTAGCCGCATACCTCAAAAAGTCGGTGATCCTGGAAAGTTTTTAATCCCATGTGCTATACAAGACATGGAAGAATGCTACGCCTTGGCCGATCTTGGTGCTAGTATTAATTTGATGCCTCTTGAGATTTTTAAATCGCTCAATCTTCCCAATCTCACTCCTTCAAGAATGTCAATCGAAATGGCCGATCATTCTACGATTCTAGCTTGTGGAGTTGCCGAGGACGTCTTCGTGAAAGTTGGAAAGTTCTACTATCCCGTAGACTTTATTGTTGTCGATATTCCCATCGATCCTAAAGTTCTGTTAATTTTGGGTCGATCATTTTTGGATACCTCGAGAGCACTTATCGATGTGCATGCTAGAAAAATCACTCTTCGTTTCAATGAGGAAGAACTCGTCATTAACGCAACCCAAAACTCCACACTTTCTCATGTATATTCTATCACATCTTTGTACAATGTCAATCCCATCAAAAACATTTGCAAAAAGATTTCAAAAAGAGTTTTAGGAGTTGTTGAGAAAAATGAAGTTCCGTCCCCTCCGTCGGTGGAGGTTAAGAGTGTTAAGCCTACGGTTCCAATTGTGAATGATTCTTCGGATGATGAATATGTTGATCCCGATGGGGGAGTTTTCTTTGTCCACAAACATTTTGAAAACTTACCACCACCTTTACCAAAACGGTTTTCAAATGTGAGAATTTTTAGTGTGACTAACATTGCTTTAGCAACACCAAATATTTTTGACATAAGTAAATCGGGTTTTCATAAGGAGAGTTTAAAAGATGAAAAAGGAAAAGATTTTGAATTGAATTTAAAAGATTTTTCTACAATTCTAACTTCGTCATCACCACGTGTATTGAGTACTACAAGCTCGTCTTCTCCTATTGACGATGCTTTGTGTGGACTTAGTGTGGGGGAAATCCCTTATGTTCCCTCCCCTTTCTCCACCGAGGACGAGATATTTGATCCTGGAATTGCTTATAAAGGGAAATCTCGGTCTTCCACCGATGCAATAAATGGAAAATCTTTTCATTTGATTGGTGCGAGTCTACCTCGAGTAGCTCAATGTTTTCATGACTTACCCATTGTGCCACCCTTCTATTTCTTCTCTCCTATTTTCTTGAAACCCTTTGGGTTTATGTTGGCACATGATGGAGTGGCGTTGGTTTGTTTTTCCAATGAAAACGAGAACGCCATCTTCGATCCCGGTATTTTGCACCATTTAAGGACTTAGTCCTTAATACCGGTTGTTTTTGGTCCTTGTTTATCATGTAAGCCCCACCAAAAATTGACCATACCATGATATCCCTAAATGATCACATTTATGGGGATTCGAGTCGAGCTTTTGACTCGGTTATCAAAAACAAGGTGCCTCGTGGGGGAGACCCATGCTTATCCATGTACATATTATTGCTTTCTAATTAGTTAATGTGAGGGAATTTGTGCCCTTCCAACCTTTGTTCCGTGGTTGTTTGTGCATTGTGGTTTTTAGATCATGATCTTCACGATTGGAGCCTCTCGTGTTCGTTTTATGGGAGCACTCGATCGTTTGCTTTGAATACTTTCTCAATATCCAAATGATATATCCTTGATTGTTCTAACCTTAGGTTTCTAGCACACTTCATAAACGGCTATTAATTTATTGGTTACACCCTTTCCATGCTAGATTAGGCATTCGACTACGTCTCTAGTATGGGGGTGTTTGCACCCCTAGACTCGAAACATTGAGGACAATGTTTAACTTTAGTACGGGCGGGTGAATAGATACTTGCCTTGCCAAACCTTCACGCAATCCAATATTCATCTTTTTGTTATCGTTTTGTTGCAAAATAAGGCTAAAAATGGCCAAATTTTAAAATTTTCTCATGTTTTATAAGTGTTTGAAGACACGAATGTAGGTTTTCCGATGGCGAGAATAAGAGTAATTTTTGACTCGACCGTGCGTGTTGAGCACTTAGCTTTGATTCCTTAACTACACATTAGGCTAAGTCTCTTAAATGAGGACGAGAAATGATAGAGTTACTATGCTAAACGTAGAGTACTCGTATTCTTTCAAAAACTCATGTGTTCTCGTTGTTTGCTTATTCTCCCTTCGCTTGTAAATATTTTTTGCTTAATAAATATTGACTTAGCGGTTTAGTTAGGATTGTTGGGTTTCTAGTCTTTCCTAGTAGCTTCCGTGTAATTAAATTGGGGAGACATTAAGGTATCGCCAGCGTCACGGTTTTGAAGTATTGGCAACCCGAATAATCAAAAGCTTCACCTAATAATAAGATTTCAAGTGCTCACCTAAATCTAGCAAACAATTTGAAGCCCCACAAGGACGAAAAATCTATGCAAAATTGAAAGTGAATCAAGCCTTAATCTTCGAAGCTTTAAAGATCCAAAATTCGCCTTAGCGTGAGGATATACGTCTTTGGATAATAAAACCACCGATGAGGCGGATAATAAAAGGCAAGGCAAGACCGAAGTCATAATAAAAGCTTCATGGCGAAGTTGAATAAAAGATGGAGGTAAACCAAAGATAATAAGGCCCTTCCGTTAGGGGGCGTATAAAAGTCTTGGTAATAAGTCTCATGTTCAAAACCGTTATACAACCGTGTTTATCGATTCTTCTTGTCAACTTAACTTTTTAACATCGTTGTCTATTAGGAGGGGTTATTGATTTGATGGTCTTGATTACACCGTTAGGACTCTATTTTTAGACCTAAATCTCTATTATCGCATAAGTCAATGATGTATCCTCGTGAACATTCAAGACAAAATAAAATATAAGAGATACAACTTAGGAATAATGGGAGGACAAGTACGTGATTAGGGCATATGAGTAGTGTTAGCATTACTAACTTATAATGACAATGATCTCGTTGCACGCTTGGCATGGAATTAGGGTGAAAATCGAGGACGATGAAATTATTTCTAACGAAGCATTCACGTGTTCTTATTCTATGAACCTAAACGTCCCATTTTGCGATGAAAATCATACATTATGTCTAAAACGCAAGTAGTATTAATAGTAGTAGTGTAGCTAGTTTATCATTCTAATAAAGTGAATAAAAATAAATTTTGGAGGTGCTATGATACTTTATTCTAGCATTGCGTGAGGGCACGGCAATGGTTTAGTATGGCGGAGTGATGAGACTGCTTTTATACATAGTCTCATCATCCAAATCGGGCTTAAAATGCATAAAATATCATTTAAACTGCCAAATATATGCTCGTGTTTGTTGCTTGTGTATTTTAGGTACGGATATTGAGGAAATGACAAAAAGATCACAAGAATCATTCAAAAACGAACACGGAAAACGAAGCCGCACAATGAACCGGGCCCAAATTTGGATTTTATAAAAATGCCCTTGAAGTTTTGAAGATTGGCAACTTTATTCCCTCATTTTTGAAGACTTGGCAAGTTAAGACCTTAAAGAAATCAAGTTATGCAAGAATGGTCCTTGAGGAATGAAGATTGTACAAGTTTAGCCCTTGGGAAAAGAAGAATTTACATGTGAAGTCCTTATATTAAGTTTGAAAACTTAATTGTGCCAAAAGTGTCAAACTTTCAAACTTGTTTTCAAAGGAGTGAAGTTTATTGCCATTTAAAACAAAATGAATGAAGGAAGAGAGTAGGGGGGCCAATACTGCCAGACAGCCAAACTTACCCATCCACTCACACCATTACACGTCACCATACCCACCCATTTACCCAAACCCTTACCCATTAACCCGTCCAATACCCAACCCAAACCCAACCAGTTTATTAAATAAACTGGTCAACTAAGTCAACCATCTTTTTCCCACTAAACATCACATTTAAAAAGTTAATTACCCAAAACGAATCAAACACACCCTTAATCCCATATAAACCCTAATATTCCCCAGCCTTAATCACCCTTAATTCAAAGGGGTTTTTCCCAAAATCCTCCAGATCAGTAATTAAGGGTGATTTAACCCAAACCCACTCTCATTTTCAAAACCCACTCAACCCATGTGACACCCCTGGCCCTCCCTGCTCAAGTCACTTTCCACAAAAACCTAGGAGGGGACAATTTAAACGTCTGAGATACACTACTTGGACCCCAAGGACATTTGAACAGCCAAGATCATCACAAGTACATCTACAACAACTGGCATGTCACATGGAGGATTTTTGACCAAGATTTGAAGACTTTTCAAAGGGCATTTTAGGGCTTTTCATACTTAGGGTTTAAGCAAACTAGAACCTTCTATCTACTTGTATAAATACAAGCCGTATGTGGCTGTATTTCGTTGTTCCAGATTTTTACTCCAAATTTGTAATCCCTTTTTAATTATTTATAAAGTTGGTGTTTGTTTAAAATTGTAATTCCTTTTATGAGTTTTAAAAGTTGGTAAATGTTTGTTGAGTATTAATCTGAGTTCCATTTTACATTGTTTAAACACTTTGTGTTTAAGATTTTCAAAAAGGTTTCAAAAAAGGTTTGCAATTTTCAGAAATCCAAGAATCCAAGAAGTGAAAGTGGATTGGAATTCCTGGATTTCTGAATTAATACTTGGTTCAAAACGTGCTTAAGTTTCAAAGGTTCTCATTGGTTCAAAGTTTGGTAAAAAGGTTTGAAAGGTTTTAAAAAAAATTCAAAAAGTTGGTATTTGTGTATTTTTCTTAGCAGGTTTTAGGAGCTTGCTTGATTGACCAGGGTTCTGCACAGGCCCGGGCCTGTTAGGAAGTGGCATAGCAGCCATTGTTGGGCCTGGATGTAGGTCCAACAAGGTAAAATCCTTGATTCCATTTTTAGTTTTCAGAAAATTTGGTGTTTATGTGATTTTGACTGCAAGTTGTTCATTTGTTTGTTTAAGTGTTTGATTTCACTGATTGGTTGGTTGTATGCATGTTATAAGTTGTTTAAATCAGTTTGAGTGTGATTTGAAACCATTTGCTTTGTTAAAAATCATTTTCAGATTATAAAGGGGTGTTTGGATTAAGGGCTTAAGTAGGGTTTAACAATGTAATCTTGCTTTAATACCTGTTAAACTCACTTCTTTGGATGCTAGTAAGTGATACATGTACTTAGGTTTCTATTTGGTAGAGTTTTGAACAAATTTGTATGCTAAAAAGGTGAAAACATAGCCTAATCCAGTAACTGCCTTGTTCTGCTTGATTCTTGTGATTTTTGCCATCAAATCTTGAAATCTGTTAGATACTAGGTTTAAGCAGGGATTGCTATTGCTTATTTGTCATTTGGTGAACTTATGTGCTAGTAATTGGCCTTAGAAATTCGTTTTTATGCATGTAAACTAGGCCTACTGTTCATCAGATACCCTTAGGGCTTAATCAGAAACTTTGTGGTGCATTTCTGCTTGATCTTTGCTTGTGACTTGTTGTTTTTTGTGTTTACTCAGACTCCCCACAACCCAATTGGTGTGGGGGTGCCCATTTGTCCAAACAAAAATCATTCAAGAAGCTTTCCTAAGCTTGAAAGGTCTCCTGACCAAAATATTACACTAGCAGTGGGAACAAACTTCCCACTGGTAGTTCATCTATTGGTAGTGCTACACAACAAGACAAAACCCCAAACATGTCACTTTCAGTTATCTTGATTTTTTGTCTTTAGTGCCCTTAATTGGGAATTAGGACTTGAAACTTGTTTTTATATTTTTCTAATTTTATTTCTGAATTTTTAGTTTAATTAGAATTTTTATTAATGTTCATTTACTATTTTTTTAGTTTAAATAGCCTTTTTTAATACTTTTTAATGTTTCTGTTTTTGGCATTTAGTGCCAAAAATACTTCTTTTTCAGTTTAAACATTTTTCCTAGACTTAGAATATTATTTTAAGATTTTTGGTTAAAAAAGTTTTTACTGTTCATCTTTTTTATTATTTTTTCGAATTAATTTAAGTTAATTAGGGTTTTATTTAAACTATTTTTGTCTTTTAGTGGTAAATTTAATATTTTTCAAACTTTTTCATTTTTCTTCTGTTCATTAGAGTAATTTAGGATTTTTAAAAGTTTCAAATTATTTTTGGCATTATTTTATTATTTTTTTATAATTATTTTATTTTTAAAATAGTTTTTAGTAATTTAAAAATAGAAAAATAGTTTTTAAAAATTAGGAAAAATACTTTTTAGTCTTTAGATAATATAAGTAAGTTATTTGTTCAATAAAATAATATTTTGGACATTTTGATTAATTATATTTAATTTTTGGGCTTTAATTAGCATTTAAAATTGAATATTTAATTAATAAAAGGTTTTAAAATATTTTTATTAGATTTTTACTCTTATTTATATTGTTTTAGACTACTTTTAGCTTTTAATTAATTTTTAGGTTTAAAATTTTAATTTTTGTACTTTTTACGGTTTTACGTGAACGCTTTTTCGTCTTAGTTTAATCCGTCTTCGTAACCGTCATTTCTTTCTTATTTCTATTTTCTTTTCTTCACAATAAAATCATCATTAATCAACTCACTACACAACACACGTGCCTCCTCGAGAACGAACTCACACTTTTAGGGTCATTCACACACGGTTTTCCTAAATCGTCGTGCACACTTGCCCTTTTTTGTCATCCTTTTCCTAAAGGGTACAAAAACACTACAATCAAATATGGTTATGAAAATCAAAACACGAACATAATATCAATAGTATGACCCTGTATTGCTAGTCAGGCAATACATCGTAATTCGGTGCCTCTAGTAGTATTTCGTTAGTTGGATTATTATAAGCCGCATGACATTGTTACCTTACTAAAACAAACAACGGGTAGCTAACCCGATACTCAATTTGCCCATCTAAAGTAACGTGTCGTCACAAAGGTCACGCTATGGAAATCTTCTCATACATAAATTCGCTTTCCAATCAATGTGGCACGACGGGGATCAGCCGTCAAGGCGCGAACTGGGGTGATCGTCCCCAAATAGTACTATTAAATGCATAAGCGTCTACCAAATCCCGGTAGTTCACAATTCATGCTAATGGGACTTTTAGTGACATAACCTAACTTTAATAATCCATTTAATTTCATCTATCGGGTCCTCTAATCATTTATCGGGCCATACAATCGGGTCATACAATCATTCGGGTCCAAATCAATAAACAAACAATCGGGACAAATGGTGTCCTATTTTATAAAAACTAACATGTTATCTCCCTCGCGGGTTTATAAAACATTTCATAAAAACATTTAAAAGATTGCGAGGCTATGAACTCACGTTGATGTGGGAAGGCGGGTTATCGGCAATTCGGACGTACGGTATGTGCTTCAATCACGGAATCCTAGACAAATAATACTCGTCTTAGACTCATGTCCAATGACTTTATAAAAATAACAATTATGTATACATATGATGATTATATATATATGATGATCAAGTGGGTTTACATATTCTCTTTTACTCATTTTAGTGTTTACGTATTGGTAACTTCTTACTAGTTTACTAGTTTTACCTATTTACGTGTTTTAGGTCCAATAAGCCTATTATAAGTTCGTTAACTTGTATTAATCCATTTCCTACTTATATTATCAGTAGTTATACTTTATATGTTGGGCCCAAATGGGTTAAGCCAAATAATAAGTTCATATGTGTCTTAGTCCATTTTGTTGTATTATTAGTCCAATAACGTTAACTTAGTCCGTTAATGTCCGTATGTTATATAGTTCGGGTTTTATCGGTTTTTACTTGTTATATATGTTTATATATCAGTATATGAGTTTTATAAAGTTCAAATTTGACGGGTCCAACCGTCTAAGTTTTATCTAGCAAAAACGTTAATTTTACGGTAACAGCCGAAAAAGTCGTAAAAATCATGTTTATAGTTTTTATAACTTATAAAACTTAACAAGTTACCATTTTTATAAAATGTCCACTTATTTATCCTTATACATATTTATATAAATGTATTATATAAGTTAGTGGGTTTTAATTTATATTTTATACTATTTTTAGTTGAGTGCTTATATAATAACTATTATACTTTAATTTCCAAAATCTGATTTTTATTTTCATGTTCACCAAACTGCCATATCTAGAGTTCCATATGGAGATAGAAGCTCAAATTTTTATCACATAAACTACATGATATGTGCTCCATTTAACTCTACTATAGCTACTGTTGAATCATCCTCTAAGTATTTTCTAAAAATCGTCCAAAACAGTGAACTCAGATTTGTACTTTAAACTTGTTTTGATCATATCTTACTCGTTACAATGATTCCATTGCATGGCCAACTCTCACATGTGTACAAGACTCATAGATTACTGTATATCAATCTATTCAAGTCATTTTAACAGTTTTCCATATGATTCTTTACTGTTTTATACAGCCATCTAAATTAAGCAAGATTTTAACCTTGTTTCTTATAGTTTTTTTCATCTTTGTAAGCATGTTTATCAACACCAAATCCCCACACAATATTTTTAATCATCATTCATCATCATATACATATACATAAGTAAAAGAAATACAAGATTACATAATCAAAAATAACAAGAAGATGAGGAGGACAATCTTTATACCACCATGATGATGTAGGTTGTGATCAAAACATAGATTTTGATGGAGAAACTTGTGGATAACCAAGACCATCTTCAAGACCACCAATCTTCATAAACTCCTTGTGGAAAATCAGCCCCAAGATTCCATGTAAACTCCTCCTTGGATGTTAAAACTTGCACCAATCTTCCTCTTTTTGAATGGAGATTAACATATGTAAGTTATAACATATGTTTGTGGTTAAAATTGATCAAGTGATGGTGGTTTGGAGGTGTAAATGGGACGGCATCAATGAAGGAGATGAGAGAAAATGTGAATTGATTTGCATGGTGAGAATGAACAAATGGTTTTGGTTTAGGTGGTTTTGTGGTAAGCTTAGCTTACTAGCTAAGCTAAAGACATGTGTTATGCTTTATTGTGAAGCCTTTGACACATAAGTGGTGTAGTGGCCGGTAATAGTGGGGGTGGGACAAGTGTCCCACTTGTCTCATCCCCATTTATTTACGGGTACTCCTCGATTCTAGTTTCCTCGATTTGCGTGCCCTCAGGTCGTTTTACGAAAAACGTTTTTTTAAATTATGAATCAACGGCACAAAACGAATCTATTAAAAATTGTCTTATCAAAAACGGAGTTCGAAAACGTAAATACGTAATCCTAGGTTTTTCGGTTTAGTCGTAAAGGACGTTAAATTAAAATCGTAAGTCCTAATCTCTTCTCGTAAATTTGTGAGTTTATGAACCAACACAAATTTATACTTCCAAAATAATATTCACGGATAAATTTATTTTCTGAAATGTCGGACTGTCACCAAAGACGGTGTATGTAAACGTAAGCACGTAACGTAGAATCCTCCGGTTTAGACGTAGTCGATGCTACTTCAAGACGTAAATCCAAATTTCTTCCCAAAAATAAGTGAGTTCATAATATAACATTAAAATAATATTTTTAAATAATATCTGAGAATAAAATATCAACTATAAATTGATGGATTGTCACAACCATAAGGAAAGTCGAAATCAAACATCGGTTCCTAAACATAAGCCCAAAACATAAATAAAGTAAATGAACAAAAGGAAGACTTAAACAAGCATAAATATATGAAGTCATGAGGAGAAGAAGTCTAAGGTAGCTCCTATCCTATGTGTGTCCTCCAAATGCTCCAGTCTAACTTTAGGTACCTGCCGTTTTGGGACATGGAAAGGAAAGTAACGGCTGAGCATAATGCTCAGTGCACGGATATACAAGTAAAGCATGAATAATATAAGCATATAAGCATGAAACATCAGAAGAAACTAAGTCCTGGATAACCCGGTTATATCTTAGTAAAACTGGTTTTTTATAGTTTGAAAAGTTGTATGTTTATCTTGTAAAAACTGTTTATCATAATTTACCATTAACCAATATAGGTCATGAAATATCAACGTGCATGAATACTTGGAGGGGTGACCTCGTCATGCAAATTAGAGGGGCTGCCTCTAATTTAATATACTGGTTTTGGGTAGGAGGGATCAGCTCCTTGTGAAGGATGCAAGGCACACACCACATTCACACTGAGTAATCTGCAGAAAACATGTAACTAAGATGCACCCATACACCCCACATGATAAATATAATAATATGGCCAAAAGCTGAAGGGACGCCACGAGAAATCACTCCGCCGTGGGGAAGTCATAACACCATTGCCTCTATTGTTATGGTTATGGTACCTCCATAACTAGGTGAAACTGGTCATGCATGTATATGGCTTTAGGTATTCTAATTAAACATATGCAATCAAACATATAAACTTATACTATGGGAAAACAGTTGGCTGCATACGGGGAATCCTAATAAGGAAAGAATGTCCATACTGAAAGGACGGAGAATCCGTACCTTATGTCCAGTGAACGAAGAAGACGAACGGAAGAGAGTCCTACTTCGGTATCACTAATGATACATAAATACATACGTGTATAAGTATCTGATTACTGAATACGTAACTGGTTTTATATCATGTCTTAGCTTGTTTTATATGTTCATGTCATGTTTTACTGTTTTAAGCTTTATACTGTGTTTATCATATATTCTGTCTATTATGATTAAGTATTACTTGTATTTCATGTATTATTATACTTGTTGCGTAATAATAAGTAACTTTCTAAAAATAGCTGGTTTCCTAAAATAGAAAGTTTCCAAAAATAGAAAGTTACCAAAAATAGAAGGTTTCCAAAAACAGAAAGTTTCCAAAAATAGAAAGTTTCCAAAAATAGAGTTTTCAAAAAGAGAATTACTGCTTAAAATAGATAAGTTTCTAAAAATAGAAAGTTTCCATAAATAGATTAGCTGCCTTAATTAAATAAGTTTCTAAAAATAGAAAGTTTCCATAAATAGATATAAGCTGGTTAAATAAGCTAATTATATAAGCTTAAGTGTTTTCGGATTATTATTCTAAGTCATGTGATTATAAAGTATAGTTTATTAATTATTACATGTAAATTAAATAAACTATAGGTTAAAAGTATTTAATTAAATATAACATGATTTTAATTAAATAAAGGTAAAATACTTAGTTTAAAACATGTATTATTAACTATTAATAATATAACCTAAGTCATGTTAATTAATTAATTATAGTCATGGTTTTAAATAATTAATTAATTATAAAGTCTAATTAAATATAAATACTTAGGTTAAAATTCATGAATTACTAATTAAATTTATAACCTAAGTCATGTACATTAAATTAATCATGTCATGCTTTTATTAATTTAATTTAAGTCTAAAACATAACCAGTGAAAATGATAAACCTTGAAAATAACTCATGAACCGAACCCGTGACTAAAAAACCATGAACCAGACCCGTAACCATCACCATACCCCAACCGAGGTTGGGGTTTCCCCTTGCCTTGCTGCTGCCGTGAGACCACCACCACCATACCGAGACCATATGGTATCGGTGGTGTGAAATAAGCCAAGCCGAGACCCCTTTAGGGCTCGGTTAGGCGTCGGCTAAACAACAAACACCCTAAACCCTTAATTTGATTTAACCCCCATGAATAGAACATGTTTATATTACATGTTTTTAATTAGTTTATTAAAAACATCATGATTTTATGTGATTATATAAATCAAAACATAAAAAGAAAAGGTTAAAGGTTATACCGATTACGTGAAATCAAGAAGGATGAACACACACGATTCCTTGCAATAAATCAAAGATCAAAATCAACCCGAACACCCCTTTGGTGTTCTTAAATCCGATGGCCAAAGAAGGAGAAGAAAAGAAAACTAGGGTTTTAATTATTTTCTAGATTTTGTAAATATGAAACATGATTTCTCCTTTTTTTTCTTGTTTAGTAAAAATGACGGGCTGGCCCTTTTCCTTTCCTAATTTCGTGGCATGTGGGCCCCCAAAGGGGAAACCCGTTGTTTTTCCCGTGTTCTAATTATTTACGTGTTCTCGTGTCGTGTTTACGTGATTAAAATGGTTATCGTTCGTGTCTTATTATATTTATTCATGATCGTAATAATTATACATAAATACGTAATACTAAGCTCGTGATTATTTACGTTCATGATTTCATGTTCGTATGTTCGTGATTATAATTAATATTGAAATAATTATCGTGTCTTAATACGTATAAAATACTTATCGTGATATAACACGTACGTAATTCTTGTAATTAATATTCGTGATATGTGTTTATGTTATATAAGGAAAGTTTTAATCATATACGTACGATCATAAGTGTACTGTTCATGGTAAAAGCATGCGGGTTTTACAATTACGTTGATTGGTGAATTGCAAAAATAATCTAACGGTCTACTCCTTTTGACAAACTATAAAGTGGGTATAACTCCCCGCTGGTCATGTACCCGGTTAAGGAAGGAGGTGTTAAGCCATTAGTCACTGACCAAATTCCCGGCTCGCCTGTGAGTCAAATTGAAATTACCTATGATTATTTTTTGAATTGAAATTACTTAAGGTTAATTTACCGCAATTTCACATCCGAATTCACAATGAATAAGGTTATTGCTTTGAGCTTTAGCCATAAGTACTTGTGAATAGTTGTGGGTAAATTATTTGATTAGTTATACCAATACCTCAACCTAATTTATGTAGAAATTTAGTCTCGTGAAAA
This sequence comes from Glebionis coronaria, assembly GCA_025667525.1. Lineage (NCBI taxonomy): Eukaryota > Viridiplantae > Streptophyta > Magnoliopsida > Asterales > Asteraceae > Glebionis > Glebionis coronaria. Next base: position 55,141,805 of record CM046874.1, on the reverse strand, counting down.
GTTTAGTAAATGTTTTATTAAACTTATGCTATGGAGTTGTATGCATGCTTCTCCATACATTGATTTTGACATCAAATTTATACCCTTAAAAAAATTTAAGTCGAATGCTCCTAATTGACGAACACTTGAAATTGCTACATCAACAAATGAGATTTTTGGATGATGTTGTGATGGAGAGAAAACTTTCATAGAATGAGAATTCTTATCATGGTTTTACGTTACTCAGATTAGACGACTTAATTAAGTTACTCCATGAGATCTGGAAACTTAAGGCATTCAGAAGGGATGAAACATGTTTACAATGCAAAACATTTTTTGGGAAATGTAAATCCCTTAAATAAACTAGAAATTGAAAATTGTTTGTCAATTGAATTGTTCGACAAGTCTATATGATTGAGTACATTCATTACTAGCAGATCAAATGATGTAATGGGTCTATGTCAATATAGTTCTAGAATTCAGGGAAAATACTATGGTTTATAAACTGGGGTAATTTTATTTTCTTGAAAGTATTTTATTATCGAAAATACTAATATTTGAACTTATTTCTGTAGAAATGGCTCAACCCGACAATAACACTATAAGTTCTGCGTTCAAAACATTTTTTGATCGTCCAGAACTTACTGACCCAAACTTCAATGATTGGTACCGCTCACTAAGAATTGTCTTGAGAGTAGCGGGTACTATTGATATCTTGACTACTCCCTATCCGGAGGATCTTGCTGAAGGAGCTTCTGAAGTGTAAACGCTTGAACACGCTGTTAATGTTAAGAAGCACTCGGAGGTGGCTTGCTTAATGCTAGGAAAAATGGCTCCTCCACTTCATAAGAAGTATGAGCTATTTTCTCCTAAACTAATGCTTGATGAGCTCAAGGCTATGTTCGAAAAGCCACTAGTTGTGGAGATCTACGACTTAGTAGATGCTTTGCATAGTTGTAAGCAAGCTCCTGGAAAGTCTGTTAGTGCCCATTACATGGAGATGATGGGTTATATGGAACAGCTCATTGCACTAGGACAACCCTATGATCATAATATGGCTATCAACTTGATCAATAGGTCCATTAACAAGGAATTCAATGATTTTGTTCGAAAGTATAATATGCATTGCATGGGGAAGACAGTTAATGATTTGCATGCAATGCTTATTGACTATGAAAAGGGGTTAAAAGACAAGGCATCTACTTCTACGCCTTCTGTACTAACCATACAAAAGGGTAGAGTGAGTAAGCCAAAACCGCAAGCGAACAAGAAGAAAGGCAAAGGAAAGGGTGATAAGGGCAAGCAAGTTGCCACTTATTCGAAACCTAAGCAGAACTTTGTCAAGAAGAATAAATCTCAGAAGGATGTGACTTGTCACCGTTGCAAGGCAAGTGGTCACTAGAAAAGGAATTTCCCTCTTTACCTCGAAGAGTTACGAGAAATAAAGAAGAAGTCTAAGTAGAGCACTGTAGCTTCAGGTACTTTATTTATGATCGAATTATTTAATTTGACATACAAATCAAATTCATGGGTATATGATACGGGATGCGGTATTAACATTTGTAATACGCTGAAGGGATTTAACCTGGAAAGGAAGCTTCCCTATGGGGAACAATTTCTGCAAGTGGGCAATGGCGCACAAGCAGCGGTTGAAGCTATAGTAACATTTAATTTAGTTTTACTTTCGGGTTTAGTACTGATTTTAAATGATTGTCATTATGCACCGACAATTGTTAGGGGTGTTATTCCTTTTCTTGTTTGTTGAATAATGGATTTGTTCACACTATTGATTATAATGGAATTTCTATTTGGAAAAATGGCATTTTCTATTTTAATGCAATTTCTATGAATGGTGTGTTTGAAATAGACATGCATGAAAATAAATCCAAGAATAACAATAATTCTGTTTTTAGCATGAATAAGAAGAGAAAGTTTGAAAAGAACTCTTCTTATCTTTGGCATTGTAGACTTGCGCATATTGGGAAGACTCGTATACAAAAGCTTCAACATGCGGGTCTTTTGGAAAATATCAATGATGAATCATTTGATAAATGTGAGTCTTGTATCTCTGGAAAGAAGACCAAGAAACCTTTTAATAGCAATATTGAAAGAGCTACTGATCTACTTGGTTTAATACATACTGATGTGTGCGGACCACTTAGACAGTTTTCAAGGAAAGGTGCTAGCTACTTCTTAACATTTACGGATGATTATAGCCGTTATGGTTATGTTTATTTACTTAGGCATAAACATGAGGTATTTGAAACATTCAAAATGTTTAAAGTAGAAGTAGAACTGCAACTAGGAAAGAAGATTAAAGCTCTTCGTTTCTGATAGAGGTGATGAATATTTAAGTCAAGAGTTTATAGATTATCTAAGTAAGAATGGAATTGTTCAACATCTTACTTCTCCCTATAATCCACAACAAAATGGTTTATCCGAAAGGAGAAATCGTACATTTTTAGATATGGTGCGATCTATGTTTAATCTTACAACTTTACCTTTATCCTTTTGGGATTTTACTTTAGAGTATGATGTTCGCATTTTAAATATGACCATGAGATATGGCAAATGGATGTTAAAACTGCCTTCTTGAACGGTCGCTTAGATGAGGATATCTATATGCAGCAACTAGAAGGGTATGTTGTTCCTAAGAATCCAAAATACGTGTGCAAACTTCAAAGATCTATTTATGGTTTGAAGCAAGCATCACGCCAATGGAATAAACGATTTGATGAAGAAATCAAAAAGTTTGTATTTATTTAAAATTATGATGAGTCATGTGTATATCGCAAAGCTAGTAGGAGTGATGTAGTATTTCTAGTCCTATATGTTGATGACATATTAATCATGGAAAGTAACATTCCAAGACTTAAAGTTGTTAAGGATTATCTTGGTAAATGTTTTTCTATGAAAGATTTAGGAGAAGCTGCATACATTCTGGGAATTAAGATCTATCGGGATAGGAAAAGACGGTTAATTGGTCTAAGTCAAGATGCTTATATAGATAAGATATTGAAGAAGTATAATATGCATAATTCCAAGAAAGGTTTTCAACCTATGGAAGTTAAGAATAATCTGAGTCATAAGATGGATGCATCAACTGTAAAACCCGTAAAAATAAGGTCATAATTTAATTCTACTTTCGATTATTTTGAAGTATTTTATAACGTTAAATATTATTACGTTTAACGGTTTAAGTTGAAATCGATATTAAATATTTTATTTTAATATTTTGACGAGCAACGAGGACTACTAGTGATCGCGATACCGACGGATGCCCACAATTTTATATTTCATTATCGATCGTTTCGATATTTAATACTTTCGACGATATCGTTTTAATTACGTGTCGAGTCGTTATATTTTTATTTTTCGTGTGCGTTTAAACTTTTAAGTGTTTTTACGAAACCCGAGTCCCGTAAATATTTTCAAAAATTTACTAGTGACAATTTCCCACCTTTTAACTAGCTAATTACATTTTTAAGCCAAAATTTTGCCAAATTGCACTTAGGTCCCTACCCCACTAACTAAATAAAATTTAAAAATTAACACACACACACACACACACTTTTTCACTTCCAAAATTTTTTTTCTCTCTCTTTCTTTCTTGCTTTTGTCGAAACACCAAACCCACACCCCAAATCCATACATTTTTCCAATTATCTCAAGTTTGAGGTTGAATCTAGCTAAACTAAACATAGACCCATCTCTATTTTTTATCAAGGATCACATAGGTATAAAAATTTTACACATGCAAGCACTTTTTATTTTTTTTATGTTGGTAGGTGGAAGCCATGGTTATGCATGGTGTTTTTAGCATGATCCATGGTGGTTCTTGCTAGAAATCTTGTTAAAAACTATATTTTGATCCAAAGATTTTTATTTTTGTTATGATTTTGATGTTATGGTGGATGTATGATGATGTTAGAGTATAGGAATGACCATTTCTATGGTTGGTTGTGGTCAAAAAGTTGATTTTGTACAAGATTTTGGTACCCATTTTATAGCAGTAGGTAAACTGAAAAATCCGAATTTTTATGTTTTGAAAATGACTAAACTTATAGCCTAGAGTTGTAGATAATTTCCTTAGCTTCGATTTGATATAAGGTAGAGCTTCTAACTCAAAACGAGCGCGAAGTTATGATGTTTTGAATAATCGTGTACCGGGAGACGAGTATCGACACTACATATAGTTGTTGTCGATATTTGGATCGAATCTCGGGGACTCTAAATGGATGTTTTAAAATGTGTAACCTACTGATAATGAGGTATTTATTTATTAGTTTGAGTTTACTTTAAAACCCGAGTGTCGGTTTTATAAACGGAGTCTTTTAAATAAGTTAAAACGGTTGTATGAAAAATTAACGTAAATCTGTCCGGATTTTGTAGTTTGAAAATGAGTCAAGTAAAGGACTTTAAAAGTAATTTCATTTGATAAACTTGTAGGAGGAATTTCTATATATAGTAAGTTAGTTTATCGAGTCGTTTCATAAAGGGTTGACAAGTTTAAAAGGGGTAAATAAGCTAGTACATGTAGTATGTACCGGTGGATTTTGTTAAAAGTATAAAATGGTAAAGTAAATGAGTAGTAAAGTATAATGAAGTTATGTATATCGTTTACTCTCGAGTGCATTGTGGTTTTATGATTTCGAGTTTGATTTTATTAAGTATCATTTATTTCTCGAGTTTATTATTAATATACGAACCTAAATTGCTAGGTTGCGGTTATCGTGATTATCGGGCATCTACTATCGTCGGCGATTGTCTTCAACTACTATAAGTACTAAGCTGAGTCTATAGCCTCGTTTGCGCAATTATATGATTTTAAAAACCCGCGAGGGGGAATACATGTTTTATAAACTTAGAACACAAGATTTTTATGGTGTGCTTGTCCTTCTATGAATGGACCCTTGATTGCCTTTAAATTGCATTAAGTGATTGCCTTTGTTAAAGCCACAATTATAGACCGTTAATTAACCTATGATGGGTTAACCGCTAGTACAATTAATATATCTATGGGGGAAGCCGCCCCGGTTCAGTTTGTGTGGACTTGTCACAGAAGCTTAGGCCCGACCTCCACACTGTTTGGACATATTGTATTGAGAGGTCAGGTATACGGCAATGTACCAAAAATCTAGAGGTAATCGACAATTAATAAATCTCCTGTCTTATCAGACCTCTAAAGGGAGTGTTTAAGGGCTCGGTTCCATGAGCTTATTGCAATTTATGTTATATATAATTATCATTGTTGATGTAAATTATTATTTGATGCTTATAAGCATGCTACAAACTTATAATCTTTACTTGTGTTCAAATTGAATACATAAACCTATAGATTCACTCGGCATTTTTGCTAATTGTTTTACTCACATATATTTCAGGTAATCAAGAAGTGGAAGCTTGGAGGTCACGAGAATGAAGTTGTGCACTGCTATGTTGTTCAAACTCTTTGATTTATTTATCGTTCTATTTTTAAAACAAACTAATATGTTGTTTTAACTTATCCTTTGGTAACGATTACTTGGGACTACGCTACTCTGATGAATGTTTTGGGAACGATAAATCTAAAACGTCTCTTTTTGAGTCGTTCTTTATAAATTATGTGTTGTTGTATCATTGTTTAGCACCCAAAGATGTATTCCGCTGCGTGTAAATTTGGGGGTGTTAAAGATTTGTACCAGAGCCATGAGTTATAGAGAACTAGGTCTTTATTTTAAAAACCTAAACTATAACTGTCAGTTTTTATTTTTCAAAGAGTCGGTGCACCGGACTTCGCGTGACTTCAGGTTCAAGCTACTTCTGAGATTACAATTTTAGTATGTGTTATTACGTATACCTTATTGTCAAGTATTTATAAATAAATACTATGATCCCTTTATGGATATATATTTATATCAAGGATCCCTTTATCGATATATATTTATGTCGTTAAACTTTTTGATAAAAGTTTATCATTTATTAATGATTAACTTAAATAAATACATTGGATTTTCAAGATCTTTCTGTATTTATTTTTGAAGTATTTAAATTGCTTTTATTGCAAATTTTATATTATGACCTTACATACCTTCATCTGCGCACGTTACTTTCATTGTTTAACCCTTTGAGATATCTATAGATATCCAAATCATCTTCCGACTGTTTGTGTTTAGACGTCTTGAAACGTAATTTCTAGACCATTGTGTAGCTCAATGTGTCTTTAGAATAGACTAACCGCTATCGTGTGAGTCACACATTTTGAAACATTTCCTATAATCGTGTTGAATAATATCATGGTTTTTCATAATATTTTGTTGATTTTTATTATCGTTTTACACGACATGCGAAGATTTAATTCGTTGACATTTATATGTATCGACTCCGAAGTGTATTGTTCACTTATATCTCGGTAACATCATCGTAATTTTATAAATCATCGTCTAGATTATGGCACTAGATTGGAATACGATTTTACTTCTATAAAATTGTATCATTTGTTTTTCATTAACCTTCTTGCTCTCGGAACGCAACCTATGAATGTCCATTCTTTTCTCGTTATGTTTTGGTGTTTTTGAAGAATCGTGGCACCAAGGAGATTTGCCTACTTTGCACCTTGAAACTTAAATTACGAACGTCATTCACCGTTTTGCTTCCTAAATTTTGTGTTGGATACCTTGAAGCATCTTATGTCATTCATTTTGCTATATTTTTATTTGATACTCATTATGGGATTTATTTTTCATTGTTGTAAAATCCACAAGACATGTGTGTATATATATATATTTTTTGAGCCGTTAGGAAGTGTCGAAAAATATATTTAATGGAGGAACTGTTGGGGCAGTATAAACAGGTCAAAACTTAAAAGTAAAACCTGTGTTTTTAAAATAAAATAGTCAAACCTGCACAGAACTTGCAGGGGTATTTTGGTCATTTTACATTGGGTTTCATGTCTCGGGTAAAACTAGAAAGTCGTCTGAAACGTCGTTTCGCATCAAAATGCTTTAGACTCCGAGTCTTGGAGATGTCGTTTATCGGGTCAATTAATCGGCTCATATTAAAAGTTAAATCTGATAGAAAAGTCAGAACATGAGTTTTAAACGTTTCTAAGCAGTTTTAAGTTCATTTGAGATCGTAAAATTTTAAGAAATATTATTTTACAACTAACGAATATCGGTTGCATGTGAAAATGTTTAAAAATAGAAATTTTACAAGATTAGCAATTACCAGATTAATGGTGTAATTTGAAAGTGAATAATATACTTTCTTAAAAGCATGTTGTGTCGAGTATCTTATATAGAATACACATATGGATTGATTTACTCTTTATATATATATGACTCATTTGTCATTCGATGTTATTTTATTTTCGTTTTCTTCTAACCTTCCACTGACTTGGGTTGAGTTTTGAAGTTTTGTCTTCACATTCATCGTCGATATTTTATCGCGTGTCTCATGGCGTTTTCGTCTAACCTTTTGAAACCTTATTAACTTGTAACCATTTCATTGGTTGTTTTATGAGCTATTATTTGCCACTTTTTGCAAACCTTTGGCTACTTTATACGTTGTCATAATGTCACCTTATAAATAAATCTGATATTGTTTTACGATTATTTTCACCAATTGTTTTTACTTTGGTCTTATAAAATACTTTTTGTAATATTAAAAGTTGCTTATTGAGTATCTCACAAATTACTTGTATCCTATAAATTTATAACTATTTTTAAATTCCATTTTACAAATGGCATGGTTTATATAAAGATAAGAAACGTAATACTTTTCGACGAAACGGAGCACTGCATTGCTAGCCCTAAATTATACATGGCCTGATCACCTATGTCTAATTTAGAAGGAGCCATGCTAGGCTGAATAGTAGTCAACTTAAAAATCTTGATGATAATCAACTTTTTACTTGTAGTTATGATAAAGAAAAATAAAATGAAATAAAAGTGAAAAGAAGTTTTGAAAACCTTCATATCTTATGCAAGTAGCGCAATTTCTATGCATCCGCATATGTTTTATTACCTTTCGTTAAACGAATTACGTGATTATAAGTACGTTTTTACTCTATGATTGTTTTTCCACTTGTTACTTCATTTTATCTTATAACTGATTTCTTTTGACCGTTCGTCTAATTACTGACTGTCGATAAATGACTTGAAAGTCTCAATATTTTATCCTTCCTTCTCGTCCAATGTTCTTTATGCGATTTTATAGATCTTTGGAATGTCTCCGCACGTGAATAATGAATTATCACTAAAGCGATTTTCGTATATCCAGGATGACGTCCGTCACTCTCGTTTGTCTCGAAATCCACTCTTGTGAATCGTGCTTTGACTTCTCTCTTTAAACACTAACATCGTTCATTTGATTTATTTTAATTACAAGTGATTATTAGGAATTTTCTTTTATTAAAATTTTTGTATGGATCTTATTTCCGATCATGTATCGACCACCGCTAAGTTAACGAGCTGATGTTGGTGAACCACCGACCGCACTAACAAAATCGACAACTTGTTTAATCTGTTATTTCTTATCGTCTTACCTTCAACGCCTTTATTTTATCACTCTCTTTAAGAATCCATACGACATTTGTTTCGTCCCCTTTTGTACCGTTGATTTCGTACTAATTGTTGACCATTATTTCCATTTGTATTCGTTTGTTATCTTGTCACATTTTGAAACCCGAATATATCTAATAAGTGTGTAAACACTTATCCTTTTGCCACTAAAATCAAGGAAAAACAAGACCTAATCATGTGTTTAATGTCATAAAAGTCGGAATTACGCGTGGTTTTGTGTTTTTGTGTTTAAATAGGTACAAATGATCAAAAGAAGAGAAAACACGGGATTTCACGGTCAAATATCGAAGAAAAGTCCAAAAAGAGACGAAGACAAAGTCAAAAGATCAAAAGTGTGCTATATATCACGAAAACCGGAAAAATCGATACGACTTTGAAGAAAAGATCGAGAAGCCAAATGACAAGTTCGTTTTCCTCACGGTTTTATCAAAGTTTGAAGACAAGTGGGACCCACATTTGGTTAATGAGCTTGAAGGCCGATTTATGGGTTAAAAACTTATGTTACTTGCAAAAGCCCAATTGGCCCAAGTCAAAATATGTAGACGGAAGAATGATTGGGTCCAAATTGACGTGGAGTATTATGTGTTTAAAGGCCAAAGCCCAATTTGATGAGACAAAGAAAACGGAGGATGTAAAAGTTGCTAGTCTTTAATTAGTCAACCCTCACTTTTCACAATTCATATTACATTCTTCACTCCCTCACACGTGTACCCACTCTACTCTCACCCTCACACGCATCTTTATCACCCCAAAATAAAACGTTTTATTTTCTTTATCCCATCACCTTCACACATTTACCCATACACACGAATTAAATAAAGATTTTACCCAACCCTACTCCCATATTTTTGATACAACCGAGAGATATCAAACACCCACTTTCTTTCTCTCTCAAACACAGCCACCATCTTTTTACCCTATCTCCAAACCCTAATTCACCCTTAATACATAAATTACCCAAAGAAAATTGGGGGTTTTACCCAAAGCGCGTGTATCACACAGCCCTAAATTAAATCCCAGTTTTTTCGGAAGATGATGGTGGTCTCCTCAATCATACGTGGCTCCTCTTCCCTGTTTTTATTGGCCCATACACCTCATCCCAACCAATCCTCCAATCAAATCACTCCACATCAGCAGTGAAGAAACACAAGAAACACAACCCCTTGACACGTTGGCAATCCGTGTGCAAGGGGTGTATTATCAGCCGTGGATTGAAGAAAGAGAAGAGAGAAGAAAAATGGATGGCTCGGATTTGATATCTTACTCTCGAAGCTTCATGAAGAAGCCCTGGGGGTTGGCTATAAATACCCCCATTATTCTGTAATTTCAATAGCTTTCTTTTAATTTTTATTTTTCAGTAAATTAGATTAGTTTTAATCTTGTAATTTTTTTTCCAGCACTTGTAATTTTTAATTATTAATGAAAAGTTAATTTTAATTAAGATTGTCTCCTTTAAATTTTCTGTCAAATCTATTACTGTTTGGTTTATAATTTGCAAATCTATTTCTTTTTAAATATTACTGTTCGGAGCTTTTAATTACTAATATAAAAAAAAGTAAAAAAAATAAAAAAAAAATAAAAATAAAGAGAAAGTAAAAAGATATTTTTCCCCTAATGGGAGAAATAGTTGCTGTTCAATTGTTCAAGTAGTGTTGTTCGACTTTTTGGTTCCTGATATTGTTGATGTTTGGCGGTGTTTTGGTTTCGGTTTAGATCATAAGACGGCTCAGCGCCGATCTTCGTCGCAACGGAATCATCAATAGGTTTTTAATCTCTTTTATTTAAGTGTTGAGTTATTATTTAGTTTTAGTTTTGTGTAATCTGTTTATGCTCGATTACTGTTTAATCTGCTTATTGTTTAGATCTGGTATTGTTATTAATCTGCTTTTGTTTAATATTTGATTTAGCACTGTTTGAATCTAATTGTGATAAGCTTAGTTTTTTTTTGGGTTGTTGTTACTGTTGGATTATTGTTACTATTTTATATCTGCTTAAGTATTAATTTGTTTGAGATTTGATTTTGTTTGCTTTTATTGATCTGCTTTTGAATTTGTTATTTGATAGATTGATAGGGGTTTGTCTTATTTAGGAATTTTGCTTTATTAAAAATTAGTTTGCTAGATTTTGATATCTGCTTTATTTATTTGTTCAATTGCTTATTTCTGTTTAGTCTTATTTGTCATAGCGAGATTTTGTTATTTGGTTATTTATTTTGCTGTGTTTAATTACTCAAATCCCATTGGTTTGAGTAAGTGAAAAATTCAATAAAAATCCATAGTCATAAAAAATAATAGCAAAAATTTGGTCACGTCAGGGTTTGAACCCGTGACCCCTCGTATCACAGCCAAACGCTCCAACCAACTGTGCTAAGTCATTTCTTGTGTTTATTTCTGCAACATTTAGTTAATATAGTAAGTTTATTTATTGGCAGTTTTAATTAACTAGTTAAATTAGAATTTCTTTTAGTTTTAATTAATCTTAATCACACAGTATTTAAATTGATTTGGTATTTATAAAAATAAAAAGACAAAAATATTTTATTTACTTTTATAATTTTAAAATTCTTTTAATTTTATTAGATTTATTTTAAAATAGTTTTAGTTAAAATTAGTTTTATAATATTTAAATTAGTTTTAAATTTACTTTTATTTACCATAATTTTTAAAAAATAGTTTTATTTTAAAGTCTTTATTAGATTTTATTTTAAATAGGTTTTAAATTAGTTTTAAAATTTTCAAAAATACTTTTCACCAAAAACAAAGTTAAGTCGCAAAGATAATTGGAAATCAATTCGAGTCGAGTCGAGGAAAAACGAACATTAAAAAGGACTAAAAATCTCAAGTTTCAATATCCCATGTTATTTTGAAATAATGAACACCTTTATGTATTTCTACACTGTATTATAAAAATTTTATAGAACTTTTATACATTTTCCAATGATTTTCAATTATCGAAATAACTATCATAAGTAAAAGGTCACATTTATACATCATCTCTTGTATAACTAAAACTAATGTTTAAAATGAAATTATGCTCTATCTTTTGAACTAATTGACTTATCATACTTTACTTTTAATGTAATGAAATTACCAGTTTACTTTATATTCCTAACAATGATTTAATTTGGAAATTATATTTTCTAATTGTAACCATCAATATGAGTTTAATTAATAAATTTATGTCATTCTTTCAAAGTTTCTTAAGATAACCAAAATAAATTATGAAGTTATTTAACTCTTAATTTGATATATCATCTTTATCAAGAAGGTACCTCAACTGAGTTTTAAGGTAATACCAAATCCGGGATGGATAATTGTGACAAATGTTACTTTAATGTTAATATTTAATTCTTTCTTCGCTCTCATTTTTCTAGTATTGTGAATTATTATGTTTTACGGTTACGTGATTCGAGATCTCTCGTCCATCGTTAACCTTAAGTCATTTTACCATATCTTGTCCGTTTATGCGTTTATTGTGTCACACCCCCAATTTATCAGAGTAATACAACACAATGAGGTGCGACGGTCATGACTATCACAAGACATAGATACAAAGAACGACTATTTAAAAGCCGTTTTAATTTAATTAAAAGTATAAAACTTGTTTCGGAAGCGAATTACACAAGATCGTAATAAAACATTGTTTCAAAAGACTTTAACATTGATCCAAATATCCATACACTAGTCACGACCATTTTCAATTAAAAATCTCCCATGCATAACCACGTCACTCCTCCGTCTTGATACCTGAGAAAAACATTGCTAAAGCGTCAACACAATGGTTGGTGAGTTCATAGGTTTAAGTTTAAATAGTGTGATGAACCATAAGAATTTCCAAGGCAACCGGCATATAATCTTATAACAAATACAAGATTATAATCAAAAGTATACGTTTTAATCACCTACGCCTAAGCTCGTGACACCGAAGCGTTAACCTCAAACAACAAGAAATAATAAGAGCCCGAGCAAATGCCTATCCCGAAGCATTTGTAAATCCTCAAATGTAAGTGTATCTAACTTTGGTCACACAACCAAATTAGATAGGGAGGTTAGTCCCGATAGATCTATCCATAACATTCGCGCTTACACAAAGTAATTAACGGTTCACGATAGTGGGCTAAAGCATCTAGGGATATCGCTACTTAGACATCATGTAGGCAAACGTACGAGTTTAAAGCACTTATGTTCATCCGTTAAAAACAAGCAATGTTCTCACCCCAAAATAGTTAAAGCAATTAAAAGTGGGGCTATGAAACTCACCTCGACGAAGTAGTGAATATGATCAATAAAGATAGCACGAAAAATCAAGGCACGCAAAATGATGCGCAAACAATCTACTCGTAACCTAAGTAAAATATCCGTACTTAGGATAAATTCAAGAAATAATAATGTGCAATGCACTTGGTTGATAATTTATACTTGCTCTAGATTTATAAAATGTTTTTATACATTTTTCAAGTTCGTCCATTTTAGTCACGGGGTCAACTTTGGGTCTCGATATCTCGTTAAATAATAGTCCAAAAAAAATAAACGGGTTCCCGTTATAAAAACTAGGCCGCGAGGTCTTTGATATTTGATAAATATCTCATTTTAACGAAGTCTCAAAGTATAACAAATAATTTGACCAAGTAGTGCACTTGCAATAAATAAATAAATAAGTTCAATTATTTCTAAGTGGCAAACAAGCATTTTTGGAAATTAATTGCGGGTTCATTACTCAACTTCAAGACAAACAAAAAGTTACGTTATAAACTAGGCCGCGAGGTCGTCGATATTTGATAAATATCACATTTTTATGAAACCTCTAAGTATAGAAAATAATTAGACAAAGTAGTGCACTCGCAACAAAATAAATAAGTAAAGTTCAATTATTTTTAAGTGTCAATCGACCATCTTTGGGATTTTATTGCGAGTTCGTTACTTAACTTCAAGACAAACGGAAAACTGTTTTGAAAACTAGGCCGCGTCAACATTAATAGAGTATCTTTATATTTCTGGGGCATGGCCTTTAGGTTGGTTAAAAATAGGTGCAAAGTAGGGTGATCGGCCACATTTTACACTTACTCAATTTGTATTTATTTTAGAATTTGGTACTTAGCAAGGTTTTGGTTCTGGCCTTTGTCTTATGCCCTACACACGTACCACTTGATGGTTCCCTTTTTGTATTGTCTTTGGCACTTACTCTTTTAGTCATACAAGTATACATACATACATGACATACTGTACTAGATTTAGCCTAATATGAGGAACTCTTTTCTTGTACATATTGTCTATTACACGCAACCCATACCATTTTTACATGCTTTTTATACATACATGGGGATACATGGCAATTTTACAAACACATAGCATACATAGCCCAGCAAGTGGGCTTTTAACCATTACTCTCTGCCCTGATACAGTTACACGCAAATAGGAAAAAGGAGGGGGCATCTTTTGCTTTCACTTTTCTTAACCTACACAAAAATATAACCTTATACCTATACTTGTTTTGTGTTTCTGGTTCCTTGACACACAAACACGCAGCACGCATATAACTTCTTATTTAAATAACATGCCATACTCTTTTCCTTTCTTGTATTTAACTGTTTCCTTGTGCCACTGTTTTCACACAGGAAACTTACACACTTTCTAGCTAGTCATGGTTCATTTACCTCACATATAGCACATATTAACTTGGGGTATGGTATTTCTTCCTGCTCGTTCACAGAAACACATAGACCTAAGCAGAATGGAGGTCTTATGTTTCTAAAACACACACAATCTTTGGATATAACTCATGCATGCAACATAACCTAAACACATATATAAGTTTCATGTTGGTTCTCTCATAGCAGTTTGTTCACAGCAGGCCTACATATACACACTTTCCACATACAGCATTTCTTTGTTTCATGACAATAGGGTCTTAGTTCTTGCATTGTTTTGCACTTTTTCTTTTTATTCAACAGGGGCTTAGCTATTTTATAAGAATGGAAAGTATTTGTATCAGGTAAGCAGTACCAATGGTCCACTATGATTTATGCACAACATATATACACATAACACAAGGAAACCCCACATGGCTACTAGACAAGAAAACCATGCTTCTGCTTCTTACCAGCCGTCACACATAGGATACACACATAGAATCATGCATACCCAAGTAAAGGACTACATAAAATCATACATTCACAACCCACATACATCGTGCATAATATCACATTTAGAATCACGTTGGATTCTCTTCCAAATGTTTGTTTGTCTTGTTGGTTTACTATGAGGTTTCTTATAGAGGTCTTTGTTATCAAGTAATTATCATGTACCAAACCCTAGCTCTTACAACGAATTGAAGAGAGCACACACTCGTACAAAACATCATACCCTTGACCCGTAACATTAGCTTTATCGTTTAGTTTATCAAGTAAGCGCCCATCACAACCCTAACCCGTGACTCAGTCATGTTCCATTAATGTGAGTTTAGTTCTTGAAAGTCTATAGCAAGTATGTTATCAACCAAGGTGAGATGAACAAAGGTCATGGTTACTTACAAAAGGTCCTAAGACATTCGGTGAAGATGGAACAAGAACTAGAGAACTTTAACCCGAATGGATACCCACGTCCGACCCAATCTTGGTCCTCCTAGCTTGTTATTAAATCAACTCTACTTCCAGCTTAGCTTATTTCTGCCGTGCCCTAACACCAAGGGTGTTCAATGTTTTTCTTGTTGAGGTTTAGTTTTTGAGTGTGTGTTTTCAAGTGAGAAATAAGGTAGTATTTATAGGCAAATGGGGAGTGTTAAGGGTTAACCAACTTAGTTAGGGTTTGGTTAGGCCTTGTAGTTTGATTTTAACTAGGGATAAGTAAATGAACTAGCATGGGAAATGGGTTTCGCATGGGGAAGAAGCATGGGGCAGAGATCACGTTCTATGGTAGTAAAATAGGGGTAAGAGAGTACTTGGGTTGGCTAGGATTAGAGTACTTGTTGTACAATAGCACAGTAAATATTTAATTGAATGGGTACAATATTAAAAAAAACGTGGCTCATGGGGAAATAGGGGGGCCGATTTTGGTTTTTGAATGTGTAAAGTTGTAAGGGTTTTTATTTCTTTTGTAGTGTAGAGTAGTTTAAACAAATCTAAATGTTTAGATTTTAGTAGTAGTGGTGTTTTATAATAGTTTGTTTTGAGGGGAAGAATACAGAAATTTTTAATGTGTATCAAATTGGGTGTTTAATTAGTGCAACAAAATTCTTAACCGGAATTATATTGATGTAAATAAATCTCGACTCATGATAATAGAAATTTCTAATACGTAATGTAAACGAATAGTGGTCATTCAAGTAATAGTTTTCTTAATTGTTATTCATAGAAAACTTTAAATTCGTACAAAAACACGCGCAATCAATCGGGAACATCAATAGACATACAAGTCTAACCCAAACCATCGCGTTCCACGTAAATTGAATAGATTCAAAATTTCACGTGTGTGACATTCGTAATCCCTTAAATTGAGTTTTGTCCTCAAAACTAGCACGTCGTTGTCGTTGTCAAAACAAGAGGTCAACTAAATTTTTACCTCCCTTTCATGGTGTTCAATGCGCTCGTTTTTAGTTTGTTGCTAAGATTAAAATTACTATAATCTTGTTAGGATTAAAACAAACAAAAATTTCTTTCGACATGTACACGATCTTATAACGTTCCCTAACTCTTTTCTTGAATGTCAAATTTTCTCGACGACGTCGGTTTTGTTTAGCGAGTTTTCTCATTATTAATTTTTGCGTCGTCCCGCATATTATTTCCACTTTAAAGTGTCGTGTATTGTCATTTTTCGCCTAGGTGACTATATATCGCACATTTGAATATCGTTCCACATGGTTTGATTTATCCCGTTCACATTAACCGTCTACTTGGTAGTGATAAGTAGCGTATGCGTCAAGGTTTCTTGAATAGGTTTCCCAAAAAAAAACTAGGACAATTGATCGTCCTAACTCATGGTGGTCAAGACGTTTCTTCCTTTTGTACGACATTCAATATTAGATAATTTCGTTAATTAATCAACTTAGTTTGCGTTCCTCCTCGTTTATATCCTTTTTCATGGAGAGGTAAACGGGTGCACAATTAATAATATTTTTAAATCATAGTTCGTTTAGATTTCCTTCTATGAAGGAAGTACATAATATTTCTTAAGCCTATGAGTATGGTGTGATGCTCAAACATCCTTAGGTAAAATAGATTTTTTTGTTTGAGTGGTTTCGGTATTCCCATTTATATACAAAAGTATGCTTATTTTGACCCAATTGTTCTTTAACATGGGTTATGTTACGACGAATTCCGGATATCCGTTAAATTTGGATTTTACCCAAATGACGTTTCGTTCTTCTCATTATTATTGAAGGTTGTTTTTGATTTTCCAACTCTAATCTCTTTGAGTCTAATTTTTTTGTCAAAAACAATTGGCGCTCTTAGTATTTGCGTGTCATATACGCTCTTGTATGAAATAGTGGCGAAGAAAATAATTATACTAGGACGGTATAAAAATGTTCGACGTTCGTAGCATATGATAAATCTTTCTTTGATAAATAGGGCAACTTGAAAATATTCTACTAATATACTTCATTTTTAAGATGACTACTATGAGCATACTCGCGTTCGTCCACGATCATACGTAGTTGATCAGGCTACGTACGTCTCGGGACAACGGTTGCATCCTCCTTTTCATCACAATTTGACTCTTTGAGGTTGTAATTATATATTGATAGTCCACGGTGCATTTCGTTCGTTACCGTTGCTCACTTTTCACAATTAACAAAATAATTTCCAAAAATTCATTCGTACTAGTTCTCGTCAAGTTTATCAATAGTTCTTGTTCTCCACATCGAGTTGGTAGTCAAACCAAGTTCCACAACAATACATGGTAGTTCTTACCAAAGATATTTCGCTATTAGTTGCGGCGTTTGATTAATAATACATTTACTAATCTTTCCGCCTACATTATCACGATTGTTATTATTCCCACTAATAAGTGTTTCTGATGGTGATTTCCAATAGTAAAATCAATTTTGATATTTTCTAAAGAACCTTTCTTTTTTTTTTTTTTTCTTTTAGTGAAAATTTACTTTGTTTATTTCTCTTCGATAGGTAAAGAAATACTGTTGAAGAAATCCTTTTCTTAAGTAAAATTGTTGGCGGGTGAGTTTTTCTACGACAAAAAAAATAAATAAATAAATAAATAAAATTTTCTCGTTGTTTAAACAAAATCGGCTTTAAAAATAAAACAACACAATTTAATTGAAAACTTGGAGTGCGGTTACATAGTTATGTTTTGTTGGTGGTAACATCGACGGACGTCGAGTCACTTGATTTGCATAAAAGTAAACTAGTTCATAATACATAAACTTCCACGCTCTATCCATGACGAGGGTAGAAACCCTTGGGTTGATACTTGAAGATTGTCGGCGCATCTTTCTTGGAAGACAAACGGTGTAAAACGTTGGTGGGGTATTGGACACTCCTTGCCCTCGAGCTTCCTTCTTGGGCAATTTCCTTCATATTCTTCTCATGGGACTTTACCACTCGACAATCACCCTCCAAGTGCCCAAATTCATCGCAAAGCATGCAATGGTTCGCGCAACTACCTTTGTGGTGGTAGTCATACTTGCGGCAATATGGAAGGTTGCCGAGATACTTCTTGTTCAAGATGGGAGTTGTTTTAGGAACATCCTCCCGGAAATTTGTCCTTGCACAACAAGTAGAGGGTGGTAAGTGAACACGTGGCGCTATCTACGAGTGATTCTTTTGTTTAGTCATAGGGTGAGTGTTAAACCCTTCGGCACCTTGCTTCATGGCGTTAAACCTTGTGTGGTTCTTCAACACATAGCATCTCCTCTCATAAGGCCCTTTTCTTCCACTAACGGTAGGACTTACCTTAGTTTTTGAAAGGGTCTTTCGAGGTCCAAAAGTGTTAACCGGAGTAGCACTTATTTCCTTAGCCTTTTCGTAACCACTAGGATCCATGGTTCGGTCAACCGTGTGGATACTAGCTTCAAACGCATCAACAGCCCTAATGGCATTTTGGTATAGACGAGTGATGACCTCTTTGAGGTCCTTGCAACCTTGTTCCGTCATTTCAATTTTTCTGTGTACATTATCGCACAAACGATGTATATTTTTGTTAGTTCTTTCATTGTTATCAATTCTTACGATAGTTCAAATTTGACGAAACTTTTCTCACAATTATCGTAATACAATTATCAAGGGATCATATCATAAAAATTCGTACATTTCATTCTTGAACTACGTTCCATACATAGTTTTGAAGTCTAGAGCACAAAATTTCATTCAACTAATGAATGGCTTTCTTTTAGTCTTGACAACACGTCATACATTTATTACAAAACATCATACTTTTATTAGAAAGGAGAGAAAATCCTAAAGACCTAGGTGGTGTAGGATTTCTTGAATCTGAGCATGATCCGCAGCTTGCCTAGCCTCGGCATCATCATTACTCATTTGTAGAATTGCAATCTCAGACTCAGCAGCCTCAAGAGACTCTCGTAACTAGGCTATCACTAAGTCCTTGTCCTCATCTTGATCGATAAGGTAATCCACATCACCCTCTACATCCTCCAGACGGCCTATCAGGTGTTCTGCATCGAATCCGAGTGCTTCTGAAGTAGGCTCGTTTTCTGGGGAATGAGTAACATTAGGTGGTGGTGATGAAGAACGGTTTCTTTTCCTAGAAGTTTCAGGCATTGTTGAAGGCATAGGAGTGGAGACTGGAATAGTAGTACTAGAATTATTTGGGACGATGGGAGGAAATCCCGCAGTGACATTTGGCATCATGACTGGCGAATCTTGCTCGTCATCCGAATTTATTGTGATTACGCTCCGGATGGGGGTAATTTCCTTGTCGGATTCGGATTGCAAAACGACAAACGGAATGAGAGGCATTTTTCCTTTTTCGCTTGTCACCAAAAGTAAAACGACGGGTTATTAGATAGGCAGAAGCGAAGTATTTTTCTAAAGTTCTAGAAATAGAAATAAGTTGTATGATGTCTTGTAAATTTTCTTTTATTTAGAGTAAGTTCTCGTACATCGATCCATAAGTCTACTTAAATGTCCAAGTAGTCCTTACATGGAAAACAATAAGTGAATCGTGGAATGTTAGAGTCCTCTAACATGCTCTTCCACATGCTTATTATTTGTACTTTTTTTTTTGTAGTGCTTATGCACGAATGGATAAATACAAGTATCCTCAATTAATTCTTTCATCAATTTAGGTCTATTCCGACGTTTATTTTTGTGCAATTTCCTCTTGTTAAACGTCTATTACTTGCAACTCGGATGAGTAAGTATGTTTTGAGGTTTAGTCAGCTTATGGCTATTACGTAGCCCGTACTAGTTCTTGTTCATTCAAAAGTCTTTCCTTAACTTAGTATTGCTAGTTCGTACACTTTCGACAATTTTTACCCCTTGAAAAATTGTTTATTTGATTTAAACGAGTCGAGTACTAAAATTTTATCACAAAAATTTCATCACAAGAATTGTTCCATATGTTTTTAATCCGTAATCGTTCAAAATGTTCAATTCGAGCAATTACTAAATTTTATCACAAGAATTTCTCTGATTTTGGAATATGTTCCGTCATATCTTATATGTTTCGTTTATCTTGCTCTCGTCTAGCGTTTTGCTCGCAATCTTAGATAAATTTTATATTCATTGTTGTATATTTATACCTTGTATTTAAGATCTCAATATA
Source organism: Glebionis coronaria (assembly GCA_025667525.1). NCBI lineage: Eukaryota > Viridiplantae > Streptophyta > Magnoliopsida > Asterales > Asteraceae > Glebionis > Glebionis coronaria. The sequence continues at coordinate 55,121,527 of CM046874.1, read as the reverse complement.
TGACCACGTTTCGTATCTGGGGTTCTCAAATTTCGCGCAATGCGATAATTCCTTTTAGAAATTGGTTCAATCCTTTTAATTAGGAGCCCGTCATAGATTTGTAATTTATTGTAGTTTTATGACAACTTAGTCGAAATCAATGGACTAAAAAAATTTCATTCTTCGTTGCGTAATTTATTTCCAATAAAAGTTTCTTTTATAACCATTTGACTTACGCGTCAGCGCATTTATAGATAGTTCATATATCGCGGAATTTGTTTGTTCTTTGAATTGTAGTATTCTTTGGAGCATTACAAGAGTAATACTTGTATTAAGTGTTTTATCGTCATATGTCATTTTAAATAGTGACATCATCGTCGTTCCTCGGTCGCATTCAATTTCAATTCAAAACCGTTAATTAATGTAGGTCACTTTTACTCAACCGAGTCTACTATAAATGTTTAGTGGAGTAACAATTTACCGAACCCAGTAAACAGTTGCTCCTCTCGACATTTATAATAGTATCGCTTGATTCAAGTATTACTACAAATTAACACACTACCAAACCCATGGTAATTAAATTTATTCATATAGTTTTCGTTCTAGGAATCATGGCGATATTTTTAATTCGGCGTATAGTAATATGAAACACAAACGTTTCGATAGTCGATAGTAGTCCCGCAGACTATCTAAAATATAAGTATGCGTACGTTTAATCTCAAAGGAAAATATATATATGGCACAAACCATTCAAATAAATATGGCACAAACCATTTAAACAAAGATGGCACAAACCATCTAAATAAATATGGCACAAACCATTTAAACAAAGATGGCACAAACCATTTAAATAAATATGGCACAAACCATTTAAACAAGGATGGCACAAACCATTCAAATAAATATGGCACAAACCATTTGCGTATCGTAACGATCCATACAAGGATGTTTTAAAAATCGTTTTATTACATGTCCCTATGGTTATCACTCAAACATGGGAAGGGTATACCTAATGCTAATAATACTTAGCAATCAAATTCAAAACTTAGCATTGCAAAAATCATAAACTATCTCAAGTCATAACTTACTTGTATCGAAGACGTAGAGTGAAGTGGTTCTTGGAGATTTTTGAGAGACAGTTATAGTCTAGAATTATTTTTCCGATAAATAAATTTTTGACTCACGTTTATAAGAATCCTTTTAGAAAAGAAATAACCTAGTTCTCTATAACTACAGCTCTGATACCAATCTGTCACACCCCCAATTTATCAGAGTAATACAACACAATGAGGTGCGACGGTCATGACTATCACAAGACATAGATACAAAGAACGACTATTCAAAAGCCGTTTTAATTTAATTAAAAGTATAAAACTTGTTTCGGAAGCGAATTACACAAGATCGTAATAAAACATTGTTTCAAAAGACTTTAACATTGATCTAAATATCCATACACTAGTCTCGACCATTTTCAATTAAAAATCTCCTATGCATAACCACGTCACTCCTCCGTCTTGATACCTGAGAAAAACATTGCTAAAGCGTCAACACAATGGTTGGTGAGTTCATAGGTTTAAGTTTAAATAGTGTGATGAACCATAAGATTTTCCAAGGCAACCGGCATATAATCTTATAACAAATACAAGATTATAATCAAAAGTATACGTTTTAATCACCTACGCCTAAGCTCGTGACACCGAAGCGTTAACCTCAAACAACAAGAAATAATAAGAGCCCGAGCAAATGCCTATCCCGAAGCATTTGTAAATCCTCAAATGTAAGTGTATCTAACTTTGGTCACACAACCAAATTAGATAGGGAGGTTAGTCCCGATAGGTCTATCCATAACATTCGCGCTTACACAAAGTAATTAACGGTTCACGATAGTGGGCTAAAGCATCTAGGGATATCGCTACTTAGACATCATGTAGGCAAACGTACGAGTTTAAAGCACTTATGTTCATCCGTTAAAAACAAGCAATGTTCTCACCCCAAAATAGTTAAAGCAATTAAAAGTGGGGCTATGAAACTCACCTCGACGAAGTAGTGAATATGATCAATAAAGATAGCACGAAAAATCAAGGCACGTAAAATGATGCGCAAACAATCTACTCGTAACCTAAGTAAAATATCCGTACTTAGGATAAATTCAAGAAATAATAATGTACAATGCACTTGGTTGATAATTTATACTTGCTCTAGATTTATAAAATGTTTTTATACATTTTTCAAGTTCGTCCATTTTAGTCACGGGGTCAACTTTGGGTCTCGATATCTCGTTAAATAATAGTCCAAAAAAAATAAACGGGTTCCCGTTATAAAAACTAGGCCGCGAGGTCTTTGATATTTGATAAATATCTCATTTTAACGAAGTCTTAAAGTATAACAAATAATTTGACCAAGTAGTGCACTTGCAATAAATAAATAAATAAGTTCAATTATTTCTAAGTGGCAAACAAGCATTTTTGGAAATTAATTGCGGGTTCATTACTCAACTTCAAGACAAACAAAAAGTTACGTTATAAACTAGGCCGCGAGGTCGTCGATATTTGATAAATATCACATTTTTATGAAACCTCTAAGTATAGAAAATAATTAGACAAAGTAGTGCACTCGCAACAAAATAAATAAGTAAAGTTCAATTATTTTTAAGTGTCAATCGACCATCTTTGGGATTTTATTGCGAGTTCGTTACTTAACTTCAAGACAAACGGAAAACTGTTTTGAAAACTAGGCCGCGTCAACATTAATAGAGTATCTTTATATTTCTGGGGCATGGCCTTTAGGTTGGTTAAAAATAGGTGCAAAGTAGGGTGATCGGCCACATTTTACACTTACTCAATTTGTATTTATTTTAGAATTTGGTACTTAGCAAGGTTTTGGTTCTGGCCTTTGTCTTATGCCCTACACACGTACCACTTGATGGTTCCCTTTTTGTATTGTCTTTGGCACTTACTCTTTTAGTCATACAAGTATACATACATACATGACATACTGTACTAGATTTAGCCTAATATGAGGAACTCTTTTCTTGTACATATTGTCTATTACACGCAACCCATACCATTTTTACATGCTTTTTATACATACATGGGGATACATGGCAATTTTACAAACACATAGCATACATAGCCCAGCAAGTGGGCTTTTAACCATTACTCTCTGCCCTGATACAGTTACACGCAAATAGGAAAAAGGAGGGGGCATCTTTTGCTTTCACTTTTCTTAACCTACACAAAAATATAACCTTATACCTATACTTGTTTTGTGTTTCTGGTTCCTTGACACACAAACACGCAGCACGCATATAACTTCTTATTTAAATAACATGCCATACTCTTTTCCTTTCTTGTATTTAACTGTTTCCTTGTGCCACTGTTTTCACACAGGAAACTTACACACTTTCTAGCTAGTCATGGTTCATTTACCTCACATATAGCACATATTAACTTGGAGTATGGTATTTCTTCCTGCTCGTTCACAGAAACACATAGACCTAAGCAGAATGGAGGTCTTATGTTTCTAAAACACACACAATCTTTGGATATAACTCATGCATGCAACATAACCTAAACACATATATAAGTTTCATGTTGGTTCTCTCATAGCAGTTTGTTCACAGCAGGCCTACATATACACACTTTCCACATACAGCATTTCTTTGTTTCATGACAATAGGGTCTTAGTTCTTGCATTGTTTTGCACTTTTTCTTTTTATTCAACAGGGGCTTAGCTATTTTATAAGAATGGAAAGTATTTGTATCAGGTAAGCAGTACCAATGGTCCACTATGATTTATGCACAACATATATACACATAACACAAGGAAAACCCACATGGCTACTAGACAAGAAAACCATGCTTCTGCTTCTTACCAGCCGTCACACATAGGATACACACATAGAATCATGCATACCCAAGTAAAGGACTACATAAAATCATACATTCACAACCCACATACATCGTGCATAATATCACATTTAGAATCACGTTGGATTCTCTTCCAAATGTTTGTTTGTCTTGTTGGTTTACTATGAGGTTTCTTATAGAGGTCTTTGTTATCAAGTAATTATCATGTACCAAACCCTAGCTCTTACAACGAATTGAAGAGAGCACACACTCGTACAAAACATCATACCCTTGACCCGTAAAATTAGCTTTATCGTTTAGTTTATCAAGTAAGCGCCCATCACAACCCTAACCCGTGACTCAGTCATGTTCCATTAATGTGAGTTTAGTTCTTGAAAGTCTATAGCAAGTATGTTATCAACCAAGGTGAGATGAACAAAGGTCATGGTTACTTACAAAAGGTCCTAAGACATTCGGTGAAGATGGAACAAGAACTAGAGAACTTTAACCCGAATGGATACCCACGTCCGACCCAATCTTGGTCCTCCTAGCTTGTTATTAAATCAACTCTACTTCCAGCTTAGCTTATTTCTGCCGTGCCCTAACACCAAGGGTGTTCAATGTTTTTCTTGTTGAGGTTTAGTTTTTGAGTGTGTGTTTTCAAGTGAGAAATAAGGTAGTATTTATAGGCAAATGGGGAGTGTTAAGGGTTAACCAACTTAGTTAGGGTTTGGTTAGGCCTTGTAGTTTGATTTTAACTAGGGATAAGTAAATGAACTAGCATGGGAAATGGGTTTCGCATGGGGAAGAAGCATGGGGCAGAGATCACGTTCTATGGTAGTAAAATAGGGGTAAGAGAGTACTTGGGTTGGCTAGGATTAGAGTACTTGTTGTACAATAGCACAGTAAATATTTAATTGAATGGGTACAATATTAAAAAAAAACGTGGCTCATGGGGAAATAGGGGGGCCGGTTTTGGTTTTTGAATGTGTAAAGTTGTAAGGGTTTTTATTTCTTTTGTAGTGTAGAGTAGTTTAAACAAATCTAAATGTTTAGATTTTAGTAGTAGTGGTGTTTTATAATAGTTTGTTTTGAGGGGAAGAATACAGAAATTTTTAATGTGTATCAAATGGGGTGTTTAATTAGTGCAACAAAATTCTTAACCGGAATTATATTGATGTAAATAAATCTCGACTCATGATAATAGAAATTTCTAATACGTAATGTAAGCGAATAGTGGTCATTCAAGTAATAGTTTTCATAATTGTTATTCATAGAAAACTTTAAATTCGTACAAAAACACGCGCAATCAATCGGGAACATCAATAGACATACAAGTCTAACCCAAACCATCGCGTTCCACGTAAATTGAATAGATTCAAAAATTCACGTGTGTGACATATTGAGTTTATTTTTATATCGTTCTGTTCCTCGTATTGAAGATCACTATTTTATTATGAGTTTAAAATGAATCTCGGGAAGCAGTGTATAAGAAGAAACGATAAGTGTCACCAGGATTTATGCGTGTACTTGTGGAATGATTGAGAACCGAATCTCTTAAGAAATGGAGTTAATAAATTCGTTACAACCTCGAGGAGTATGTTGAAGCCGACACCGTAAGTGGAAAGACTCTTGAGATCAAGTGGTTATTATCAAGGGTTCGTTCAAGGTTTTCTCGATGATTAACGGTGGAAATCTATACTTGATGTTATTGTTCGACCTTTATTTTTATGTACTTATGTGGTATGTGATCTAGTCAAATGATCGTAAGTTGTGAGAACTTGAGACGGCATCATCCGATGACGTCCGATCATGTAGAACATATATTATGTAATATCTTTTTGACTTTCAACGACGATGTTTATTGAGACTTTAATGCGCATTGGCGAAAGTGAGATGGTGTCTTTGTATTATCGTTTTGAGTAGGGACCCGCGTGTGAGCACCCTCCGACGACGAAAATGTTTTTCTTGTTAGTTCTTTTTTTTTATGTGTGTCCATGGCTATCCGGTCGATGGATATCCTTTAAATTGCAACTTTCCTTTTAACTGGACTTACCCGAAAATCCTGTCATCTATTCTTGTTGTCGAATGAGCTTCGTATGATTCATAAAATTTTCATGTGTCGAGCTTGACGGGTGACTTGTGGATAAGGATTAATTTATTCCTTTTTGGTGAGATACAACTTGACGACAAGTTGCGTTTTGTAAAAGAACCAGTGGAGATCGTGGATCGAGATTCACGTGGGAACGTAAGGACTTCTTTATAAAGAATGCCCTCATCCTTCCGGGTAGTGAACAACTCGTGTATGAGACGAGTTGAGCGCCGGGACGTCGCTCCCTTAAGGTGGTGAGGATGTAAAACCTGTAAAAATAAGGTCATAATTTAATTCTACTTTCAATTATTTTGAAGTATTTTATAACGTTAAATATTATTACGTTTAACGGTTTAAGTTGAAATCGATATTAAATATTTTATTTTAGTATTTTGACGAGCAACGAGGACTACTAGTGATCGCGATACCGACGGATGCCCACAATTTTATATTTCATTATCGATCGTTTCGATATTTAATACTTTCGACGATATCGTTTTAATTACGTGTCGAGTCGTTATATTTTTATTTTTCGTGTGCGTTTAAATTTTTAAGTGTTTTTACGAAACCCGAGTCCCGTAAATATTTCAAAAATTTACTAGTGACAATTTCCCACCTTTTAACTAGCTAATTACATTTTTAAGCGAAACTTTTGCCAAATTTCACTTAGGTCCCTACCCCACTAACTAAATAAAATTTAAAAATTAACACACACACACACGCACACTTTTTCACTTCCAAAAATTTTTTTCTCTCTCTCTTTCTTTCTTGCTTTTGCCGAAACACCAAACCCACACACCAAATCCATACATTTTTCCAATTATCTCAAGTTTGAGGTTGAATCTAGCTAAACGAAGCATAGACCCATCTCTATTTTTGATCAAGGATCACATAGGTATAAAAATTTTACACATGCAAGCACTTTTTATTTTTTTATGTTGGTAGGTGGAAGCCATGGTTATGCATGGTGTTTTTAGCATGATCCATGGTGGTTCTTGCTAGAAATCTTGTTAAAAACTATATTTTGATCCAAAGATTTTTATTTTTGTTATGATTTTGATGTTATGGTTGATGTATGATGATGTTAGAGTATAGGAATGACCATTTCTATGGTTGGTTGTGGTCAAAAAGTTGATTTTGTACAAGATTTTGGTACCCATTTTATAGCAGTAGGTAAACTGAAAAATCCGAATTTTTATGTTTTGAAAATGACTAAACTTATAGCCTAGAGTTGTAGATAATTTCCTTAGCTTCGATTTGATATAAGGTAGAGCTTCTAACTCAAAACGAGCGCAAAGTTATGATGTTTTGAATAATCGTGTACCGGGAGACGAGTATCGACACTACATATAGTTGTTGTCGATATTTGGATCGAATCTCGGGGACTCTAAATGGATGTTTTAAAATGTGTAACCTACTGATAATGAGGTATTTATTTATTAGGTTGAGTTTACTTTAAAACCCGAGTGTCGGTTTTATAAACGGAGTCGTTTAAATAAGTTAAAACGGTTGTATGAAAAATTAACGTAAATCTGTCCGGATTTTGTAGTTTGAAAATGAGTCAAGTAAAGGACTTTAAAAGTAATTTCATTTGATAAACTTGTAGGAGGACTTTCTATATATAGTAAGTTAGTTTATCGAGTCGTTTCATAAACGGTTGACAAGTTTAAAAGGGGTAAATAAGCTAGTACATGTAGTATGTACCGGTGGATTTTGTTAAAAGTATAAAATGGTAAAGTAAATGAGTAGTAAAGTATAATGAAGTTATGTATATCGTTTACTCTCGAGTGCATTGTGGTTTTATGAGTTCGAGTTTGATTTTATTAAGTATCATTTATTTCTCGAGTTTATTATTAATATACGAACCTAAATTGCTAGGTTGCGGTTATCGTGATTATCGGGCATCTACTATCGTCGGCGATTGTCTTCAACTACTATAAGTACTAAGGTGAGTCTATAGCCTCGTTTGCGCAATTATATGATTTTAAAAACCCGCGAGGGGGAATACATGTTTTATAAACTTAGAACACAAGATTTTTATGGTATGCTTGTCCTTCTATGAATGGACCCTTGGTTGCCTTTAAATTGCATTAAGTGATTGCCTTTGTTAAAGCCTCAATTATGGACCGTTAATTAACCTATGATGGGTTAACCGCTAGTACAATTAATAGATCTATGGGGGAAGCCGCCCCGGTTCAGTTTGTGTGGACTTGTCACAGAAGCTTAGGCCCGACCTCCACACTGTTTGGACATATTGTATTGAGAAGTCAGGTATACGGCAATGTACCAAAAATCTAGAGGTAATCGACAATTAATAAATCTCCTATCTTATCAGACCTCTAAAGGGAGTGTTTAAGGGCTCGGTTCCATGAGCTTATTGCAATTTATGCTATATACAATTATCATTGTTGATGCAAATTATTATTTGATGCTTATAAGCATGCCACAAACTTATAATCTTTACTTGTGTTCAAATTGATTACATAAACCTATAGATTCACTCGGCATTTTTGCTGATTGTTTTACTCACATGTATTTCAGGTAATCAAGAAGTGGAAGCTTGGAGGTCACGAGAATGAAGTTGTGCACTGCTATGTTGTTCAAACTCTTTGAATTATTTATCGTTCTATTTTTAAAACAAACTAATATGTTGTTTTAACTTATCCTTTGGTAACGATTACTTGGGACTACGCTACTCTGATGAATGTTTTGGGAACGATAAATCTAAAACGTCTCTTTTCGAGTCGTTCTTTATAAATTATGTGTTGTTGTATCATTGTTTAGCACCCAAAGATGTATTCCGCTGCGTGTAAATTTGGGGGTGTTAAATCAACTCCTGAAGAGGAGGCATACATGAAGAAGGTGCCTTACGCTTCGGATGTAGGATCTATTATGTATGGTGTAAGATGTACAAGGCCTGATGTGGAGTTTGCTCAGAACTTGGTCAGTAGATACCAACAGAATCCAGGGAAGCACCACTGGACTGCTGTTAAAGATATTTTAAAGTATTTGAGGAGTACGAAAGATATGTTTTTGGTATTTGGAGGTAAATCAGACACAGAACTGAATGTGATAGGTTTCTGTGATGCGTCCTGGCAATGTGCTAAAGACAATACGAAATCTCATATGGGTTACGTGTTTGTTATCAATGGAGGAGTAGTTGACTGGAAGAGCAAAAACAGATAACGATTGCAATGCCTGCTACTCAATCTAAGTACATGGCTGCTTCAAATCTGCAATGGAAGCTGTTTGGATTAGGAAGTTTATTGGAGATCTTGGAGTGATGCCTCAATAAAAGAACCTATTGATATATTGCGACAATTCTGTTGCAATTATATTCGTCAATGATTCTGGAGTCATGGAAGGCGCCAGACACTTTAAGCGTAGACATCACTACGTCCGAGAACAAGTTGAAGCTCGTGAAATCAAATTAATAAAAGTTCACACAGATGATAACGTAGTTGATCCTTTTACTAAGGCTTTGCCTAGACCAAAGGTAGTTAAGCATGCTAAGGCTATTGGGCTGCAACTAGCTAGCGAACTCATGCAATAAATCTATGATTAGTATTTGGATAAAGGATGTTAAGACATTATTATTTAATAAAATAAAGATTGGGTTTCGTTTATCTCTTATTACTTAATTTTGTATCCTATTTTATATGTTTTGATCCTTTAATAAATTGTTATTCTAAACGTCCGTTGTCGATTTATAATATGGGTATATTATTAAATTAAGACAAATCAAAATAACGGTAGAGTATAATTGAAAGTATATTGATCGATTTTGGATGATATTCGATGAATTGAATATTGGACTTATCCCAACTATATGACGTTACCTTGTGGATATTTGTCATCAATTAAATCATAAATAGTTATCCTTAGACTTGAGATACCAGGAAACTGTTATGAATCTAGTGCATCTCTGTGGAATAATCTAACGCTAAACGTAACTGGTAGCTATAAGGAATATTTTCAGAAGTGTTGCAAAATTCATAATTTTTGCTTGTAGTCAATATGGAATTTATTTCCTCTAATTTCGTTTTGGAGTTTAATACAGTTGGGCCCTTGTAGGATTAGTAAGATGTTTGTGTGGCCACACCCAAATTTGTTTTGGTAATCTTGATGAATCTGTGAACGAGAAACATAATGGTTAATGAAAGGAATGACTGAGATACATATCCTTATTAACGTTGTATTAGAAAAAAAAGGATAATAATAATGATGAATCATTAAAAGGTTTTATCCAGGAGACCTTACTCGAGTTGTACTAGTGACATTGCTAGTGTAACTAGACGCTAGTCAATGTAATCACGATATTCGAAATATGTCCAAGTGGGAGCTGAAAGTTTATGGACTTATATTTAATAGTCGTGTGATAGGATCGAACTCGAGATTACGGGATTGTACACAATACGTACACAGTTAATTTATTTAATAAATGTATTTATTATATTTATTATTTTATTTAATAAATATATTTATTACGTTTATTAAATTAAACCGAGATATAACATTAAGGTCGTTAAATAATTAAGGGTTAATTATTAACGAGAGTTAATGAATTTATAGTAAGTAGAATAAATAGAAAGAAGGATGGAAGATTTCGGAACACCCCAATGGGGTGTTTGGGCCGTCGGTTATGGAGGCAAAGGGAGGGGGAAAACTTTCCTTTTATTTTTTTAAGACTACAAGGATTAAGTCTATATAAACAACCCTCCATCTCATAATTAAAGACATACAAAAATCTCTCTCTCCCCTCTCTCTTTGTTGCGGTCGCAAGACAAACCCACAAAGGGGGTTTTGGTTGGTTTTCTTGTTTGATCAATTTTACTTATAATCTAGTCCTAGCCCCTCTCTAGGGTTGTTGGGTAGATTTTTTACAAGCGCTATAGCTCGGTTTACACGTGCTAGAATCACGGTTAGCTCGTTGTATTACGTGTGTACATGATCGTAACATAGTCTTACTTTAGACTATATCTTGGTTATATACGGTATAAACCCGAATTGGTGATTCGTTCTTCATCTTGTGGATTTGCTTTAGCGTAAAGGAATGTAACCCTAATTCGATTAATTATAATTGTGTTATTATTATGATCTTGTTAAATCGATTCTGCTATGTGTGCTTTGATCTCGTTTAGGGTTTTATGTAATTGTTATGAACTATATAAACCTTCATAAAAACACTCAGAGACAGATGAAAGTCACGACAAGAATCGAAAGTCAAAGAAAGCGAAATCAAGAGAAAGTAGCGATGACATGTCCCGCCCATGGCTATGTAAAGATGTTGACCCATTCACACCTCGCATTCGAAACTTCGACTTCCCAAAGAAAATAAGAATGCCAAGTCAAGTTAAGACATATGACGAATCAGGAGATCCGGAAGATCATGTCAAAATCTTTCAAGCATCGGCCAAAGTGGAAAAATAGGCCATGCCAACGTGGTGCCACTTGTTCAATTCCACATTGATCGAAAATGCTCGAGTATGGTTCGATGATCTCCCAAAAGAAACAATCGACAGCTATGATGCCTTGAAAGCAACATTCTTAGCCAACTATCTCCATGAAAAGAAATGCATCAAAGACCCTGTGGAAATCCACCATATCAAGAAAAAAGATGGAGAATCCACAAAGGATTTCATGCAACACTTCAAGATCGAGGTCTGACACGTTAAAGCAGCTCCAAAATGTATGAAAATATCAGGGTTCATGCACGAGATCACACACCTGGGCCTAATCAAACGTTTACATGACAATATACCTAAGACAATGGATGAAGCAATGAGGGAGACCGTAGCCTTCCTCATGGGAGAGGTCGCAGTCGCCCTCCAATCCAGAAAGAAAGCAGCACCCACATGGAAGCACAATGTGAACAGAAAGCCACACTTTTATAGAAGACCAGACTTTTGAAACAACCAAAGATCAGAAAAAAGGAATGAGAGGTTCACGTTCTCAAAGACACCAAAGGAAATACTGACTCTCAAAAGAGGAAAGTTCAAATCACCGCACCCAATGAACATCCTACCAGACAAGAGAGATCTGAACAAATACTGTAAACACCATGGAGATATCGGACATAACATAGACGAATGACAACACTTAAAAAAGCAAATTGATGAGTTAGCAAGAAACAGAAAGCTGACACAATGGATTAAAGAAGTCAGAAATAACAGCGGAAAGGATCAACAAAAAGTAGTGAAAAAGCTGAGACACAAACATGAGATAAAGCTCCGGCAATCCTTATGATTCACCCCTGGCAGAGAACTACAAAAAAAGTATTAAAAAGTCTAGATCCGAGATATCATTCCCGCCATTAGACGGAGCGAAGGCTGAAGAAAGTCCTATAGTCATAGAGGCGGAGATAGGAGATCGTCACGTAGACATGATATATGTAAAACCCGCATGCTTTTACCATGAACAGTACACTTAGTAAACGTATGTACATATAAAAACTTTCCTTTTATAGCATGAACACATGTCACGATTATTAATTACAGGAATTATGTACGTGTTATTACAAGATAAGTATTAAGTACGTGATAGTACACGATAATTATTAACGATAATAATTATAATCACGAACATGAAATCATGAACGTAAAATCACGAACACGTAATTACGTACTTATTTAATAAAATAAGATTAAGATCATTACGTACAAGTATTTATCTATAACACGAATAATTAGGTATAACATAACACGAACACACGAACACGTAAAATATAGACACGAAAAACATTCGGGTTTCCCTTGTGGGCCCCTTATAGCCGCGGATACCAAAAACAAGGGATGGCCCAAGACCATGTTGGTTTTAACTAAATTAAACAAAAAGGGTTACACCCTTTTCATTTATAGAAGATTTCTAAAAAAAATCAAAACCCTAGCCTCCCTTTTGTCCTCTTTGGTCGCTGGCTACCACACACCACCAAGGGGTGATTGTTTGATCTTGATCATTGGAAAGCAAGTGTTAGTGTTCGTATTTGTTCTTAATTGATTTATTCATTCGGTAAATCCGTTATTCCTTTTATCTTATTCTTTTTAATTAGTTTAGAACATGAAATCATTATGTTTATATAAAACTAGTAATTAATCATGTCATCTAATCACGGGGGGAAAATTAAACATGGTTTTGGGTTGGTTTGGTTCAGATGACACACACAACCGAGAGCCGAAGCTCTCGGTGTCTCACGTGTGACCACAGCCGAGACCTTATGGTCTCGGTGGAGTCTTTGTGGTTCGGCAGCAAGGTGGATGAAAGGACCCCGAAGCGAGTCGGGGTGGCCTTGAGGGTGTTCTTGGTCTCGGCAGCAAGCAGCCACCACCACCGGCACACACCCGGTAGCGGTTTTGGACAAGCAGGGGGAACGTGAGCTGCAGTAGGGGAACCACCAGCACACAGTCGGTGGGAACCTGTTGTGGTCAGCGGCTAGCTAAAAGAAAACCACCGGCTGCAGCCGGTGGTGAAGTTGCTCTAGCAGTGGCAACCGGCCGAGCCGGTTTGCCACTGTTAAGGGTGTGTTTGTTTGGTCCGGTTCAAGGGTTTATTCGATCCGGTTCACGACATGTCTAAATTAAATTCACGAGTCTGGTTCATGACTAAAATTGTACAAGTATTTTATTTTTACAAGTTATTATTTTTAACAAGATATTAAATAAATTAAACATGACTTATAATTAATTTAATTAATCATGGACTTAGGTTAATTATTATTTATAAATAATACATATTTTAACCTAAGTATTTATGTATTTAATATAGATTATAGTATTAATTAATTATTAAGACGTGGAATATAATTAATTAATAAACATGACTTAGGTTAAAATTAATATAATATTGGTTCAGGTTTTAACCTAAGTATTCTATACACCTTAATTTAATTAAATCATTCTTCTGTTTAATTAAATCATGTAACCTATAGTTTATTTAATTAACATGATATTATTAATAAACTATACAAATAATCACATGACTTATGATATTTAACCAGTAAACTTGCTTGTATTGTTAGCTTATTCATCCAGCTTAATTCTAAATATGGAAACTTTCTAATTCAAGAAACTTACTACTTTTGGAAACTTTCTATTTTTAGAAACTGGTCTATTTTAAGAAGTTAATCTATTTTTGGAAACTTTCTATTTTTGGAAATTTTCTATTTTAGGAAACATGGTATTTTTAGAAAGTTACTTATTATTACACAACAAGTATAATAATACAAGGAATACAAGTAATACTTAATCAGAATACACGATAAATACAGCATAACCTTAAAATCAGTAAAACAAGACATGAACATATAAAACAAGCTAAGACATGATATAAAATCAGTTAAGTACTCAGTAAACAGAATACTTATACATGTACCCTATTTTATGTAGCATTAGTGAGATCGGAGTAGGAATTCCTTTCATTCTTTCCTCTTCTTCGTTCACTGGACATAAGGTACGGATTTCCCGTCCTTTTAGTATGGACATTCTTTCCTTATTAGGATTCCCCGTTTGTAGCCAACTATTTTCCCAGGCTTGTTTTATATGTTTGATTACATATGTTAGTTAAGAGCCTAAGCCATATACCTGCATGACCAGTGTCACCTAGTTATGGAGGTACCATAACCATAACACTAGAGGCACCAGTGTTATGACTTCCCCACGGTGAAGTGATTGCTCGTGGCTTCCCATTTCAGTTTTGGCCATTATATTATATTATCATGTAGGCATATGGGTGAATCCTAGTTACATGTTTAGCAGTATTATCAGAGTGAATGCGATGTGTGCCTTGCATCCTTCACTAGGAGCTGATCCCTCCTACCCAGATTATTAATTAGAGGCAACCCCTATAATTGCATGACGAGGTTTCCCCTCTAAGTAATCATGCACGGTTGGACCTCATTACCTATATAGGATATTGGCTAATTAATACATCTTTACATATAAACATAAGTCTTTTCAAACTATAAAACCAGTTTTATGAACATGTTCCAGGTTTTCTAGGACTTACACTTTTCCGTTGCTATTTAATCTTTTTTATGTTTCAGTCATTCATACTATGTCATATATCCATCCACTGAGCGTATTTGCTCAGCCGTTACTTTCCTTTCCATGTCCTAAAACGGCAGGTACCCAAGGCCAGACTTGAGTATATGGAGGACGTGCATAGGATGGAAGATGCCTTAGACTTCTTCTTCTTTCGCCTTCTTATACTTATGCTTATTTGGACACTTGTTTAGTCCTTCTAATTTCTTATGCTTTATTTATGTTTTGGGCTTATGTTGGGAACCGATGTTTGATTCTGGTTTTCCCTATGGTTATGTATGTTTTAGTACATATTACCTTGCATGCTTTGATGACACGCCCTAATCACGCGTGTCATTCCATTTACCTAAATGGGGTGTTACAATTATGGTATCAGAGCCTGGTTCTTCGACCTGTAGGCTCTAAAACTCGACCTGTGACTAGTGGGTAGTCACCAGAAGCTTCCTAAGCCAACGCTTGTTATTCCACGTATTGATGTTTTCAACACCTTGTTGTTTTAACCATGATGTTTTCATCGGTATTGTGTTACTAATATGGATGAACAACCATCATTCATACTTAGTTATGTGTCATTGTTTCATGCATGATGTTCCTCGGGAACTGTGGCTAATGTGGACTTAACCCCAGTAGTTCATAAATGGTCACATAAATTTTTTTTCTGTTAAGTTTTGACAACTGATTTTCAGTCATTTATTTCATGTATTATTGTTGCATGTATTTTGACTAAGTAATGGTTGGTACAGGACTGGCCATACTTAGTCACATGTGCTTTTAATCGAATCATTTTGTTTTGATGAACCGACCCATAGGCGTTCATCCTCGCCGTGTCATTTTGTTTAGGTGAACCGACCCATAGATGTTCACCCGAACCCATGTCGTTTCATTATCATGCATCCATACACTGTTTTTATGCATAAATCCTCCATGTTTACATGCATACAATTTTTTTTATGATTATGTATTATGTCCTAATCAAATAAATCATGTCAAATTTTATTTTTGAACCGACCCATGGTCATCCACACCAGCAATCTTTGGATTCATTTCATTACAGTTATAATTATTTTTTCATGACTTCTCATTAGTTACTATGTCTCTTTATGTCAAGTATGTTTCCATACTATCATGGTTAACTTCGTTTTCATGTTGATTATGTTTATACTCCTTCATGTTAAGCTTGTTCCATGTTTCTTCATGTTGAATTCGTCTTCATACTGATTATGTCTTACGTTTCTTGTGTGGATTATGCTTGCATTCAAGACATTGATGGATTTCATGTAATATTGCTTTCATGACAGTCATGGTTGGTTTTCATTAATCATGCTTTCAGGCAAATCATCGTTGAATTTCGTATAACCACACTTTTAGCGTTTCTCTATGCAACTAGAATGATGTCTATGCTGGCATTGCTAGGTTATCATGATGGTTTTCCTAACCGTTTAACCAATTATTTTCCTTTAAAATCATGACAGATGATCGACCCCATACCAATCATTTCATGTACATTCCATGTGTACTCCATGTACCGTATCCCATGTGAATTACACGTACCTTAATCCATGTGTACTTTACTTGCAATACTCTACGAGTATTCGCTAGGTGATCCTAAATCATCTCAGACGTATTCCACTTGTTGATATGCTGCTAGATGTTGATGCCGCTCATAACTGTGAGGTGTTACTAAAGGTTGATGCGGCTGACTATTTGGAGACGCGACGAGATGCTGATGCGGTCACAACCTGGAGATCCTACAACACGAAGACAAAGGCGTTAAATCAAAGCGGTCAGACAAAGAGATGCTTCACCACCAGACGATTTCCATAACAATTCATGTCCCTAATTCTTAGTTACATGTCACACGTCATTCGGTTGTCGTGTCAGTCGTATGAGTGAGAACCGGTACCAGTCGGCCACTCAGCTGAATGGTTACATGAATCACAGTCATGAGAATGACCGTCATGGAACTGACAGACAAGATGAGAGTAACCGCTACTGTGACAACAACTATCCTATCAATCACAACAGAAGCTCCGGCCACGAACGTGATCAGAAATACAATGGTCAGTAGTCCAACCGATCCGCCAATTCTGGCATAATAACCTAAGAGTTTCAATTTTATTCGTTTTACACCTTGGGACACATGTCAAGACATCAGTCAAGACACATGTCTCACGTACTTTTGCTGAAGACATATGCCAAGACATCAGTCAAGACACATGTCATAAGCACATATTCTCAAGACACGAGTCAAGACACATAACTCAAGTCTATCACCTGGAACAGCCATAAGAAATGCAGGGTACCCTACAAGGGGTATATCCATTTTGTTGTGCCATGTAATAATCAGGCCATAAGAATTTTAGTACCTGCACCGGCATATTAGTCACGTTTGGACACACAGACAGGCAAAACACATTTAGTGAGACCTGTCACGTTTGCTTCATTACACTTTCATTTTTGATTTCATATTTCATATATCCAAGACCATAAAGGACGTCGTTCGTATCACCCATGTGTACGAAGGTTTTCCTCCAGTCTAATGATAAGAACCAATCTGCTAACGAACTTACCTCGGACAGATGCGAGTTGAATTTAATCCTAATTATGGACTATGAACAGCACACCATGCTACGATTCAGGATTATGTACAGCAATGTTCATGCTCCTGAATACATTCAACATGGTTTTCCATCAGGAAAATCTCTATAAATTATCTATGCTTTACAAGCACGTGCTTTGTTATCCATGGTTGATAAAATTTTCTAGCTGTCAGTTAAGACACGACCACTGAAGTTCCTTTTATACATAACCAGCCGATTATTCCAAAATCTTCCCATACATTCCAGAAGAACCTTCAAGGAGAAGGACAGTAACATGAGATTATGTGTCGACTACCATCGATTTAAATAAATCACCATTCATAACCGTTATTCTCCTCCACGTATTGACAACATGTCCATTCGATTTTAGGGTGTTAAGTACTTTTCCAAGATCGGATTCATGATCATGCTGCCAACAGTGCCGAGGGAAATAGCAGGACATTCCATGACTGCTATTCGTACACGGTTTGGTCATGCTAAATTCATGATTTTGTTTTAGTCTTGTAAAAGCTCCAACAGCATTATGGACTTAATAAATTGAGTTCCATGAACTCTATGTCTGGAGAAGAGCAGTAAGACCGCATTTGCACTATGTTGCATATTTTACAACAGGAGAAATTTCACCTTGAAATTTTCTAATATAAATTCTGGTTGATTACAGTGACACGCTAAATCACATGGATTCTCATGGTTAATTTTACCACGACTCACCTTATGCGTGAAGGTGAGAACCCTACACTACATTAGGTGTTCCAGAAAATCCTACGCTAAGAGAAGTCTAGTTTCGAGGACTCATAGTTTCAAAAACTCCTATGTATCAAGTTTCTATGAAGCAAGATACAGCTACGTTCATATCTAAGTACTTGTCATACCAACAGGCTAAGATAGAACACCAACAGACTAGGATGTTTATCCACCATCAGAAATTCTGATCAGAAATAGGACAAGATCTCCATGGATTTTGGTTACCAGATTACCGTAAACTCAGGAGAAGCATGAAGCTATTTGGGTTATTGTCAATAGTTCAACCAAGTCTGCAAAATCCTTACATCCGCAAGGATTCCAGAGTCAGCAGATTTTCAGACATTTTCCAGCCAAGGATCATCCGATCACTTGGTACTCCCTCAGCTATCGGGCCAGACAAGGGTTCACATTTGTGTTCCTTATTAACGTTCACGTCCTTGTTCTAATTTTTACGACCTACTTTCGCGCTCACGTTCATGACACTGTCACGTTCATGATCGTATCTTGGTTTATGATTTTACGTTCTTTTACGTTCGGGGAAGTTCTGCAAAAGTTAGAGAGACCAAGCTCAAGTTCAGTATAACTCTCTATCTTCAGACAGACGTTTCACGTCACATTCTACGTCTCACCTTATAACGTTTGGCGTTACTGCCATTGTTATTCCATGTTCACGATATGTTTCACATGTCATGTTCATTCCACGTTTCTCATATCACGTTCACGATATGTTACGCGTATCATTGATCACCATATGTTTTCTCGTATTACACTCACCATATCTCTACGTATCGCATTTACAATTGTTCACGTATCACGTTCACAATTGTTCACGTACTACGTTTCAGTATGTATCGCACATCATTGCTAAGATGTTATTAATGTCAGCTATGCCAGACTATTTTTGCATCATAACATTGCATTTAACCTCGCAGGTTAACCTTCATCCACTCGATCAAATTCGGGAGGATCTATCTTGCATTGTTAACCAGGAACTTTTACGTATTGTCAAGTCAAGGTCATGAAGACCAAGATTAGCATTTGTGTCAAGATCTTGTGGAGGAACATTTCCGAGAGGGAAGCCATTTGGAAACAGAGGAGTCCATCCGGATTTTATCCTCTCATCCTTCCATAATTCAAGTTATGTTCTTTGCAGACACGTCGCGTTCCATGCCCTTGTCAGTCATGTCGCGTCCATGCTCTTTCAGTTTACTTTATCTATAATTCGGGGACGGATTATTCTTTTCAGGGGGGAAGAATTGTAAAACCCGCATGCTTTTACCAGGAACAATATACTTAGTAAACGTACGTACATATAAAAACTTTCCTTCTATAACATGAACACATGTCACGATTATTAATTAAAGGAATTATGTACGTGTTATTACACGATAAGTATTAAGTACGTGATAGTACACGATAATTATTAACAATAATAATTATAATCACGAACATAAAATCATGAACGTAAAATCACGAACACGTAATTACATACTTATTTAATAAAATACGATTAATATCATTACGTACAAGTATTTATCTATAACACGAATAATTAAGTATAAGATAACACAAAAACACGAACATACGAACACGTAAAATATAGACACGAAAAACATTCGGGTTTCCCTTGTGGGCCCCTTATAGCCGCGGACACCAAAGACAAGGGAGGGCCCAAGCCCATGTTGGTTTTAACTAAATTAAACAAAAAGGGTTACACCCTTTTCATTTA
Source organism: Glebionis coronaria (assembly GCA_025667525.1). Lineage (NCBI taxonomy): Eukaryota > Viridiplantae > Streptophyta > Magnoliopsida > Asterales > Asteraceae > Glebionis > Glebionis coronaria. The sequence goes on along the minus strand of CM046874.1, from coordinate 55,101,500 downwards.
CAGAAGATTTCTTAAAGAAATCAAAACCCTAGCCTCCCTTTTGTCCTCTTTGGCACCACCAAGGGGTGATCATTGGAAAGCAAGTGTTAGTGTTCGTGTCTTTGTTCTCAATTGATTCACGCATTCGGTAAATCCGTTATTCCTTTTCTCTTATTCTTTTTAATTAGTTTAAAACATGAAATCACGAGGTTTATATAAAACTAGTAATTAATCATGTCATCTAATCATGGGGGGAAATTAAACATGGTTTTGGGTTGGTTTGGTTCGGCCGACACACACAACCGAGAGCCGAAGCTCTCGGTGTCTCACGTGTGACCACAGCCGAGACCTTATGGTCTCAGTAGAGTCTTTTTGGTTCGGCAGCAAGGTGGATCAAGGGACCCCGACGCGATTCGGGGTGGCCTTGAGGGTGTTCTAGGTCTCGGCAGCAAGCAGCCACCACCACCGGCACACAGCCGGTGGCGGTTTTGGTCAAGCAGGGGGAATGCGAGCTGCATTAGGGGAACCACCGGCACACAGCCGGTGGGAACCTGTTGTGGTCAGCGGATAGCCGAAAGAAAACCACCGGCTGCAGTGGCAACCAGGCGAGCCGGTTTGCCACTGTTAAGGGTGTGTTTGTTTGGTCCGGTTCAAGGGTTTATTTAGTCCGGTTCATGACAAGTCTAAATTAAATTCACGGGTCTGGTTCATGACTAAAATTGTACAAGTATTTTATTTTTACGAGTTATTATTTTTAACAAGATATTAAATTAATTAAACATGACTTATAATTAATTTAACTAATCATGGACTTAGGTAAATTATTATTTATTCAATAATACATGTTTTAACCTAAGTATTTATGTATTTAATTTAGACTATAGTATTAATTAATTACTAAGACATGGAATATAATTAATTAATAAACATGACTTAGGTTATAATTAATATAATATTAATACATGTTTTAACCTAAGTATTCTCTACACCTTAATTTAATTAAATCATGCTTATATTTAATTAAATCATGTAACCTATAGTTTATTTAATTAACATGATATTAGTAATAAACTATACAAATAATCACATGACTTATGATATTTAACCAGTAAACTTAAGCTTATATTATTAGATTATTAATACAGCTTAATTCTAAATATGGAAACTTTCTAATTCAGGAAACTTACTATTTTTGGAAACTTTCTATTTTTAGAAATTGATCTATTTTAAGAAGTTAATCTATTTTTGGAAACTTTCTATTTTTGGAAACTTTCTATTTTTATAAACTTTCTATTTTAAGAAACCTGCTATTTTTAGAAAGTTACTTATTTACACAACAAGTATAATAATACAAGGAATACAAGTAATACTTAATCAGAATACACGATAAACACAACATAACCTTAAAATCAGTAAAACAAGACATGAACTTATAAAACAAGCTAAGACATGATATAAAATCAGTTAAGTACTCTGTAAACAGAATAATTATACATGTACCCTATTTTATGTAGCATTAGTGAGATCAGAGTAGGACTTCCTTTCATTCTTTCGTCTTCTTCGTTCACTGGACATAAGGTACGGATTTCCCGTCCTTTCAGTATGGACATTCTTTCCTTATTAGGATTCCCCGTTTGCAACCAACTATTTTCCTAGTATTGTTTTATATGTTTGATTACTTATGTTAGTTAAGAGCCTAAGCCATATACATGCATGACCAGTGTCACCTAGTTATGGAGGTACCATAACCATAACACTAGAGGCACCAGTGTTATGACTTCCCCATGGTGAAGTGATTGCTCGTGGCGTCCCTTTTTAGTTTTGGCCATTATATTATATTATCATGTGGGGCGTATGAGTGCATCCTAGTTACATGTTTAGTAGTATTATCAGAGTGAATGTGATGTGTGCCTTGCATCCTTCACTAGGAGCTGATCCTACCCAGATTATTAATTAGAGGCAACCCCTCTAATTGCATGACGAGGTCTCCCCTCCAATTAATCATGCACGGTGGAACCTCATGACCTATATTGGCTATTGGCTCTTTAATACATATTTTACATATAAACATAAGTCTTTTCAAACTATAAAACCAGTTTTATGAACATGTTCCAGGTTTTCTTGGACTTATACTTTTCTGCTGCTATTAAGTCTTTATTATGTTTCAGTCATTCATACTATGTCATATATCCGTCCACTGAGCGTATTTGCTCAGCCGTTACTTTCCTTTCCATGTCCCAAAATGGCTGGTACCCAAGGCCAGACTTGAGCATATGGAGGACGTGCATAGGATGGAAGTTGCCTTAGACTTCTTCTCTTTTCGCCTTCTTATACTTATGCTTAATTGGACACTTGCTTAGTCCTTCTCATTTCTTATGCTTTATTTATGTTTTGGGCTTATGTTGGGAACCGATGTTTGATTCCAGTTTTCCCTATGGTTATGTATGTTTTAGTACATATTACCTTGCATGCTTTGATGGCACGCCATAATCACGCGTGACATTCCATTTATCAAAATGGGGTGTTACAATATATATGGACGGAGGGTCAGCTTTAGAAATTATGTATGAACACTGTTTTCAACAACTAAAGCTGAAAGTTAGAGAAACAGTGATCCCAACCATAACCTCCCTGATAGGATTTAATGGCAACGCTGAAGGTTTATTAGTATCATAACAATTATATAAAACCCTAAACGAGATCAAAGCACATATAGCGGAAGTGATTTAACAAGATCATAATTAATAACACAACTATAATTAATCGAATTAGGGTAACATACCTTTACGCTAAAGCAATTCCACAAGAGGAAGAACAAATCACCGATTCGGATTTAAACCGTATATACCAAGATATAGTCTAAAGTAAGACTATATTACGTACTTGTACACACGTAATACAACGAGCTAATCATGATTCTAGCACGTGAAAACCGAGCTACAATGCTTGTAATTAATCTACCCAACAACCCTAGAGAGGGGCTAGGACTAGATTAAGTATACAATCAATCAACCAAGAAAACCAACTGAAAATCCTTCGTTGGTGAGGGTGTCGATCGACCAAAAGAAATAGAAGGGAGAAAGATTATTTGTTGTGTGATTATGAGGGGATTAGGATGTGTATTTATTGGCCTCAACCTTTGTAGCCCAAGATAAATAAAAGGCAACAAATGCCCCCCCCCCCCCCCCTTAGAGCCCATAATCGGCCAACTAACACCCCTAAGGGGTGTTCTGGTAACTTCCAAACTTCTTTGCTTTTGTTTGTACATACTATATATTTATTTAGCACTCGTTATAACTTAACTATTAATTATTTAATGATCGTTAAAATTATATAGTTACTTGCTCGGTTAAATTAATAAATACATAAATATATTTATTAAATAAATTAACAAATACAATATATATATTTATTAATTATATTAACTCTATACGTATTGTGTGCAATCCCGTAATCTCGAGTTCGATCCTATCACATGACTATTAAATATAAGTCCATATACTTACAGCTCCCACTTGGACATATTTCGAATATCGTGATCACATTGACTAGCGTCTAGTTACACTAGCAATGTCACTAGTACAACTCGAGTAAGGTCTCCTGGATAAAACCTTTTAATGATTCTGCATCGTTATTATTATCCTTTTATTTCTAATACAACGTTAATAAGGATATGGATCTCAGTCATTCCTTTCGTTAACCATTATGTTTCTCATTCACAGATTAAGCAAGATTACCAAAACAAATTTAGGTGTGGCCCACACAAACATCTTACTAATCCCATGAGGGGACCAACTGTATTAAACTCCAAAACGAAATTGGAGGAAATAAATTCCATATTGACTACGAGCAAAACTTATGAATTTTGCAACACTTCCGAAAATAATCCTTATAGCTACCCGTTACATTTAGTGTTAGATTATTCCACAGAGATGCACTAGATTCATAACAGTTTCCTGGTATCTTAAGTCTAAGGATAACTATTTATGTTTTTATTTAATGACAAAGATCTATAAAGTAATAACATATAGTTGGGATAAGTCCAATATTCGATTCATCGAATATCATCCAAAATCGATCAATATACTTTCAAGTATACTCTATCACTATTTTGATTTGTCTTAGTTTAATAATACTCCCATATTATTAATCGAGAACGGACCTTTAGCATAAGTTTTATTCATGGATTAAAACATGTAAAATAGGATACACTTATTAAATAATAGAAATAAACGAAACCCAATCTTTATTTCATTATATAATAATGTCATAACAATTCTCTATCCAAATACTAATCACAGATTTATTGCATGAGTTCGCTAGCTAGTTTCAGCCCAATCACCTTAGCATGCTTAACTACCTTTGGTCTAGGCAAAGCCTTAGTTAAAGGATCAACTACGTTATAATCTGCGTGAACTTTTATCAATTTTATTTCACGAGCTTCAACTTGTTCTCGTACGTAGTGATGTCTAAGCATAAAGTGTCTGGCGCCTTTCATGACTCCAGGGTCATTAGCAAATATTATTACGGCAGAATTGTCACAATACATATCAATAGGTTCTTTAGTTGAAGGCATCACTCCAAGATCTTTAATAAACTTCCTAATCCAAACAGCTTCCATTGCAGCTTCTGAAGCAGCCATGTACTCAGATTGAGTAGCATGATTGCAATCGTTGTCTGTTTCTTGCTCTTCCAGTCAACTGCTCCTCCATTGATAACAAAAATGTAACCCGTCTGAGACTTCGTATCGTCTTTATCACATTGCTAGGATGCATCACAGAAACCTGTAACATTCAGTTATGTGTCTGGTTTTCCACCATATACCAAAAACATATCTTTCGTACTCCTCAAATACTTTAGAATATGTTTGACAGCAGTCTAGTGGAGCTTCCATGGATTCTGTTGGTATCTACTGACCAAGTTCTGAGCAAACGCCACATCAGGCCTTGTGCATCTAACAGCATACATTATAGATCCTACAGCCAAAGCATAAGGCACCTTCTACATGTATGCCTCCTCTTCAGGAGCTGATGCATCCATCTTATGACTCAGATTATGCTTAACTTCCATAGGTTGGAAACCTTTCTTGGAATTATGCATATTATGCTTATTCAAAATCTTATCTATATAAGCATCTTGACATAGACCAATTAACCGTCTTTTCCTATCCTGATAGATCTTAATTCCCAGAATGTATGTAGCTTCTCCTAAATCCTTCATAAAAAAACATTTACCAAGTTAATCCTTAACAGCTTTAAGTCTTGGAATGTTACTTCCCATGAATTATATGTCATCAACATATAGGACTAGGAATACTAGATCACTCCCACTAGCTTTGCGATATACACATGGCTCATCACGCATCTGAATAAATCCAAACTTTTTGATTTCTTCGTCAAATCTTTTATTCCATTGACGTGATGCTTGCTTCAAACCATAAATGGACCTTTGAAGTTTGCACACATGTCCTAGATTTTAAGGATCAACATACCCTTCTGGTTGCTGCATATAGATGTCTTCATTTAAGCGACCGTTTAAGAAGGCAGTTTTAACATCCATTTGCCATATCTCATAGTCATAGTATGCTGCTATAGCTATGAGAATCCTAATAGCTCTTAAGTCTGCTACAGGAGAAAATGTCTCCTCGTACTCTATGCCAAAAGTTTGTGTAAAACCTTTAGCTACTAAACGAGCTTTATAGGATTGTACTTTTCCGTCCATGTCTGTTTTCTTCTTGTATAACCACTTATGTCTCACTACTTTAGCATTTGGTGGTGGTACTACAAGAATCCAAACATCATTTACTTTCATGGATTTCATTTCCTCATCCATAGGAACCATCCATTTATCCTTCTCAGGATCAAGTATGACGGATTTATAATTAGCGGGTTCACCAAGATCCCCTAACTCATCATCATCCTCTATGTTAAGACACATATTGCTATTTGTGTTTTTAATCCTTACGGATCTACGCAGAGGAACTAATTCCGGTGGAACCGCCAGACTTTCTGGTTCTACAGGAATTACATCGCTAGTGTTTTCAGAAGGTAATGTATCTATATGACTCTCCTCAAGATTATAATTTCTCCCATTGAATTCTTGGTTTACAAAATCAGATTCAAGAAAGTCTCCATACCTATCAACAATAACTTTGTTCTCAGGTGGATAATAAAAGTATTAACACATAGTTTCCTTAGGGTATCCTACAAAGATACATTTTACAGATCATTGTTGGAGTTTGTCATCCGAGTCACGTTTCACATACGCCTCACAACCCCAGACCTTTAAATAAGACAATATGGCTTCTTTCCATGCCATTGTTCATATGGTGTCTTATCGACCTTCTTTGTGGGAACCATATTTAATATGCAAACAACAGAGTCTAGAGCATAATCCCAAAAGGATAAAGGTAAAGTTGTAAGATTAAACATAGATCGTACCATATCCAATAATATACGATTTCTCCTTTCGGATACACCATTTTGTTGTGGAGTATAGGGAGAAGTAAGATGTTGAACAATTCCATTCTCACCTAGATAATCCATAAACTCTTGAATTAAATATTCACCACCTCTATCAGAACGAAGAGCCTTAATCTTCTTCCCTAATTGCAGTTCTACTTCTGCTTTAAACACTTTGAATGTTTCAAATACCTCATGTTTATACTTAAGTAAATATACATAACCATAACGGCTATAATCATCCGTAAATGTTAAAAAGTAGCTAGCATATTTCCTTAACGTATGTCTAAGTGGTCCACACACATCAGTATGTATAAGTCCAAGTAGATCAGTAGCCCTTTTAATATTGCTATTAAAAGGTTTCTTGGTCATCTTTCCAGATATACAAGACTCACATTTATCAAATGGTTCATCATTGATATTTTCCAAAAGACCTTCACGTTGAATCTTTTGTATACGAGTCTTCCCAGTATGGGCAAGTCTACAATGCCAAAGATAAGAAGAGTTCTCGTCAAAATTTCTCTTCTTACTCATGCTAAATACCGATTTATCGTTCATTGATTCATTATCATGCATGTCTAATTCAAACACACCATTCACAGAAATTGCATTAAAATAGAAAATACCATTTTTCCAAACAGAAATTGCATTATTATCAATCGTGTGAATGAATCCACTATTTAACAAACAAGAAAAGGAAATAACACCCCTAACAATTATAGGTGCATAATGACAATCATTAAATCTCAGTACTAAACCCGAAGGTAAAACTAGATCAAAAGTTCCTATTGCTTCAACCGCTGCTTGTGCGCCATTGCCCACATTTGCAGATATTGTTCCCCATAGGAAAGTTTCCTTTCCAGATTAAATCCCTGCAGCGTATTACAAATGTTAATACCGCATCCCGTATCATATACCCAGGAATTTAATTTGTATGTTAAATTGATCAATTCAATCATAAATAAAGTACCTGAAGCTGCAGCGCTCTACTCAGACTTCTTCTTTATTTCTCGCAATTCTTCGAGGTAAAGAGGGCAATTCCTCTTCCAGTGACCACTTGCCTTGCAATGGTGACAAGTCTCATCCTTTTGAGATTGACTCCTCTTAGCAAAGTTCTGCTTGGGTTTCGAATAAGTCTCAACTTGTTTGCCCTTATTACCCTTGCCTTTGCCTTTCTTCTTGTTCGCTTGCGGTTTTGGCTTACTCACTCTACCCTTTTGTATGGTTAGTACAGAAGGCGTAGCGGTAGATGCATTGTCTTTCAACCCCTTTTCATAGTCAATGAGTATTGTATGCAAATCATTCACTGTCTTCCCCGTGCAATGCATATTATAGTTTCTAACGAAATCATTGAAGTCCTTGTTAAGGGACCTATTGATCAAGTTAATAGCCATATTATGATCATAGGGGTGTTCTAGTGCAATGAGCTGTTCCATATAACCCCTTATCTCCAAATAATGGGCACTTACAAACTTTCCTGGAGCTTGCTTGCAGCTATACAAAGCATCTACTAATTCGTAGATCTCCACAGCTTGCAGCTTTTCGAACATAGCCTTGAGCACATCAAGCATTCTCTTTGGACAAAATAGCTCATACTTCTGTTGAAGTGCATGAGCCATTTTTCCTAGCATTAAGCAAGCCACCTCAGAGTGCTTCTTAATATTAGCAGCGTGTTTAAGCCTTTGCGCATCAGATGCTCCTTTAGCAAGATCCTCCGGATAGGGAGTAGTCAAGATATCGATAGTACCCGCTGCTCTCAAGACAATTCTTAGCTAGTGGTACCAGTCATTGAAGTTTAGGCCAGTAAGTTCAGGTCGTTCAAAGAAAGCTTTGAACGCAGAACTTATCGTGTTATTGGTGGGTTGAACCATTTCTACAAAAATAAATTCAAATATTAGTATTTTGATAACAAAATACTTTCAAGAAAATAAATTACCCCGGTATCAAAACCATATTATTTTCCTTGAATTCTAGAACTACATTGACATAGATCCATTACATCAGTTGATCTGCTAGTAATGAATGTACTCAACGTAGCGACTTGTCGAACAATTCAAGTGACAAACAATTTTCAATTTCTAGACATTTAAGGGATTTACATTGCCAAAAAACGATTTGCATTGTAAACATGTTTCATCCCTTCTGAATGCATTAAGTTTCCAGATCTCACTGAGTAAATTAATTAAGTCGTCTAATCTGAGTAACATAAAACCATCATACGAATTCTCAATCTACAAATGGTTTTCTCTCCATCAGAACATCATCCAAAAATCTCATTTGATGACGAAGTAATTTCAACTGTTCGTCAATTAGGTTCATTCGACTTAAATTTTAAGGGTATAAATTTTGATGTCAAAATCAATGTATGGAGAATCATGCATACAATCTCCATAGCATAAGTTTAATAGAACATTTAGTAAACTTATTCATGAGATTAAATTTCTTCATAAATTATGTTACGGTATTGGTTAAACCAATTAAAGAATTTACCCACAAATCATCACATCGTACTTTGCTAGAACTCGGCTACGCACAAAGCAATACCCTTATTCATTGTGGTTCGGATGTGAATTTGTGGTAAATCACCCTTAAGGTATAATTCAATTAATAATCGTAGGTAATTTCAATTTTGACGCACAGGCGAGCTGGGAATTTGGTCAGCGACTAATGGCTTAACACCTCCTTCCTTAACCGGGTACATGACTAGCAGTGCGTTAAACCAATCAACGTAATCTTATGTAATTTAAAATCTCTTAACAAATCATTATTTTTAATATGATTTAGTCCATATTATTTTTTTTTCAAAAAAAACCCTTGTTTACAACAATTCAACAATTTTATACATAAACAAGTAAAAAAACTAAATCATAAACATATAATAACAATTTATATGTGAAACAAATAAATCAAATAGCCACCTACATACGATTTATTCAATAATCATCAAATCTAGGTCTTTATATCTCTATATAAAAGTCTTCCCTAATTCTAGATTTATCGAATCAAATAATGACGTAGCACATAAAATCATATAAACATATAATTTTACGATCCATGAAAACATGCACGTGATCATGGAATCCCTACAAATCTTAACAATTAAATCTCTATGGATCGTAACCATACATGACATAGCAATTAATCATGCAATTTAATCTAAAATTATCCTACATGTAATTTAGGGTTTCAAAACAATTCACTTTTTTATTATTATAAATAGAGTAAAACCCTAATTTTTAAAAAACAAAACCCTAATTTTATGAAAAACCTAAAAAACATGTAGTTTTAACTCAAAACAATTATAGTTAAAAAAACTTTAGATATTCGATAATTATAACATGTTAAAACGGCTCTCGATGCCACTGAATGTTTATTAGTATCATAACAATTATATAAAACCCTAAACGAGATCAAAGCACATATAGCGGAAGCGATTTAACAATATCATAATTAATAACACAATTATAATTAATCGAATTAGGGATACATACCTTTACGCTAAAGCAATTCCACAAGACGAAGAACAAATCACCGATTCGGGTTTAAACCGTATATACCAAGATATAGTCTAAAGTAAGACTATATTACGTTCTTGTACACACGTAATAAAACGAGCTAACCGTGATTCTAGCACGTAAAAACCGAGCTACAACGCTTGTAATTAATCTACCCAACAACCTTAGAGAGGGGCTAGGACAAGATTAAGTATACAATCGATCAACCAAGAAAACCAACTGAAAATCCTTCGTTGGTGAGGGTGTCGATCGACCAAAAGAAAGAGAAAGGAGAAAGATTATTTGTTGTGTGATTATGAGGGGATTAGGAGGTGTATTTTATAGGCCTCAACCTTTGTAGCCCAAGATAAATAAAAGGCAACAAATGCCCCCCCCCCCCCCCCCCCCCCCCCGGAGCCCATAATCGACCGTCTAACACCCCTAAGAGGTGTTCTGGTAACTTCCAAACTTCTTTCCTTTTATTTGTGCTTATTATATATTTATTTAACACTCGTTATAACTTAACTATTAATTATTTAACGTTCGTTAAAGTGATATAGTTACTTGCTCGGTTAAATTAATAAATACATAAATATATTTATTAAATAAATTAATAAATACAATAAATATATTTGTTAATTATATTAACTCTTTACGTATTATGTGCAATCCCGTAATCTCGAGTTCGATCCTATCACACGACTATTAAATATAAGTCCATATACTTACAAAAGCCACATGGCCGTTGGGGCAGATAAAGTTGAAAGTAGTCATAGGAGACAAAATCCACAACGTAGAGGCAAAAAAAATTTTATACTCATACTATCAGACTCGCCATAGAATGTCATACTTGGAAGACCTAGTATTCGACAACTAAAAGTATTCGAAAACTAAAGGCAGTACTGTCAACGGCACATGGAATGATCAAATTTCTAGTATTAGGCGGAGTACTTACACTCCGCAGTGGAACAACATACGAAATGATCAAACTTACCGTGAAAGCAATAGCACCAATACCCCGCGTTGAGACAAATGTGTAGCCAGAATGCATAATAGCAAAAGAAACGCCCAAAGACCCGTGGGTAGCCACAGATGTAACATCCCGCCTACTCAGACCATAATATTGTCCGCTTTGCCGGCAAGCTCACGGCTTTGCTTTGTGGCCCTCTTGTGAAGACTTCTCGATAGGTCACCCAAGCCAGTACTACTCTTCCATGAGCACGCTTAACTACCAATTCCTAAGAACCCCACGTGCAGTAGACCACAAAACGCGTTGTGTCATGAGAAGGCGGTTGTTATCTTATGAACCATGGATCTCTCCTGGCCACAGCCGATGTGGGATTTTCCTAGGGTGTCACAATCACCCCCGCCTTCAGGACTCGTCGTCCTCGATGAGGTTTGCCCCACCATCCCGAACGGCTCAAGAGTGTCTCTGATCACTTGTAATAACCCACCTACTCAGACCACAATATTGTCCGCTTTGCACGCAAGCTCACGGCTTTGCTTTGTGGCCCTCTTGTGAATACTTCCCGGCAGGTCACCCAAGCCAGTACTACTCTTCCATGAGCATGCTTTACTGCCAGTTCCTAAGAACCCCACGTGCAGTAGACCATAAAACGCGTTGTGTCATGAGAAGGCGACTGTTATCTTATGAACCATGGATCTCTATTGGCTACAGCCGATGTGGGATTTGCCTAGGGAGTCACAACAGATCCAAAAGCAAAGAATCCATGGGACACAGCCATAGAGGAATTCAAAGACAGACTAGCTGCCCAAATGCGCATAGAAGAACATAACTTAAACATCAAGGATAAACTGTCAAATTAAAGAAGGAGGAACCTGTCAAATACCAAAACGAAAATAGAAAAGAACAACTCAAGGGCCTGAAAAGAATACCCAACAACAAAAGGGGAAAGAAAATATGAACCCTTAAACAGAGGCACACCTAACAGAAAAGAAATGGTCAGGGTAATGAGAGCCAGAATACAGAAACTAACCACAGATCGGACTGGGCTGACCAATTGGCAACTACACATAGGCCCAATAAGCCTCATTATAGAACGCCACCAAAGCTACCACTCACTTCAAAAGACGGATGGGAGAGAAGAATTCCTACACAAAACATCACCCAAGCACTCCGCAAACGCCAAAAGGAAATACCACCAGAAAAAGAGCTCAAGAACAGGAAAAGTACCACCAAGACTAAAGAACGCCAGACAAGCACTTATGCGGCCAGTTAAAAAATACATGGATGGGCAAAAAGACCAAGATGAGAAGCCTAATCCAAGAAAAACAAAGCTGAAGTCGGGCAAGAAAAATCACCAATTAAAAGCCTCAAGAGCATTCGACAAATAAATAGGAATCCAATCAGCTCGAGCAGATCTATGTCAAAATCAACAGAAAAAATGTTGAAACCCTTCAAACAACGTAGAGGAAACAAGAAGGAAAACAACTTCCTTCGAAGAAAAGCAACAAGCAGATCATTCAAAAGAACCAAAGAACGAGAAGAAATCTAGCAAGGCTCACAACTCTGATCCAGAAGGAAAAACTTACCCCGTGTTTATCTTCCCTGAAAGAAAAAAGCAGCGAGGCAAGGCATCGCCAAAAGAGAAAAAACCCAAAGGAACACCAAACCACTTCGATTGGGAACTCCAAAAGTTAAGGGGAACCAACGCGGTGGGAAAATCACCAACCTAACCATAGCCACGGGGACTAAAACATCAAAAAATTCTTCCTAAACACATACCGCAGCGATAACCAATGGCCAACCAACTAAACAAAGACCGCCAAGTTGGAAATTCAAAGAGGCGACATAAAAAAGGAACATCACACAAAAATGCACAGCATTTACTACAAGCCTCAGAGAACTACTAAGGAGTAATTGTTAATAGACTTCTTAATATAAGGAACAAGATCAGGGATGACCCACACTGGAAGATCACCATATATAAAAGACTCCTAAGAAAGACGAGTAATCAGAAATCCAAAGAGGATAAAACCCAAATAGAGTTTAAACCTTGAATCCCAGGCATCAAGCAAGAAACCAAAGTTCAAGACACTATCAGTCAGACTACTGACGATGTAACACCCCATTTTGGTAAATTGAATGTCACGCGTGATTATGGCGTGTCATCAAAACATACAAGGATAAATGTCTTAAACATTACATGACCATAAAGGAAATATCGGAAACAAACATAGGTACCCCAAAGTATAAGCTCTTCACACATAAACATAAGTACTGTAAAGGAAAAGGATTAAACAATGTCCATAGAAATAAGTAGAAAAATGTATGATGAAATGCATAAAGTAATGAAGGCTAGAAAGCTTCCAATCCATATGCACGTACGCTTAGAGTCTACGAGCGTCCCTGAGTACCTGCCGTTTTGGGAACATGAAAGTAAAACGGCTGAGCATAACGCTCAGTGCACGGATATACAAGCATATAATAAATAACATAAGCATATACAACATATAGCAGCGGAATTGATTAAGTCCTTGAAAACCTGGTATAACTTAGTAAAACTGGTTTTATAGTTTGAAAAGCCTTATGTTTATCTTATAAAAACTGTTTAACATGTTAACCATTAAGCCAATATAGGTCATGAGGGTGACCTCATCATGCAATTAGAGGGGTTGCCTCTAATTATTATAAGTTTGGGTAGGAGAGATCAGCTTCTTGTGAAGGATACAAGGCACACACCACATTCACTTGAATAATCTGTTAAAAACATGTAACCTAGGATGTACCCATATGCCCCACATAATAACATAATAATATGGCCAAAAGCTGAAAGGGACGCCATGAGCTATCACTCCGCCTGGTGAAGTCATAACACTGGTGCCTCCAGTGTTATGGTTATGGTACCTCTATAACTAGGTGAAACTGGTCATGCATGTATATGGCTTAGGCATTTAAATCAAACATAAGCAAATCAAAACATATAAAACATATATTGGGAAAACAGTTGGTTGCATACAGGGAACCCTAATAAGGAAAGAATGTCCATACTGAAAGGACGGAGAATCCGTACCTTATGTCCAGTGAAAGAAGAAGACGAACGGAAGAGAGTCCTACTTCGATCTTACTAATGCTACATAAATAGTATACGTGTATAAGTATTCTGATTACTGCATTCGTAACTGGTTTTATATCGTGACTTAGCTTGTTTTATATGTTCATGTCATGTTTTACCGATTTTAACGTCATACTGTGTTTATCATGTATTCTAGATATTCTGATTAAGTATTACTTGTATTTCTTGTATTATTATACTTGTTGTGTAATAATAAATAACTTCCTAAAAATAGCAGTTTTCCTAAAATAGAAAGTTTCCAAAAATAGAAAGTTTCCAAAAATAGATTAACTGCTTAAAATAGATTAGTTTCTAAAAACAGAAAGTTTCCAAAAATAGTAAGTTGCCTGAAATAGAAAGTTTCCATAATTAGAAATAAGTTGGATTAATAAGCTAATAAGATAAGCTTAAGTTTTACTGATTAAATACACTAAGTCATGTAATTAATAGTATAGTTTATTAATTATTACATGTTAATTAAATAAACTATATGTTATACGATTTAATTAAATATAATCATAATTTAAATAAATTAAAGTGTATATAATACTTAGGTTAAAACATGTATTAATATTTATATTAATATAACCTAAGTCATGAAAATTAATTAATTATATGTCATGTTTTAATAATTAATTAATTACTATAGCTTAAATTACATAAATAAATACTTAGGTTAAAATCATGTATTATTAAATAATAATAATAAATCTAAGTCCATGGGTTTTAATTAAATTAATTATGTGCCATGTTATATTAATTTAATTAACTTGTAAATTAAATATACTTGTAAAAAATATTAAACTTGTAAAAATAATAACCGAACCCATGTATTATTTTTATTAAACATGTCGTGAACCAGACCCGTGAACCCATGAACCGGTCTGAACCAAACCCACCAAAAACAGTGGCAAACAGGCTTGAACCGGTTGCCCCTGCTTGCGGTTAAGCTGCCACCGGCTGTGTGCCGGTGGTCTTGCCCTTCCTCGACCAGCCGTTGACCAAAAGGTTCCCACCGGCAGTTGCTGGTGGTCCCCCTGCCTGCGTGCGTTTCCCCCTGCTTACCATAATTAGCCAACGGCTTAAGCCGGTGGTTGGGACTGTGAGGTTGCCGAGACCAACCGAACCACAAGACACCCCCGACGTACGTCGGGGTGTCTTGTTTCCCTGTTGTTGACCGAAACCCACCACCGAGACATGTGTCTCGTGTGGTGGTGCGAAGCAAACGACACCGAGAGTCGTGAGACTCTCGGTTTATGTGGCGACCGAACACCAAACCCGAAAACATTCCTTTATTATTTTCCCATAAACCCACGACATGTTTTAATTCTCTTGTTTTTAAACCTCATGATTATATATGCATAAAAACATAAAAAGAAAATAAAAATAAAGGTTTTCGGATTACCAAAACACGTGGAATCAATAGATCTTGAATACACGAACACGTACTTATGATTTGCTTAATCAAAATCAACCAACCCCCTTGTTTCTTTGATGCAGCCGTCGGCCTAAGGTGAGAGCAAGAGAGAATAGGGTTTTTGCTTTTCTAAAAATTCTTCTGTAATGTTTATGTTTTCCATATTTGTTTACTTAATTAAAACAATTGGGCTGGGCCCCCTCTCCTTGTTGTGCCGCGGCTTGTAGGGCCCACAAACGGAAACCCGTAACTTTCTCGTGTGCTAAATTATTACGTGTTCGTGTGCATGTATTTACGTTTCGTTATTATTAAATATTCGTGTTATTGTATATACTTGTACGTAGTCGTAATAATAATTACGTAAATACATAATTATACGTTCGTGATTTTACGTTCATGATTTCATGTTCGTGATTTAATTATTATTGATAATAATTATCGTGCATTCATACATACTTAATACTTATCGTGTAATAACACGTACGTAGTTCTTGTAAATTTATATTCGTGAAACGTATTCATGTTATAAAAGGAAGTTTTTAATCATGTACGTACGATTATAAATGTACTGTTCATGGTAAAAGCATGCGGGTTTTACAACTCTTCCCCCCTGAAAGAAATAATCCGTCCCCGAATTATAGATAAAGTAACTAAAAAAGAGGAACATACCCGAATTCAAAACTTGAAGTGAGGGTAAGAAGTCCGGATAGACTCTTCGGTCTCCCAAGTGGCTTCCCGCTCGGTATGATCCCTCCAAAGGATTTTGACGAATGGAATCTTCTTCTTCCTCATGACTCGTTCTTCTCTGTCAAGAACTCGTTCGGGTTCCTCTATGAAGGTAAGATCTTCACGAATCTGTTCCAGTGGATACTGAACCATGTGAAGGGGATGATACTTGTACCCTCTGAGTAAGGACACATGGAAAACGCCGTGAACGTGAGAAAGCTGCGGAGGTAACGCTAAACGATAAGATACTTCACCGACTCACTCAGTGACATCAAACGGTCCGATGAATCGAGGACTGAGCTTCCCTTTGATTCCAAAACGCTAAACGCCACGTGTCGGTGATACCTTAAGAAAGACGTTATCTCCTACGTTAAAATTTAAGTCCTACGATGCTTGTCGGCATAACTCTTCTGACGTGATCGTGCTTCTTGCAATTTCTGCTTAGCTACAGCGACATTCTCGTTGGTCAACTCTATCATTTCTAGTCCTTCAAGTGTTCGCTCACCAACCTGATCCCAGCTGATTGGGGCGCGACACTTTCTGCCATATAACATCTCGAATGGAGCACACTTAATGCTAGCGTGCCAACTGTTGTTGTATGAAAACTCTACCAAACAAATGTAATCGTCCCAATCTCATGTCCATTCCAACGCACATGACCTCAACATGTCTTCAGATGTAATCGTGATGTGAAACGAGGATCTCTGTCTGAGACGATGCTGGATGGAGCGCCATAAAGTCTCATGATCTCCTTCTTGTAAGTATCGGTGAGTTTACTGACCGGATCATCCTTGCGGATCGGTAAGAAATGAGCTGACTTAGTAAGTCGATCAACAATAACCCAAATCGCATCATGCCTCCTCTTTGTCTACGGAAGACCGGTAACAAAATCCATGGTGATCTTGTCCCACTTCCACTCTAGAATATCTAACGGTTGTAGAAGACCGCTAGATCGCTGATGCTCAATCTTAACCTGCTGGCAGGTAAGACATTTGGAGACGTAAGTCGCAACATCCTGTTTCATACCACTCCACCAAAAGTATTGCTTAATGTCATGATACATCTTGGTCGAACCAGGATGAATGGAGAATGGGGAGCTATGAGCCTCAGCTAACAGTGCTTCCTGGAGTTCTTGATCATCAGGAACACAAAGTCTCGTGCCCTGTCATAAGATATCGTCTTCGTCTACGTGAAATTCTGTCTGCTTCTCCAAGTTCTGAATTATCGCCCAGATTTCACCATCATCCTTCTGAGCTTCCTTGATCCTAGAGAGTAACTCAGGTTCCACTCTAAGATTAGCCCAGTAACCGTGTTGTCCATGTACCATGATCTTGATGTCTAGTCGCTCTAAGTCTCTTATAATTTCCTCCTCAATTTTAATGTTGTTTATCATTCTGGACTTTCTACTAAGTGCATCTGCCACTACATTCGCCTTGCCGAGATGATATTGTCGATTAATGTCATAATCCTTCAACAGCTCTAACCATCTCCTCTGTCTCATGTTCAGTTCACGTTGAGTGAAGATGTACTTCAGGCTCTTGTGTTCTGTGAAGATGTCACATGATTCTCCATACAAGTAGTGCCTCCATATCTTCAATGCAAACACGACTGCTGCAAGTTCCAAGTCATGCGTAGGGTAATTTTCCTCATAAGGCTTAAGCTGTCGTGAAGCGTACGCGATCACTTTCCCATGTTGCATGAGAACACAGCCAAGTCCCTTCCCTGAAGCATCACTGTAGATTTGAAATCCACCTGTACCAGATGAGAGAGTAAGAATCGGTGCAGATACTAACTTCTGCTTTAGGTCTTCAAGGCTCTTCTCTCTTTCTTCAGTCCAGACAAATTTCTCCCCTTTCTGCATCAGTTTGGTCAATGGTAGTGCTAAACGGGAAAAGTACGAACCTACGGTAGTAACCAGCTAAGCCTAGGAAACTGCGAACTTCAGTCGCTGATGTCGGTCTTGGCTACTTGGTAATAGCCTCAACCTTTGCTGGATCCATGGTGATTCCTTCTGCTGATACAATGTGACCTAATAACGCCACCTTGTCTAACCAGAACTCACACTTGGAGAATTCAGCATATAGCTGCTTCTGGCGAAGAATCTATAATACTGTACGAATATGGTCTTCGTCTTCCTCTTTGGACTTAGATAATATCATGATGTCGTCAATGAAGACAATGACGAACTTGTCCAGAAATTCATGGAAGATTCTGTTCATCAAATCCATGAAAACAGGTGGAGCATTGGTAAGGCCAAAAGGCATGGCCATGAATTCGTAGTACCCATAGCGTGTACGGAAAGCAGTCTTGGAGATGTCCAACTCTTTAACCCGTAGCTAATGATAGCCCGACCTCAGATCAATTTTGAAGAAATGTTTGGCCCCTTGGAGTTGGTCAAACAGATCGTCAATACGTGGTAAAGGATACCTATTCCTGATGGTGATCTTGTTGAGCTCGTGATAATCTATGCAAAGACGCATACTGCCGTCCTTCTTCTTCACGAATAAGACCGGTGCGCCCCATGGATATGCGCTCGGTCGAATGAAGCCTCGTTCCAGAAGTTCTTGCAATTGGTCCTTCAACTCCTTCAACTCTATGGGAGCCATGCGATAAGGAGCCTTGGAAATCGGCTCAGCTCTTGGGATGAGCTCGATATTAAACTCTACTTCACGTGCAGGTGGTATGCCCGGATGTTCTTCTGGAAATACGTCTGGAAATTCTGACACTATTGGCTGATTCTGAATTGATGGAGATTCAGCATCCATGTCATGAATAGTAGCTAGATAGCCCTCGCAACCATGTGAAAGTAATGCACGTGCTTGCAAGGTTGATATGATTTGTACAGACCTTCCAGGTACGAACCTGTTGTGAATGTACTCTGGTGCATTTGCATCATCGAAGATGACCCGATATGTATGACAGTCTATAGTGGCGTGATGTTTGGATAGCCAGTCCTTGCCCAATATCATGTCAAAATCACTCATGTCCAGCAGAAGTGCGTCAACAGGACGAATCTTGTCGTCAAACTCTATGGGAAGGCTCTTGTACACATAGGTTACGCGTATAGAGTCTCTTAAAGGCGTGGAAATGTTTAGTACATTCTCTAGTGGCATAGGGGATATCCTAACATTCTTAGCATAAGCAGTAGAAATGACCGAATAAGTAGCACCCGTGTCAAATAAAACACATGCAGCTTGACCATACATATACAAGATTCCAGTAATGGTACCTGTAGACTTGTTGGACTGATCGCGAGAAGTCGTGTAAACGCGTCCACTAGTAGGAGGCAGCTTGGAATCAGCATGCCCAGATGTGCCCTCCATCTCGCCCTTGCGGTAGTCCTTCATGTGATGACCAGTAAGGCCACGCTTGTAGCATGTGTCGCTGTCGCGGCGACATGGCCCTGGGTTCCTACGGTTGCAGGTAGTGCAAAGAGGATGAGTATACCCTCCAGTAGGTGCCCTTGTTGGCTGGGAGCCTGTTAAGAACAGTATAAATGAGACATGGTTTATAGGTAGAAAAGGACAATGCGGAAAAAAAACCTTAAGATGTAATACCAGTGATAGTTGGATGGTTAGGCTGTGAACCTCTTTGGTTCTGGTCCCTCCCGTTACCATGATTGCTGGTAGAAGATTGCTAATGTGTCAGAATTATGAATTATTACATGTAACGTAAGAAAATGAGTAAGTGTAAGGACCTGCTGCTGTTGGAGTTTCTAGCGTTGTTACGGTAATTATCATTACCGCCACGCCTATCCGTAGCATAACGGTCTTGAGTCTGACCATTTTCCTTGGGCTGAGTAGGTTGTTGCTGAGTAGCCAGCTGAGACCGGTCCCCAATCTTCTGCCTGGAAGATGCAGTTTAAAGAGAGATATAAATATTGGATAATACTAAAAGAATTCGGAATGGTCACCGCTGAATAACGAATATTTACCTCTTCTCGGTCTCTCTGCTTCCCCGAACTCTTCTCTTTCTTGCAGCATCTCCAGCTTACGTGCTGCATCGGCAACTTGTGCCACCGTGTTGAACGTAGCACACACCAAGTTTTTGGCGACTGATGTATGAAGAGCCCACCGGAAGTGGTATGCTTGCTCTTCGGCAGTACCTGCTGCTGCGCCAAGAAAACCAGCCAAACGAAGAAAACACTGCATGAACTCGTTGTTGTTCTCCCCAGTTCTCTGCCTGATTCCGTGGTACTCCCTCTTCAGCTTGTCTTGCTCATCCTTGGGGAAGAACTGTCCCATCACTAACTCCCTGAACTGAGTCCAAGTCAAACCAGCCACCCAATCGTCACCTCCCTCAGACTGCTTGAGTGCCTTCCACCATCCTAGCACATCACCTTCGAACTTGTAACAGGCCAACCTCGACTTGAAGACGGGGTCACAGCCCATTGCATCGAATATCTTTTCAATGTGAGCCAACCAGCTTTCAGCTTCACTGGGGCTATTAGTTTTCTCGAAGGATCGAGGACGTTGCTTGTTGAATCTCTCCAGCCACGTGACCAATGTTGCTGGGGGAGGAGGAGGAGGTACTGGGTGTTGTTGCTGATTGTTGGCAGCCTGCATCTCAGCCCTGATTTCGTTCCTCAGCTGAGGAAGCAAGGCTTGCATCGCAGCTTGGACTGCTGCATTGAGTTGTTCCTGCTCGCGTGTGAGAACCATCTGACAGTATAACATAAAAATACAAGATTAAACTAATCAAAACATAAAATATATACATGAAAAAAATTTATTACAATAAATCATGAGAAAAATTTTATGCAAGAAAACTAGTACATGAATGCATGATGCAGTTTTATGAAAACTTTTATATGCGCGAGAGTGAACGCCTATGGTCAGTTCACTCAAAACAAAAGACATAGCGAGGAGACGCCAATGGATCGGTCCCAAAGTTAAAAGTTTCGATAAAAGCACATGTGACAATCTTGATATTTTTTTTCGTTATTTTAATCTCGATTATTACATATTTTGTATTTAATTTATTGAGAAATTTAAATTATCGGCTAACCAGGAAGGTTGCGGCTTAAAACTTAGTGTAAGAGTGCCATTTAGGTTATAACCGGCAAGGAATACGTTAGGTATCGATATTATATTATCGTTTTGACATAAAAATATTTTCTATCGTTGTCGTTTAATTTTAATTTCTTTTTATTTTTAATATTTTCTTTTAAAAGTATTTTTCGTAATTTACGTTAGACCTTTATTTGTCATTCGTTCATTCGACGCATTAACTTATTTTATGTCATTTAATTATTAAAATATAAATGTCATCCGATTTTCGATGTTTTTATTTTATATTGAGCGTTTATTTTTTGTGTTTTACGTGTATTTTTTAAAATTGCGTAACTTTTAAAATATCGGGCTTCAATAATATACCTGTCTGTTCAATATTCAACTAGAGTAACAAAGAAATCATGGATTATGTTCTTCCACGTAACCATATGAAGTGTCAAACAGACACCAACTTGGTTCCACGTGTTCATACATATTTGATCTAAGAATATTGGATCTAAGAATACTAGTAGTTCAAACATATCATGCGCACAAAATAACACTAAACATTTCGCATGATTTTGTTACTTTTGGTGGAATATTGTTTCGAATAAATTTGATCTATATTCTGACCATATTGGATCTTGCCATATATGCCCGAGTTATTGTTTGCTCTCATGTCCGGCTAAGTGTTCATGGATTGAATCTTGACCATCATGTTTTCGGTTTTGATTTGTTTTGGTTAGACGAGAGGTATACCTTAATTACCTTTTCTATACATAAATATAAGATATCTTTACTATGTTATTTTATTCGTACATTTTACTAATTAATATGATATAAGCTACAACAAGATTATAAATAGAATTCACCATTAGTGAGCATCACGGTTGGTTTGAATTAAGTTAATTTATTCTAGTAAAAAACAAATATGCATCGATAGTTAATCTTAGGCGTTTGAAAAAACTGGTTACCAAATAATGTTTGTTTACTTTAATTAGTTTATATATAAATAAGAATATCACTTTTAAAAACAACCACTTTGGTAACTTATTCTAATTATTTATATGAAAATATTATTGTATTATATATATTGTTACATGTTGTCATATCAAAATTTTGAAAAGCAATATAGACTCATATAATAAATAGTATATGTATAGTCCATGTATAAAGAGAGTCTTAATATTTATAAGTGTCAACAAGTATCAATTTGTTATTGTGTACATGTCTAGATTTGTGGCGTCAATCATATATTGATCAAATTTAATGCGTTTTTGGCTACATACAAGTATTATAATTCTTGCTTTTAAAAAAATTGTCGAAAGGTCCTTTACAACTTACAATTATAGTATACAAATGAGGCCTTAACTATTATTTGTGGCAAGAATCTTTATAATGAACATGTTTTTAAATTTATAAGTATTTCAACCCATCGTAGTTCATATTAATTTATTGGTTCACACTAATTTAGTGATCAAAGTATGAAAGTCTAAACAACATAGTATCTTGGTGAAAATAACCACATGGATTTAAGACCATCACATTTGATCAAATAACTATAAATATATATTAAACAATACGTAATTGTATGGTAGTATATTTTGTGAACCTAAAAGTAGACATACTATATGATATTCTACGTCCAATCATATTCTCGTTATCCTTTATATCTCTAAGACACGTCATTTTATTCTAGGTCGCTGTTGAAAGCTCTTGGTTTCTCGACTTATCTGATCACGTAGTTTTACTCTTGTCATTGTCATCTCTGTTGCTATTATCGATTGGTATCGCTTTCGTTATGGTGAGTTCATAGCCTCGCTTTTATTTATTTACTTATTTTATAAAACCCGCGAGGGGATAACATGCTTGTTTTACTAAAAATAAAAGAGTACAACTATAAGTTGCGGTAAGCCAATTGAATTGTGCAACTAGAAGTTGTGAAAGCTCTATTTACTTGAAAAGTAATAATTGAAAATGAAGGGTACAACAAGAGTTGCTGTAAACCCATGAATGGGTGCAACCAGAAGTTGTGGTAAACCCTTATTATTTTAAAATAGAACACAAGGGACCCGATTGTATGCTTAGATGAAAGTTATTACATAAGTTAGCTTTAGCCTTAAAAGACCCATTGAATCGTGAATTGTTAATCGAAAGAACGCTAATACTATAGATAGATCTATCGGGGTGACGCCCAGTCCGATGCGATTAGCTATCGCAGTGTGTAGTGAAGCACATGTGTATTGGAGCACATCGGATGCATATGTATAAGAGAAATATACGCACTTGGCTAGGTGTGTTGGGCTGAAATAATATATGTTAACGTTTAATGTCATGAGGCTTATGTAATAACACCGATAATTATGTCCGTACAACATAATTGTCTTTCGATGGATTATTAACCATGGAAGGTTATTCAGAATACTTGTATTCTCTTTATTTAATTTAAACTCTATGGATTCACTCAACATTTTTTGTTGATTTTATCGCATGTTTTATCTCAGGTCCATAAAGTAGGTACTCAAGGAAGGTGGTTTCATGAAGCTTGCTAAATTTTGGTGACTCTGGCCCGCTTTTATTAAATATATCCATTCAAAACAACTTTTATCTTCTAATGTGTATTGTAAATATTTTAAAATCATCTGGGACCGTGTATAGATTATTATCTTTTGCATGAATGAATGGATGTTTTATTAAAACGACTCGTTTTGAGCCGTTTTCTATAATTGTGTGATTGTATCATGTAAGTAACACTCAAGGAACCTTCCGCTAATGTGACCCGATTTTGATAGTGTTACAGATTGGTATCAAGAGCTCAAGTTATAGAGAACGAAAAGATTTTCCAAATATGAATTTTTGAAATCTTTTAACTATAATAGTTGCAAGCGAAACCTCCGAGTTACCAATGGATACGGATTATATATATGTTGTAATCTTTATCGATTATTTGTACTTGTGAATTACAAGGTATGTTTTCATTTATTTAATTATAAATGATAATTTTATACTTATACCAGATATTTATACGACGTAGATTGTCACGAAGCCACCCTAGTCATTTTAACGATAACGCTGAAGTTAATCCTGTTATTCCTGAGACTAAATAAGTTGTGGATATCCATGATCCCAACGAAATGGTTAATATTCTCGATGATATTCATTTGGTTACAAGGATTTTGATTCCTTGGTTCTTATTATTGATTCCTCAATCCATTCATTTCATTTAGTAAATTTAATATCCATTTTCATTAATCTTCGTCATTCTACTGTTTTGCTAGAAACAAGTTTGTCTGAGATTGTACTTGTTGTTTGTTAGGAATTTAGGTTGATTGGTATGGTATTCACATGCCAAATAGAATTCCATATCGCATCACTGATTCTTTTTCTTTTAAATCAGTTTCTCGTTTGTTTCGATCCTAGTCTTCTGCGTTGAGCTCGCGATGCTTAAATAAGGTGATTTATAATCGTCTTGTTGAAATGAATTGGCCATTTATTTGAACAAGGAAATTATAAATTGTTGAACCACTAATTTCTAAATCTTATTTGGATGGATTTGATCAATTGATGGAAATAATGATTTATAAATGTGTGGGCTTAAGCGTATAGCATTCGCGCAAACAAACTCTTATTGAATTGTAATTCGTTTGCTCGACTCATTCTTTGGTTTTGTTCCTCTAATTCTATGATTATGCGATGATTTATATTTGGGTTGTTTCAAAGTCGCTAATTGAGGAGGATACCGAGCGTCCCAAAAAAAACATTGAAGAAATCTTCTTCTAGTGGGACCGAGGAGCCTTCTTAGCCACATAAATCACCTAGTAAACCTTAGTGATTTAGCTTATCATATGTAGTATCCTTTTTAAATCACTAACTAAAGTGTAACATCAGTTAGTAAAAATTGTCTTCTAAAGTTGTATAGCATTAGACGATGATAATCTATAATGCATGGAAATACAACTTGTACTCGTTCGTGATTAATCAAATGACCATCTTTTGATTCCTAGTTCTACATCGTTCAATTATTATCTTTCCTTGCTTGTTTCTTCTAATTATTCCTTTTAATTATTCATTTACTTGTAATGCAATCATTGAATGAATACTCATTATGATTCGCTTTGTACTAGAATCATGCCGCTAAAAATATGATTAGGCATGTATACGCCAAGTTATTAATGAACAAGTTGCTGCATCCTTAACCGAATTCATGGCCAACGTGAATGATGGAGCTGGCGGCTCTAGTGGGCCGGTAGTTCGGGTGGAGCAAGTGGTTATGTGGTGCAAATGGTTCTGGAGGAGAAGCGTGTTGAACTGAAAAGAAAATTATGATTCCCTTAAATAACTAGACCTTAGTTATCGAAGGTGATAAAAATAATTCCCAACTATTTTTTTTGTGCATTAAAGCTCATAAGTATATAGAAAGATGTTATGAATTATTCCTAGCTCAAATATCGGAGAAGCAATCGAAGGAGAAGCGGGTAGAAGATGTTCCAGTCATCCGTGACTATCCTCAAGTCTTTTCGAAAGATTTGTGGGGGCTTCCGACCCTAAGGCAAATAGAATTCCAATCGATGTAATTCCTGGGGATGCACCTATGGCCCGTGAGCGATATCGTTTAGTACCACCTAAATTGAAGGAATTATATATTCAATTGCAAGAGTTATCTAATAAAGATTTTATTTGACCGAGATCGTCACCATGGAGAGCTCCGGTATTATTCGTAAGAAGAAAGATATATCATTTCATCAAGAACTAAATAAACCGTTGGTCAACCACCGATATTCTTTTCCAAGGATTGATGATTTATTTAATCAGTTGTAAGTTTCTAGTTCCTATTCGAATATTGATCTACGGTCTGGTTATTATCAACTTCGCATCCACGAGGAAGATATACCAATTATTGCGTTTAAAAATCAGTATGGACATTATGAATTCTAAATAATGTCGTACGGATTGACCAATGCGCCGGCAGTATACATGGATTCATGAATCTCGCGTGCAAGCCGTATCTTGATAGTGGTCATGTTCATTGATAATGTTCTGATTTATTGTAAAAATAAAGAAGAGCATAGTGAACATTTGGAGACTATCTTTAATTTTCTAAGGAGTGAAAAGTTGTATGCAAAATTTTCGAAATGTGATTTTTGACTTGATTGGATGCAATTTCTTAGCCATGTGATTCATATCAATGGATTTCACTGCAAAGGTTCAGAAAAAAAAATAAATATTGAATTTGATTTAATTTGGGGCATTATCGTCCAATTGACTAAATCTTCTCATTTCAATCCAATAATAAAATGATCGTGCACAAAAAGAATCGTTTGTTAGCCGTTCTAGTAGACAGAAAAGTTATGATGATGTGAAGTGAAAACTTTTGGAGTTCGAGGTAGGTGACAGAGTTATGCCAAAAGTATCACCATGGAAAGGTGCTATAATTTTTGAAAAACGTGGGAAGATAAGTCCCCGTTATGTTGGGCCACTCGAGATAATATTGAGAGTAGACTCGGTGACATAAAAACTTGAATTACCTCGAGAGCTACAAGGAATTCACATTACTTTTCATGTGCCGAACTTAAATCAATGTCTATCCGACGAATATATTATTATCCCTCTTGACGAAGTAAGATTCGACGATAAGTTGCATTTCATCGAAAAACCTATCAAAATTATGGATATGGAAATATGCAACTGAAACAAAGTCAACTTTTTATTGTCAAATTCAGAAGAAACTCGAGACGAGGATCAGAATACACTTGAGAAAATGATGATCAAATGTAAAAAAAAAAAAAAAAAAAAATTTAATTATTATCCTCATTTGTATGACTTCAACAAGAAGGCTGGCAAAAAGGAAAAATGATCTTCAGGGGCGAAGATCCCTGTTAGGTGGTGATGATGTGACAATCTTGATATTTTTTTTCGTTATTTTAATCTCGATTATTACATATTTTGTATTTAATTTACTTGAGAAATTTAAATTATCGGCTAACCAGGAAGGTTGCGGCTTAAAACTTAGTGTAAGAGTGCCATTTAGGTTATAACCGGCAAGGAATACGTTAGGTATCGATATTATATTATCGTTTTGACATAAAAATATTTTCTATCGTTGTCGTTTAATTTTAATTTATTTTTATTTTTAATATTTTCTTTTAAAAGTATTTTTCGTAATTTACGTTAGACCTTTATGTGTCATTCGTTCATTCGACGCATTAACTTATTTTATGTCATTTAATTATTAAAATATAAATGTCATCCGATTTTCGATGTTTTTATTTTATATTGAGCGTTTATTTTTTGTGTTTTACGTGTATTTTTTAAAATTGCGTAACTTTTAAAATATCGGACTTCAATAATATACCTGTCTGTTCAATATTCAACTAGAGTAACAAAGAAATCATGGATTATGTTCTTCCACGTAACCATATGAAGTGTCAAACAGACACCAACTTGGTTCCACGTGTTCATACATATTTGATCTAAGAATATTGGATCTAAGAATACTAGTAGTTCAAACATATCATGCGCACAAAATAACACTAAACATTTCGCATGATTTTGTTACTTTTGGTGGAATATTGTTTCGAATAAATTTGATCTATATTCTGACCATATTGGATCTTGCCATTTATGCCCGAGTTATTGTTTGCTCTCATGTCCGGCTAAGTGTTCATGGATTGAATCTTGACCATCATGTTTTCGGTTTTGATTTGTTTTGGTTAGACGAGAGGTATACCTTAATTACCTTTTCTATACATAAATATAAGATATCTTTACTATGTTATTTTATTCGTACATTTTACTAATTAATATGATATAAGCTACAACAAGATTATAAATAGAATTCACCATTAGTGAGCATCACGGTTGGTTTGAATTAAGTTAATTTATTCTAGTAAAAAAACAAATATGCATCGATAGTTAATCTTAGGCGTTTGAAAAAACTGGTTACCAAATAATGTTTGTTTACTTTAATTAGTTTATATATAAATAAGAATATCACTTTTAAAAACAACCACTTTGGTAACTTATTCTAATTATTTATATGAAAATATTATTGTATTATATATATTGTTACATGTTGTCATATCAAAATTTTGAAAAGCAATATAGACTCATATAATAAATAGTATATGTATAGTCCATGTATAAAGAGAGTCTTAATATTTATAAGTGTCAACAAGTATCAATTTGTTATTGTGTACATGTCTAGATTTTTGGCGTCAATCATATATTGATCAAATTTAATGTGTTTTTGGCTACATACAAGTATTATAATTCTTGCTTTTAAAAAAATTGTCGAAAGGTCCTTTACAACTTACAATTATAGTATACAAATGAGGCCTTAACTATTATTTGTGGCAAGAATCTTTATAATGAACATGTTTTTAAATTTATAAGTATTTCAACCCATCGTAGTTCATATTAATTTATTGGTTCACACTAATTTAGTGATCAAAGTATGAAAGTCTAAACAACATAGTATCTTGGTGAAAATAACCACATGGATTTAAGACCATCACATTTGATCAAATAACTATAAATATATATTAAACAATACGTAATTGTATGGTAGTATATTTTGTGAACCTAAAAGTAGACATACTATATGATATTCTATGTTCAAGCATATTCTCGTTATCCTTTATATCTCTAAGACACGTCATTTTATTCTAGGTCGCTGTTGAAAGCTCTTGGTTTCTCGACTTATCTGATCACGTAGTTTTACTCTTGTCATTGTCATCTCTGTTGCTATTATCGATTGGTATCGCTTTCGTTATGGTGAGTTCATAGCCTCGCTTTTATTTATTTACTTATTTTATAAAACCCGCGAGGGGATAACATGCTTGTTTTACTAAAAATAAAAGAGTACAACTATAAGTTGCGGTAAGCCAATTGAATTGTGCAACTAGAAGTTGTGAAAGCTCTATTTACTTGAAAAGTAATAACTGAAAATGAAGGGTACAACAAGAGTTGCTGTAAACCCATGAATGGGTGCAACCAGAAGTTGTGGTAAACCCTTATTATTTTAAAATAGAACACAAGGGACCCGATTGTATGCTTAGATGAAAGTTATTACATAAGTTAGCTTTAGCCTTAAAAGACCCATTGAATCGTGAATTGTTAATCGAAAGAACGCTAATACTATAGATAGATCTATCGGGGTGACGCCCAGTCCGATGCGATTAGCTATCGCAGTGTGTAGTGAAGCACATGTGTATTGGAGCACATCGGATGCATATGTATAAGAGAAATATACGCACTTGGCTAGGTGTGTTGGGCTGAAATAATATATGTTAACGTTCAATGTCATGAGGCTTATGTAATAACACCGATAATTATGTCCGTACAACATAATTGTCTTTCGATGGATTATTAACCATGGAAGGTTATTCAGAATACTTGTATTCTCTTTATTTAATTTAAACTCTATGGATTCACTCAACATTTTTTGTTGATTTTATCGCATGTTTTATCTCAGGTCCATAAAGTAGGTACTCAAGGAAGGTGGTTTCATGAAGCTTGCTAAATTTTGGTGACTCTGGCCCGCTTTTATTAAATATATCCATTCAAAACAACTTTTATCTTCTAATGTGTATTGTAAATATTTTAAAATCATCTGGGACCGTGTATAGATTATTATCTTTTGCATGAATGAATGGATGTTTTATTAAAACGACTCGTTTTGAGCCGTTTTCTATAATTGTGTGATTGTATCATGTAAGTAACACTCAAGGAACCTTCCGCTAATGTGACCCGATTTTGATAGTGTTACAACACATGAGACTAAATAGGGTCAGTCCTTTACCAACCATTACTTAGTCATAAACCTGTGACAATGACATATATATGAATGCATGAAAACGATGAATTCATGAAAACCGATTGTCAGTTATAGGAAGACCATAGTGACTACCCACTAATCACAGGTCGTGTTTTGAGAGCCTACAGGTCGAAGCCTGGCTCTGATACCATAATTGTAACACCCCGTTTTGGTAAATAGAATGTCACGCGTGATTATGGCGTGTCATCAAAGCATACAAGGATAAATGTCTTAAACATTACATGACCATAAAGGAAATACCGGAAACAAACATCGGTACCCCAAAGTATAAGCTCTTCACACACAAACATAAGTACTGTAAAGGAAAAGGACAAAACAATGTCCATAGAAATAAGTAGCAAAATGTATGATGAAATACATAAAGTAATGAAGGCTAGAAAGCTCCCAATCCATATGCACTTACGCTTAGAGTCTACGAGCGTCCCTGAGTACCTGCCGTTTTGGGAACATGAAAGGAAAACGGCTGAGCATAACGCTCAGTGCACGGATATACAAGCATAGAATGAATAACATAAGCATATACAACATATAGTAGCGGAATTGATTAAGTCCTGGAAAACCTGGTATAACTTAGTAAAACTGGTTTTATAGTTTGAAAAGCCTTATGTTTATCTTATAAAAACTGTTTGACATGTTAACCATTAAGCCAATATAGGTCATGAAATATCAACGTGCATGAATACTTGGAGGGGTGACCTCATCATGCAATTAGAGGGGTTGCCTCTAATTAATATAAGTTTGGGTAGGAGGGATCAGCTCCTTGTGAAGAATGCAAGGCGCACACCACATTCACCTGAATAATCTGTTAAAAACATGTAACCTAGGATGCACCCATACGCCCCACATGATAACATAATAATATGGCCAAAAGCTGAAAGGGACGCCACGAGCTATCACTCCGCCTGGTGAAGTCATAACACTAGTGCCTCCAGTGTTTTGGTTATGCTACCTCCATAACTAGGTGAAACTGGTCATGCATGTATATGGCTTAGGTATTTAAATCAAACATAAGCAAATCAAAACATATAAAACTTATACTGGGAAAACAGTTGGCTGCATACGGGGAATCCTAATAAGGAAAGAATGTCCATACTGAAAGGACGGAGAATCCGTACCTTATGTCCAGTGAACGAAGAAGACGAACGGAAGAGAGTCCTACTTCGATCTCACTAATGCTACATAAATAGTATACGTGTATAAGTATTCTGATTACTGCGTACGTAACTGGTTTTATATCGTGACTTAGCTTGTTTTATATGTTCATGTCATGTTTTACCGATTTTAACGTCATATTGTGTTTATCATGTATTCTGGATATTCTGATTAAGTATTACTTGTATTTCTTGTATTATTATACTTGTTGTGTAATAATAAATAACTTCCTAAAAATAGCAGTTTTCCTAAAATAGAAAGTTTCCAAAAATAGAAAGTTCTCTAAAAATAGAAAGTTTCCAAAAATAGATTAACTGCTTAATATTGATTAGTTTCTAAAAATAGAAAGTTTCCAAAAATTGTAAGTTGCCTAAAATAGAAAGTTTACATAATTAGAAATAAGCTAGATTAATAAGCTAATAAGATAAGCTTAAGTTTTACTGATTAAATATACTAAGTCATGTGATTAATAGTATAGTTTATTAATTATTACATGTTAATTAAATAAACTATATGTTATACGATTTAATTAAATATAATCATGATTTAATTAAATTAAAGTAGATATAATACTTAGGTTAAAACATGTATTAATATTTATATTAATATAACCTAAGTCATGAAAATTTATTAATTATATGTCATTTTTAATAATTAATTAATTACTATAGCTTAAATTACATAAAAAATTACTTAGGTTAAAATCATGTATTATTAAATATTAATAATAAACCTAACTACATGTTTTAATTAAATTAATTATGTGCCATGTTAAATTAATTTAATTAACTTGTAAATTAAATATACTTGTAAAAACAATTAAACTTGTAAAAATAATAACCGAAACCATGTATTATTTTTATTAAACATGTCGTGAACCGGACCCGTGAACCCATGTACCGGTCCGAACCAAACCCACCAAAAACAGTGGCAAACCGGCTTGAACCGGTTGCCCCTGCTTGCGGTTAAGCTGCCACCGGCTGTGTGCCGGTGGTCTTGCCCTTCCTCGGCCAGCCGCTGTGACAAATCTAACATTTCAGGTAGTGAAATATTTTCTCGTATAATATTTTGAAACTTATTTTTGTGTTGGTTGACGAACTCACAATTTACGGATTTAAATTTGGGCTTACGTGCATAATTTGGCGTCTTTTACGACTAAACCGGAAACCTTAGGATTACGTATTTACGTTTTTGAACTCCGTTTTTGATGAGACAATTTTTATTGGATTCGTTTTGTGACGGTGATTCATAATTTATAAAAATGTTTTTCGTAAAACGACCCGAGGGCACGTAAATCGAGAAAACTAGAATCGAGAAATACCCGTAAACTAGTGAGATGGGACAAAACACTTTGCCCCATCCCACTAGCTTATATGGGACGGCAAGGAGGACACCACCACACATAGGTGGCATCAATTTGGCTAAGTTACACAAGTGTAAGCTTTAGCTTACACTTTAAGCCAACACATTTTACCACTAAACAAAACTAGCTAATGGTTTTCATTCTAACCATTTCATCCATGCAATTCACTCTCAAACTCTCTCTACTTCTCCCTTTGTGTCGTCCCAAATCAAGAAACAAACACCCTCATTGATCTTTTCTAGCTACAAACCACATGTTTACTAGTCCTATTAAGGTGTTTCCTTGAAGCCTTGATCATTTGGTGGCCATATAACCAACTTTGGAGGTGATTTGCTTGTGTCCTAGGGCTGATTTTCCAACTTATGATCTTGATATTTGATGGTCTTGGAGATACTTGTTGTGTTCATCAAGTTCTTGCCTTCCTAAAACAAGAAATCCACTTGGATTGGTAAAGAAGATCATCCTCTACATTTTTCTCTTATTATTTTGTAAAGAACAAATGTATTTTCTTTCATTTTGTATATGTATATGATGTATATATGATGATAAAAATGTTGTGTGGGGATCAAGTGTTGATAAACATGCTTAAAAATGATGATAACCATAAGAAATGAAGCTAAAATCATGACTAATTAGTTGGCTGTATAAAAACAGTAGATAACTAAATGATGAACTGATAAAAATGCATGGTTTGATCTATTTACAGTAAGTAGATGATGTTATACACATGTGATAGTTGGCCATGCAATGGAATCAAAATAATGAGTGAGATATGATCAAAACAAGTTAGGTGGTACAATCTGAATAAGCAGTTTTGTAGGGACTGTTAAGGCAACTTAGACTTAAAATGGGCAGTAGCTATAACTAAGTTATATGTAGCACATATTATGAAGAAGTTGTCATCCAAAAATGAGCTTATAAGTCATTGTAGAACTCTAGATATGATAAAAATGGTAAACATGAAGTTAAAAATCAGATTTTGGAAATAATGTTTATTATTATTATATAAGCACTCACTTTATAATTTATAAAATGTAAAATGTAAACCCACTAACTTATAAAACTTATTTATATAAATGTATAAAAGTTTAATTAAATGGGTAATTTATATAAATGGTGGTAAAAATAATATTTGTAAGTAATAAAAACTATAAACTTGATTTTTACGACTTTTTCAGCTATCGCCGTGAAATTAACGTTTTTCATCAAATAAAACTTAGACGACCAAACCCGTCTAATATAAAGTTTATAAAAGTTATATACTGATGTATAAGTAACTAAGACAAGTAAAAACCGATAAAACCCGAACTATAAGAATTACGGACATTTACGAGCTAAATAAACCTATTGGACTAATAATTGGACTTAATAAGATAAATACTTGTAAAGAGAATTATTTGGGCTTAACCCAATAGGGCCCAACATGAAAGATATATATACTGATCATATAGGTATAAAATGGGTAAAAACAAGTAAAAGAACTTATAAAAGACTTAATGATCTTAAAATAGGTAAAATCGGTAAAACTAGTGAACTAGTAAGACGATACAAAAACGTAAACACTAAAATGAGTAAATGAGGATTTATAAACCCACTTGATCATCATCATATGTACAAAATCATCATATGTATATTGTTATTTTGATAAAAGTCATTGGACCAAGTCTAAGACCGATTATTATTTATATAGGTTTCCGTGACCGAAGCACGCCCGTAGCCGATAATCCGCCTTTCATTAACA
The DNA here is from genome assembly GCA_025667525.1 of Glebionis coronaria. NCBI lineage: Eukaryota > Viridiplantae > Streptophyta > Magnoliopsida > Asterales > Asteraceae > Glebionis > Glebionis coronaria. The sequence continues at coordinate 55,067,264 of CM046874.1, read as the reverse complement.
ACGTGAGTTCATAGCCTCGCACTCTTTTAAATGTTTTATAAAATGATTTGTAAACCCGCGAGGGAGATAACATGCTAGATTTTTATAAAAATAGAACACAAGTAGTCCCGATTGTATGCTAAATGATATGGACCCGAATGATGCTATGACCCTATATTCGAGACTAAAAGGATTATTAGTAGTTAGGTTATGTCACTTAAAGTCCCATTAGCATGAATTGTGAACTACCGGGTTTTGGTAGACGCTTATGCATTTGATAGTACTATTTGGGGACGATCACCCCAGTTCGCGCCTTGACGGTTGATCCCCGTCGTACCACATGGATTGGTAAGCGAATTTATGTATGAGAAGATTCCATAGCGTGATTTTTGTGACGACACGCTAACTTAGATGGGCAAATTGTTTGTCGGGTTCGCGGCCCGCTGTTTTCACAGTAAGGTAACAATGTCATGCGGCTAATAATAATCCTACAACCTAATTCAGATACTATAATCTATACGACATGTATAATCTAAATAAACGATAACGACGCTATTACGATGAATATATTACCTATCATGGTAATATAGAGACTACGGTCTCATGGACGGTTTCAGATGTATGCTTGATTTATATATTGCCTGACTAGCAATATGTGGACTTACTTCCGATATTATACTTGTGTTCTGATTTTAAATGAATGTAAATGATTGTTTTATATAACGGTTTTCATTAAACTCTATGAATTCACTCGGCATTCGCTGATATGATTTTTGCATGTTTTCTATCTCAGGTGCTTGAAGGTAATCCGGATGGAGATCGACTCTTATGGCCCACACTTAATATTAAAAATGTTCATTCGATCTGTGTTTTGTAAACTTAATGACCTGTATAATTTGGGACATGTTGTACACTTTTAAACCTTTTTATCGAATGAATGTTTGTTAAACCTTGTACAACCATTTTTATGTGTTGTCTATGATTGGAGTTATTGTGCTATCCCGTAACACTCTAAAAGACCCTTCCGCTGTACCGATACGAAAAATGAGAGTGTTACAGTTTGGTACCAGAGCTCTCGTTGTAGAGAACAAAAGATTTTAAAAACCAAGGTTTTGAACAAAACTTTTCAAAATCTTTTGACAATGAACATTTGAGAAAATATTTGAAAAATCTTTTGACTATAACGGTGCCAGAGATCTCCGACGTTACCAACAAGCCCTATTGAGAAGATATATATTTTGATATATATAATATAATTTATATATATGTATATATCGTGATTTCATTATGTAATTGTTTAACTAGTATGTTATCCTAATACGAGATAAATATATATAAATGCAGATTGTCATGGCTGACCCTAATATTCCTGTAGAAAACCATGCTATTCCCGAACCTAATATAGAAGATGATCCTTATTTAGACTTAGTAGATTTTGATATTGATGATGAGGAGGAACCATTTGAGGATCCCAAGCCTGAGTTAGGACTAGGAGATCAGATTGCCCCTCAGGTTGACTTAGTAGAGAATGAGATTGAGAATGTGGGTAATGAGAATGTGGATATTGAGAATGTGGGAAATGAGAATGTGGAGATTGAGAATGCTGATATTGAGAACAATGATGAGATTGGGTTAGATGAGTTAGATGACGAGATTGACGACGAGGATGTCGAGGAAGATGTAGGTATAGATGTTGAGGTTGATGACGATGAGGAAGCTGAGCTTATATATCCGTATGATGTTCCAGAGGGCGAGCCTTTGCCCCCACCAGTTTGTTTGTCTGATTCTGAGGATGAGTTACCTAGGGACGAAATGTCTGAATCGTCTGAATCTGATTCTGAATCAGAGGAGGATGAGGATGACGATGCACCTGACGGTACTGATGGTATTGCTACTCGTAGACGTGAGATAGGAGAGTCGTCTAGTACTCGAGAGGCTACTCATATTGATGGTCTTGCACCATGGGCCTTGAGACGTGATCTAGATGCTTCCCGTGTTAAGAGTTGTGTGACAGAGGTTGGATTAGGTGTTGTTCAGACTCAGGTTGCTTATTTGGAGTTGAAGACAAAGGTTGGCGAGAAAGAGCGAGAATTGCTTAGTCTGGATTTGAGTGATGTAGAACGTGGTTTGAATGAAGCTTTTAGGAGGTTATCGGTATTGGAAAGTGGTGAGTATGCTGCTATGAAGAGAAAGGTGAATTCTATGGAGATTCAGTTGAGTGTGGCTCGTGCGATGCGTGAGAAAGCTGAGAAGGAGCTGAATATATCCGTGGGTTGGAACAGTAGATTTTATACTGATATGGTTGAAAGAGGAGTAATCCGTAAGCGCCCAGCTGAAGATGTGTCTAATGATCGTCCGACGAAGATCCAGAAGACGATGGATGATGGACCATCTGGCGGTTCTCAGTAGACCAGTCTGTGTTTAGTAGTGACCTTTATATCTTTTGCGCTTTTGTAGCTTTGACTGAACCGACTTGTTAGTAATAGAATTGGCACGAATTTTGAGTGTATATAGTGTTAGAACTTTGATATGGATGTACTAAGACAATACTTTTGTTTCAGATCGAATGAAATATGTATCTTGTCTTGAATTCCATATTGTGCCTTATTTGTATCTTGATTATGAATTCGATCCATATTATATGAATCCTTGTTGGATAAATGCTTAATGCTTTGAAATTGTGGAATTATAGAACTATGCCGCCCAAGAAGGCTGTGACTGAGGATGATGTACGTAGGATTATTACGGAGCAAGTTACCGCATCTATGACTGAATTTATGGCAAATGCTAGAAATGAAGCTGGCGGTAGTGGAGCTGGCGGTAGTGGAGCTGGCGGTAGTGGAGCTGGCGGTAGTGGAGCTGGCGGTACTGGAGCTGGCGGTAGTGGAATTGGCGGTACTAATGTGAATGTGAATGCTAATAATGTGAATGCTAATGCTGGAGGAAATGTAGGAGGACTTGGAACGAATGCACCTAAAGTTGGTGGCTGTACTTATGTGACGTTCATGAAGTGTGAACCTCTACCTTTTAATGGAACTGAAGGTGCTGTAGGACTAAGCCAGTGGATCGAGAAGATTGAATCGGTGTTTAGGATTAGTAAGTGTAAGGAGGAAGATAAGGTGACTTTTTTCTATGGCTACTCTTAAAGGTCGTGTGTTGACTTGGTGGAACGGGAGAATTGCTTTCATGGGTCTTGATGCTGCTAATGCTACTCCTTGGGCTGAAATCAAGAAGTGGATGACTTTGGAGTTTTGTCCTCGTAGTGTGATCATTAGGTTAGAACAAGAGTTGATTCATTTGAGAATGAAAGGTGTGGACATTGATAGTTACACGAATCGATTCCATGAGTTGGCCTTGCTATGTCCTCGATTGGTTGAACCCGAAGAGATCCGAATTGAGCAATATGTGAAAGGGTTGACCAGGAATATCCGGGGGGACGTGACATCATCGAAACCACTGACCATTGATGATGCTGTTCGGATGGCTTACCAACTCATTGGACAGATAATTCAGGATAAGGAAGATGAAGCCCGTGTAGGTGAGAAAAGAAAGGGAGACGGTGAGCGTGTAGATAGAGGTGATTATAGGAAGAATTTTAATCGCCGTCAGAACAAGAGAAAGGGGAATGCAAATGCTCTTACCAACAATGCACCGTGCAACGATGATAGATGTCCTAAGTGTGGCAACAAGAGGCATCCTGGCGACTGCTGGAAGTGCCGAAATTGCGGAAAGCTTGGACACAAGGTTGAAAGGTGTAAGAAGGGAACGATTTGCTTCAACTGTAATGAAGAAGGTCATAGGAAATCGGAATGCCCCAAGTTGAAAGCGATTGTACCTGGAAGAAACCCCCAGGGTGGTATCTACCAACTTGGAACAATTGAGGTGAAGAAAGAGGATCCGAATGTCGTTACCGGTACGTTTTTACTCAACAATCATTATGCTGTTGCTTTATTCGATTCGGGTGCCGATAGGAGCTTTGTATCCACTAAATTTAGTGCCCTTATTGATATTGAACCTGTTGAGATAAGCACCAGTTACGAGGTGGAATTGGCTGATGGTAAATTAGTGAAAACTAATAAGCTATTAGAAGGATGCTCTCTAAATCTCTTGAACCATTCCTTTCCGATTGATTTGATGTTGATAGAATTAGGTAGTTTTGATATTATTATTGGCATGGATTGGTTGTCGTTGAATAATGCTACTATTTTATGTGGAGAGAAGAAGGTTAAGATTCCTCTTAGGAATAGGACGTTAGTAATTGATGGTAGTCGAGGTGAATCCCGTTTGAAAATCGTTTCATGTATTAAAGTCCAAAAGTACATCAGGAACGGTTGTGAGTTATTCTTAGCTCAAGTGACCGGGAATGAGTCTAGGGAGAAACGATTGGAAGATGTACCTATTATTTGTGAATTTCCTGAGGTATTTCCTAAAGATTTACCGGGACTTCCACCGATAAGGCAAGTAGAGTTTCGAATCGATTTAATTCTTGGTGCTGCACCGGTGGCACGTGCGCCTTACCGATTAGCCCCTTCTGAATTAAAGGAGTTATCTGAGCAACTTAAGGAGTTGTCTGATAAAGGTTTTATTCGACCGAGCTCGTCGCCTTGGGGAGCTCCAGTCTTGTTCGTTAAGAAGAAGGATGGATCTTTTCGTATGTGCATTGATTATAGGGAACTGAATAAGTTGACAATTAAGAATCGATATCCTTTACCTAGGATTGATGATTTGTTTGATCAACTGCAAGGATCTAGTGTGTATTCTAAGATAGATTTGCGGTCAGGATATCACCAACTTCGCGTCCGTGAAGAAGATATTCCTATAACTGCATTTAGAACTCGTTATGGACACTATGAATTTCAAGTAATGCCATTTGGGTTAACTAACGCACCTGCGGTTTTCATGGATTTAATGAATCGAGTGTGCAAGCCCTACTTGGATAAATTTGTGATCGTGTTTATTGACGATATTCTAATCTATTCTAAGAATGAAGACGAGCATAGAGAACATTTGAGGATTGTTTTGAAGTTGTTGAAGGATGAAAGGTTGTATGCTAAGTTTTCGAAGTGTGATTTCTGGTTGGATTCTGTGCAATTTCTTGGTCATGTGATTAACAGAGATGGAATTCATGTTGATCCTGCAAAGGTTGAAGCTATTAAGAATTGGTATGCACTGACAACGCCAACGGAAGTGCGACAGTTCTTAGGATTAGCTGGCTATTATAGGCGATTCATTAAAGAATTTTCTTTGATAGCTAAACCCTTGACTAAGCTTACTCAGAAGAATAAACCTTTCGTTTGGGGAAGTGATGAAGATGGAGCATTTCAGACATTGAAGCAAAAATTATGTAGTGCGGCAATCTTATCATTACCCGAAGGGAGTGAAGATTTTGTAGTGTATTGTGATGCATCTCTTAGAGGTTATGGAGCTGTTTTGATGCAGAGAGAGAAAGTGATAGCTTATGCTTCTAGGCAATTAAGGAAGAATGAGGAGAATTATACTACTCATGATCTTGAGTTAGGAGCTGTGGTCTTTGCTCTTAGGTTGTGGAGACATTATCTGTATGGCACCAAGTGTACGGTATTCACCGATCACAAAAGCCTACAGTATATTCTCGACCAGAAGGAATTGAACATGAGGCAACGAAGATGGATAGAGTTGTTGAGTGACTATGATTGTGATATAAAATATCACCCAGGAAAAGCCAATGTTGTTGCTGATGCGTTGAGTAGGAAAGATAGAGAGCCTATCAGGGTGCGTTCTCTAGTCTTGACCGTGCACAATAATTTGCTTGAGCAAATTAGAAATGCGCAAATAGAAGCTTGTAAGAAGGAGAATTTTGTTAATGAAGGGTTCCGAGGAGAAGGAGATCCTTTAGAGGTTAGAGCTGATGGAGTGAAATGTTTAAGAGGTCGTATGTGGATACCTAAGTTTGGAGGCTTAAGAGATTTGGTTATGTTAGAATCCCATAAATCTAAGTATTCCATTCATCCGGGATCTGATAAGATGTACCATGATTTGAAGAAGTTGTACTGGTGGCCGAATATGAAAGCTGACATAGCTATGTATGTTCTTCAATGCTTGACTTGTGCTAGAGTTAAAGCTGAACATCAAAAGCCATCAGGATTACTTCAACAACCAAAGATTCCTGAATGGAAGTGGGAGCGAATTACGATGGACTTTATCACCAAGCTTCCTAGAACATCATCTGGAAACAATTCGATTTGGGTTATTGTCGATAGACAGACCAAATCAGCACACTTCATTCCGGTTAAGGAGCAGTTCTCACTGGAGAAGCTGACTCGAATATACCTTGATAATGTTGTATGCAAGATTGGAGTGCCTGTATCGATCATTTCAGATCGAGATCCTCGATTCGCATCGAATTTTTGGAAATCTCTCCAAAGATCTTTGGGAACGAATCTCGACATGAGCACTGCTTATCACCCCCAGACTGATGGGCAGAGTGAAAGGACGATACAAACACTGGAAGATATGTTGAGAGCTTGTGTGTTAGACTTTGGTAAGAATTGGGATAAACATTTGTCGTTAGCAGAATTTTCGTATAACAATAGTTACCATTCTAGTATTAAGGCTGCACCGTTTGAAGCTTTGTATGGTAGGAAGTGTAGATCTCCTGTATGTTGGAGTGAAGTTGGGGATACCCAGCTCACGGGACCGGAATTGATCCGGGAGACTACGGAGATGATAGTTCAGATTAAGAAGAGGTTGTTGACTGCCCGTAGTAGACAGAAAAGTTACGCGGATGTGCGGCGGAAGCCAATGGAGTTTGAAGTGGGTGACCGAGTAATGTTGAAAGTATCGCCATGGAAAGGCGTTATAAGATTTGGAAAGCGAGGAAAATTGAATCCCCGTTATATTGGACCCTTTAAGATTTTATCTAGAGTAGGTCCGGTGGCTTACAAACTAGAGTTACCCCCAGAACTTCATGGTGTTCACAACACATTCCATGTATCTAATCTGAAGAAATGTCTAGCAGTGAGTGATGAGAAAATTCCGTTAGGTAAGGTTCGAATAGATGGGAAGTTGCATTTTATCGAAGAGCCCGTAGAAGTTATGGACCGTGAGGTAAAGCAACTGAAACAAAGTCGGATACCTATTGTCAAGATCCGATGGAATTCAAAGCATGGACCGGAGTATACTTGGGAACGAGAGGATGAAATGTGGAAGAAATATCCGCACCTCTTCGATTTCAATAAGAAACGGACATCCAAATGAAATGGATCACGAGGACGTTGATCCCTTTTAGGAGGAAAAGCTGTGACAAATCTAACATTTCAGGTAGTGAAATATTTTCTCGTATAATATTTTGAAACTTATTTTTGTGTTGGTTGACGAACTCACAATTTACGGATTTAAATTTGGGCTTACGTGCATAATTTGGCGTCTTTTACGACTAAACCGGAAACCTTAGGATTACGTATTTACGTTTTTGAACTCCGTTTTTGATGAGACAATTTTTATTGGATTCGTTTTGTGACGGTGATTCATAATTTATAAAAACGTTTTTCGTAAAACGACCCGAGGGCACGCAAATCGAGAAAACTAGAATCGAGAAATACCCGTAAACTAGTGAGATGGGACAAACATCCCACTAGCTTATATGGGACGGCAAGGAGGACACCACCACACATAGGTGGCATCAATTTGGCTAAGTTACACAAGTGTAAGCTTTAGCTTACACTTTAAGCCAACACATTTTTACCACTAAACAAAACTAGCTAATGGTTTTCATTCTAACCATTTCATCCATGCAATTCACTCTCAAACTCTCTCTACTTCTCCCTTTGTGCCGTCCCAAATCAAGCAACAAACACCCTCATTGATCTTTTCTAGCTACAAACCACATGTTTACTAGTCCTATTAAGGTGTTTCCTTGAAGCCTTGATCATTTGGTGGCCATATAACCAACTTTGGAGGTGATTTGCTTGTGTCCTAGGGCTGATTTTCCAACTTATGATCTTGATATTTGATGGTCTTGGAGATACTTGTTGTGTTCATCAAGTTCTTGCCTTCCTAAAACAAGAAATCCACTTGGATTGGTAAAGAAGATCATCCTCTACATTTTTCTCTTATTATTTTGTAAAGAACAAATGTATTTTCTTTCATTTTGTATATGTATATGATGTATATATGATGATAAAAATGTTGTGTGGGGATCAAGTGTTGATAAACATGCTTAAAATGATGATAACCATAAGAAATGAAGCTAAAATCATGACTAATTAGTTGGCTGTATAAAAACAGTAGATAACTAAATGATGAACTGATAAAAATGCATGGTTTGATCTATTTACAGTAATTAGATGATGTTATACACATGTGAGAGTTGGCCATGCAATGGAATCAAAATAATGAGTGAGATATGATCAAAACAAGTTAGGTGGTACAATCTGAATAAGCAGTTTTGTAGGGACTGTTAAGGCAACTTAGACTTAAAATGGGCGGTAGCTATAACTAAGTTATATGTAGCACATATTATGAAGAAGTTTTCATCCAAAAATGAGCTTCTAAGTCATTGTAGAACTCTAGATATGATAAAAATGGTAAACATGAAGTTAAAAATCAGATTTTGGAAATAATGTTTATTATTATTATATAAGCACTCACTTTATAATTTATAAAATGTAAAATGTAAACCCACTAACTTATAAAACTTATTTATATAAATGTATAAAAGGTTAATTAAATGGGTAATTTATATAAATGGTGGTAAAAATAATATTTGTAAGTAATAAAAACTATAAACTTGATTTTTACGACTTTTTCGGCTATCGCCGTGAAATTAACGTTTTTCATCAAATAAAACTTAGACGACCAAACCCGTCTAATGTAAAGTTTATAAAAGTTATATACTGATGTATAAGTAACTAAGACAAGTAAAAACCGATAAAACCCTGAACTATAAGAATTACGGACATTTACGAGCTAAATAAACCTATTGGACTAATAATTGGACTTAATAAGATAAATACTTGTAAAAAGAATTATTTGGGCTTAACCCAATAGGGCCCAACATGAAAGATATATATACTGATCATATAGGTATAAAATGGGTAAAAACAAGTAAAAGAACTTATAAAAGACTTAATGAACTTAAAATAGGTAAAATCGGTAAAACTAGTGAACTAGTAAGACGATACAAAAACGTAAACACTAAAATGAGTAAATGAGGATTTATAAACCCACTTGATCATCATCATATGTACAAAATCATCATATGTATATTGTTATTTTGATAAAAGTCATTGGACCAAGTCTAAGACCGATTATTATTTATATAGGTTTCCTGACCGAAGCACGCCCGTAGCCGATAATCCGCCTTTCATTAACAACGTGAGTTCATAGCCTCGCACTCTTTTAAATGTTTTATAAAATGATTTGTAAACCCGCGAGGGAGATAACATGCTAGATTTTTATAAAAATAGAACACAAGTAGTCCCGATTGTATGCTAAATGATATGGACCCGAATGATTGCTATGACCCTATATTCAAGACTAAAAGGATTATTAGTAGTTAGGTTATGTCACTTAAAGTCCCATTAGCATGAATTGTGAACTACCGGTTTTGGTAGACGCTTATGCATTTGATAGTACTATTTGGGGACGATCACCCCAGTTCGCGCCTTGACGGTTGATCCCCCGTCGTACCACATGGATTGGTAAGCGAATTTATGTATGAGAAGATTCCATAGCGTGATTTTTGTGACGACACGCTAACTTAGATTGGCAAATTGTTTTTCGGGTTCGCGGCCCGCTGTTTTCACAGTAAGGTAACAATGTCATGCGGCTAATAATAATCCTACAACCTAATTCAGATACTATAATCTATACGACATGTATAATCTAAATAAACGATAACGACGCTATTACGATGAATATATTACCTATCATGGTAATTATAGAGACTACGGTCTCATGGACGGTTTCAGATGTATGCTTGATTTATATATTGCCTGACTAGCAATATGTGGACTTACTTCCGATATTATACTTGTGTTCTGATTTTAAATGAATGTAAATGATTGTTTTATATAACGGTTTTCATTAAACTCTATGAATTCACTCGCATTCGCTGATATGATTTTTGCATGTTTTCTATCTCAGGTGCTTGAAGGTAATCCGGATGGAGATCGACTCTGATGGCCCACACTTAATATTAAAAATGTTCATTCGATCTGTGTTTTGTAAACTTAATGACTTGTATAATTTGGGACCTGTTGTACACTTTTAAACCTTTTTTATCGAATGAAGGTTTGTTAAACCTTGTACAACCATTTTTATGTGTTGTCTATGATTGAGTTATTGTGCTATCCCGTAACACTCTAAAAGACCCTTCCGCTGTACCGATACGAAAAATGAGAGTGTTACAGCCGCTGACCAAAAGGTTCCCACCGGCAGTTGCCGGTGGTCCCCTGCCTGCGTGCGTTTCCCCTGCTTACCATAATTAGCCACCGGCTTAAGCTGGTGGTTGGGGCTGTATGAGGCTGACGAGACCCAACCGAACCACAAGACACCCCCGACGCACGGTCAGGGTGTCTTGTTTCCCTGCTGTTGACCCGAAACCCACCACGAGACATGTGTCTCGTGTGGTGGTGCGAACCAAATGACACCGAGAGTCGTGAGACTCTCGGTTTATGTGGCGGTCGAACACCAAACCCGAAAACACCCCTTTATTATTTTTCCATAAACCCATGACATGTTTTAATTCTCTTTGTTTCTAAACCCCATGATTATATATGCATAAAAACATAAAAAGAAAATAAAAAATAAAAGGTTTTCGGATTACCAAAACACGTGGAATCAATAGATCTTGAATACACGAACATGTACTTGTGATTTGCTTAATCAAATCAACCACCCCTTGTTTCTTTGATGTAGCCGCCGGCCTAAGGAGAGAGCAGGAGAGAATACTGTTTTTTGCTTTTCTAAAAATTCTTCTGTAATGTTTATGTTTTCCATATTTGTTTACTTAATAAAAACAATTGGGTTGGGCCCCCTCTCCTTGTTGTGTCGCGGCTTGTAGGGGCCCACAAATAGGAAACCCGTAACTTTCTCGTGTTCTAAATTATTACGTGTTCGTGTGCTTGTATTTACGTTTCTTTATTATTAAATATTCATGTTATTATATATACTTGTACGGAGTTGTAATAATAATTACGTAAATACATAATTATACGTTCATGATTTTACGTTCATGATATCATGGTTCCGTGATTTAATTATTATTGATAATAATTATCGTGCATTCATACATACTTAATACTTATCGTGTAATAACACGTACGTAGTTCTTGTAAATTTATATTCGTTGAAACGTATTCATGTTATAAAAGGAAAGTTTTAATCATGTACGTACGATTATAAATGTACTGTTCAAGGTAAAAGAATGCGGGTTTTACAGACGACAAAAAAAAAACAAGCCTTCTTCGCAAAACAATCTCAGCAATCCATCCGTATCCTGTAAAATCCGCAACAACGAGGAAGGACCAAGGAGCACTACAAATGGAAAGCAAGCGGCAGGTTTACCGAACACAGGAGCCGGGCTCACAAAAAAGAACAAAAGAAAAAAAAACAAAAAGAAAAGTAATAGAAGACGAAACATGCAAGTTAAGGAAAAAGGAAAAGCAACCAACAGGATAAAGCACACAACATCTACAACTTGCAAAAAGATATACTAAATCTAGAACCCACTTCTGTAAAAAATTATAAGTAAGTGTAAGCCCTCACATGTAAGCCACGGACAATTATCGACCAGCAGGCAGAGGCATACTTTATTCTTATAATCATGTACTTCGTTCTTTATACATTTCACAAAAAGTTAATTAAATGTGGAGACTAGCTACCTCCACACAAGTTTTCTCTTTTCAAACAAACTTTACTTACATGGCAAACTTGCAAATAATAAGCCGCGCGCACAATATTATCTCTGTGATAACAAACAAAAATTACATTGAGAATCCTGAGCGGCAAACTCAGAACAAATTACGTAAGAGGTATTGCAAGCCTAGTACGGGAGCTTTCTCAAAAGAAAAGCCTATCAATTCAACAATAGATAGCATAAAAGCCACACCCACCAAGCAGTGTGCAGACAAAGGAAATATCCTAAAAAGAAAGCCAGACCCACTAAGCAGTGTGCAAAAGAACAACAAAAACGGGACATTCCCAAACAAAAGCCACACCCACTAAGTAGTGTGCAAAAAAACAAAGGATCTCCCGAACAAAACAGTGTATAACGGGACCAAGAAGAGCCATCATGGGTTCAAGTAAAAATGTCTTAGATACAAATCACAATGCGCATAAAAGTAAAAAATAGCTACAAGGGAAAGAGTAAGAAGTGTTCTACAAACAGTAGTAGTGACAACAATCCTATAAAAAAAAGGGCCAACACTTAAAAAGAAACCAAGAGCAGATATGGCATCAAGAATGCCGAAAGAAGTGAAACCAGACTAACCAATAAGTAAAGAGTGCTCAACCTAGACATAGCATACTCCTTGCCAGAAAGTTGATCAGCCAACCCACCACACAGACCCTCAAGCTCCAAAACGCCATCCTTAAGATCATCGACATACTTGGAGAGAGAGTTAACCTAGACCCCCAACACTTTGTTTTCAGCTTCCCTAGATGACAAATAAGCCTTCGCATGCTCCAGAGAATAGAATTGACTACTAAGCTACGCAAAAACAACATTTTCTTTCTCAAGATCAGCCACCCTAGCCCTCAAAGAATGAATCTCAATATCCTTTTCCAACATAAATCGAGGAGCACTAGCACGTTCCAAACGTAACCCATCGAGTTCCCTCAAATATACTTCAAAACGAGTTCTCAGCTCAGAGCCTAGACCCACTTGACGAGCGGACCCAACATTAAATTCAACAACTTATTGTTCCAAGTCCATATCACGCAGCTGATTAAGAAACCCCGGAGGGGTAACACGGTCAACCAAACTCTGGCAAACATCAGGACGTCCAATGTAGAACCATTGGTCACGGACCAACGGGGAATATAGACCCCAGTCGAACAACCCACAGAAGAAACTCCACCTTGGATAAAATCACCCTCCAACACATGTGTTAGTGCAAACATTACGAATGTTTAGTCGATATAATCTCTTCGTGTTTTGTTGATGACAAATGAATAAATCGCAATACATTATGTAAAATGTTAAGGTACTCGTAATCACTCAAGAATACATGTGTATACTTCTCTTAACACCTCCAAGATCGCATTTGGCATTAATCACTCAAGGTATAAATAAACATGTCATTAACCTAACTAAGTGATCAAGGATTAATATTTTCATAAAAATCACATTTAATCAAATGTGACAAAATATGTTAATAAACTTTATTTTTAAGAAAAAATTTTATTAAAAGAAAATGGAAATTTGAACTTTGCATATTCCATATGCCAAAAGAATATCCTTTGAGGGTATAAATGGTATTTCCCCACTAAAGGGCAAAAATGCACGGACTCCTAGGCAGAGGTTCCTTATTGATAAGGAACCGCCACCCGAGGTTCCTTATTGATAAGGAACCGCGGGTATATAGAGCCGTTGCACTCTTGTCCTATAAATAGTGGATCATTTCCAGCTTTTCTTTCAACCCTTTTTGCACAGTTTCTTCAAAAACATCTTTAAACTCCTTGATTAGTTAGTTTTTATTAATCTTGTTTAAGATGTGATTTTATCCTCCATCCGCTCATCCTCTCAAGTGCAAAGAGAAGAACACTTTCATTACCATAAAGTGTTGGGTTCATAACATGATGAAGATCTCTCCTTCTATATCAAGTCATTGTTTTCCTACTATGTATATGTAGAAGATCCAAGTGTTGGGTTCACTTGGATGTGTTTGTAAGGGTAGAAGATCCAAGTGATGGGTATCCTTAGATTAGGTGTTAGTTGTGTAGATCCAAGTTTGTTAATACTTGGATATAGTGTTAGAGTCATAGATCTAAGTGTTGTGTGCTTAGATCTCTATGGTTTATGTGTTTAGGCCATAAAACACAAGGTTTGTTATGTTGGGCCATAAAAAATAACTTGTGTGAGGATTAGTGTAGATGGGTGTAGATTGGTCCTAGCTAAGATTAGGACTCGACATCTAGCCTTGTGTCAGAAAATGGTGAAGTAGGCGACGTGTGTAGGTTGGTCCTACCTAAGATTAGGACTCGACTTTTAGCTTAGAGTTGGAAATTGGATAAGCGACGTTGTGTATGGTTTCTCCACCTTAAGGAATTTGTTGACTATTGAAGTAACTCTCGAGTAATGTGTACTCGAGGAGTGGAGTAGGGCGAAGAGGAGCTTCGTTACCGAACCACTATAAATCATTGTGTCGGTACTTTCCTTTACATTTATGTCTTTATTCCTATTGACGCATTTATATGTTGTTGTGTGCATCTTATAATCTAAACATCTAAGTTGCCGAAAAGTTAAGGCTTAGTATGTGTGTGCTTCATGTTTAGATTATGGTCAAGTGTACATCACTTAGTCTAAACATCTTAGTTGCGGAAAAGCTTATGCTTAGTACGTGTGTGCTTAGTGTTTAGACTATTGCTTGATGTACTCTTGATTTGATGTGTTTGTGTGTTTTCTTTCTTGTAGTATTTATCTTTCAATCAAATACATCTCATATCTAGTCAAGCTTGATCGAGAATTTGATACCAAGGATTATTTAAGTTTAAAATTCAATAAATGGTTTCGCCCACTGTCGGCGGTTCCCTAAATGGACCGGTGGTTCTTTATTGATAAAGAACCGCGGGTACAATAAAGAACCGCACACAATGGATTAAGCCGAAATATTTTGAAAATGAACTAGAAACTATTAAACCCCCCCCCCCCTTCTAGTTTCTACAATTGGTATCAGAGCGAGGTTATTCAAGATCTTTGAATTATATTGTGCTTTAAAGCTTGGATCGATCTTTGCTCTAGTTTTTCAAAACAAATGGTTTTTAAAAAATAGAAATGATCGTTGTATCAAATTTCCTATGAAGAATGATTACATATGAAATGTGTTTTATTGTTTTATTCGTACAAGTTTTGGTGTTAAATAAACTTTGGTAAATAGCTGAATTTTAAGTGTTTTTATTTTTGTAAGTATAAAAATCTTTTGTGTCATAATTAACTCTTGATTTCGAGTTCTATGTGACTTAAATGATTTTTTAGAGTCCTAAGTCCTTCCAAATTGTTACCAAATGATTTTGGTCAAAAACTATTTTTTTGTCCTCTGACCGCGGTTCTTTAACTGTTCCCCGAGGTTCCTTATCAATAAGGAACCGCAGTCAGTCCGACGCAGAACTTGTGCCACCGCCGTTTCGAACGTAATTTAATTTCCTTTCTATTAAAAATGCTTCCAAACCTTTATTCAAACTTTAAAATTTGGATGTTTTCTAAGTTCCATACTTTGTCCAAAGTATTGAGCGTCGGTTTATCGTAAAACTTGTGTCTTTCTCTTTTCTATTAAGTTGGACATCTCTTGTTGATATATCTTTGAAAATTGATATATTTATAAAGGGTTGAACTTAATTAATATTTGAAATAGGTCGAAAACTATTTTTAAATAAAATCAAGCTATGTATACTTTTGTGTATCTAACACTCAAAACAAAGATGAATGCTTTTGTGTTTTTTCTTTTTTCTTTGGACATTCTTAAGAGATCATTACTATTGGTAGCAGTGTTACTTAGTTATCTATTTATGTGTGCATTGCATATAGGATTAACATCTCTTGGTTTACAAATGTTACATAAACATTTTGTACACCTTGGCATGTTCTTTAACACTTTTAGGTTTGAAATTTTTGGGAGCTTGTCAAATCTATTGATGTGGGTCGTCTTACTCGATCATTGTGTTATTAGTTCAAGTAGATTAATGTCTCACTATAAAAAATGAAACACCCTTTAAAAATCTTAGTTATTTTCTCTTAAAGGAGTGTTTGTGGGAATCAAGAAAGATTTCGATTAAATATCTATTCATTATTCAAACTATGATTGGTATCATTATCGAATCTAATTGACATGTTTCTGAGTGTAGACATAAATGTGGTTTATTAATAATATACATCGGATCATAACTCACACTTGTGTTGATGATGGTATATTGAATCTACTTGTTCAAATTATTAGGCATATTTTATTTAATAGTTGCTTATAAAGTACAATGGAGTCGGTTTGACAACATGGATGTTTCATCTAAAATACTCTAGTAATTTATATTGAAATGCAACTTGTAAATGTGTAATTTTTGAAAGACTAATCAAGAGTGTTCTTTTGCTTTGTGTGAATGTTGTTTATACATTTCAAAGTTATTGGCCTCAAGTCCTATTAAGGTAAATAACCTTGACTATACTTGTTTGACAAGATATGCAATGGTGCATTCTTAACCCTCATTAGGTTGTGCATTATGTCGTCATACACTCTTCATCCTTGGTACACATTATTAGGCAGATGTAGGAATTACATTTTGTCTAACTTGAGAATGACTACTAGAGAATTTATTGCACTAGAATCTTAATTTGACCTAACGGTTGAATTACTTCCATGTGGGAAGTTGGGTTATTGTATAACTCATAAAAAATGGTCATGCTTAGCCTTAATTGAGCACCTCTAGTGATAGTCTCATACTCATTCTCTAAATTGATTAAATGGCTCTTCCTAATTATGACTAATGATAGTTTACTTTGATGAACTTTGTATGCCATTAGGAGTCTTTTTCTTTTGTAGCTATTAGGTTTTTCTTATCTTTCTTCGTACGTGCTAATTGAACCTATGTGTTTTTTCTTTGTGTGTGTTATAGTTTTTATTGCTCTTTAGCATAACTTTATGATAAGTTAGACTAGAACATTAGGATTTTCCGAATTGGAAAAATTCTCTTATCCTCTAAAACACACCTCTGTGCGCGGATCCTTTATTGTCCGGTGGCTCCATATATATATGGAACCGCGGGTACAATTATTGAACCGCGGGAAGAAGCAACCAAAAACGGGTTTTCTAAAACTTCCCAATTGTTCCAACACCCTTTGGAATCTTTGTTTTAAACATTTGATCACTCCCAAAATATCTTGGGCTTTCTCCAATTAATCCTAAGCATTTTGTATTTCTTTCCCAAAGCAAAATGTATTTTTTACAAAATGAAAGCCTTGATTATCTACAATTTTCTCAAATCTCTTTCAACCCAAAATTAACCACAGAACACACCTTATCAAATCTTTTCTCATTTTAAGAAAATTGATTTTAGAAACTCTCCTTTTCCACCACTTCCCTTTTGTGTTCTTCCTCCATCACATGATTATGTCATGCATCATGGAACATATTGTCTTTGTTGTCAATAACAACATCTTGTCATGTCTTATATCTATGATGAGTTTAATTACAAGATTATCACCAAGCCTTCTCCACCAAATTTCGCCAGCACCTTGTCTTTCATTTAAGCATGTGGATTGCTTATTGCTAAGACATCCAATTTAAGCAAATGTTAGAATTCTAGTGTAACTAAGATTAAAATTATGCTTAATTTTTAGGCTTGTGTTTCATACATCTTTGTATGATTTTTGTTTTCTTGTATTTCCTTTCATGTTTTTCATCATGATTTGTCTTTGGGTCTTACATCTCGTTGTTCTTGTGATCTTTCTTTTCTTCTTTATTTTCTCACTCGATTGTCAAGGAATGTTAGATTTAAATCTAATTCCTCTTCTAGTAAGATTGACAACTTAAATATTTCTTTTGAAATATTCAAGTAATTTTAACTTGTAAGTGCAATTGTTAAAAGTCATATCTGAAGCATTGACTTTCAAGCCATTTAGCATCTTATGTTAAATTATTTGACCAAGTGATTTTCTTTTGAGTCGATAATCGTTTTTGGACACCTACTGTCTACGGTTCCTCAATAACCTAGCGGCTCATTATTGATAATGAACCGCGGACCTATTTAATGAATCGCGGCCAGTGAGTCCCTTTGTTCGTTTTTGGTCTATCTCTATCTTTGACGAGTTTTCTTGAAGATTCCTTCTTTTCTTCTCTTTTGAGTTTCTTCTCTCGTTTTCCTTCAAGACTTCACTATCACCTAATAAGTTATAGTATTCTTGAATTATTTTGTGAAGTTATCCTTAACTTTTTTGTTGAGTCTCTTTCGAATTATTTTAATCATGCCTCTCTAAGTTGAGTCATTCTCTTCTATCCTTTCTAAACTAAGTCGAGTCGAGCCTCACCCTTTCCTCGTCATGTAATTGTTCTTTGAACATTCACAATGATTGAAAAGAGCTATGAAACTTTGAGCATGTAGTTTATCGTATGCTAAACACCATCCATCTTGGTTTTTCTTTTCTTTGGATCCTTTGATCTCTCTCTATATCATTGAGTCATCTTTTTGGTTTCGACATTCATAAGCATCCTTTCCTATAATGTCTTATATCTAGTATTTTTCTTAAGCGTCGATTTATCCTCGCTTTTGGTTTTTCTTTATTTTTGTACCTTGATTCTCGAATTAAAGCTTTTGGAACTTTCTAAAGGAATTATTTTTAAGGTAAAAAATGTCTTCAATGTATCAACGCTTTGACTTCTTCTTGTCAATGCTTGTTCTGTCAGCGTTTGTTTTCTTCCTATCAACGCTTGTTTTACTCTTGTCAGCGCTCAAGTAGACTGGCTATAATTTATTCCCAACATTTTTGTCTTTCTCGTTGTTGAGAGTTAATTGAGGTTAAAATTTACAATTGGATTGGGTGATTCCAACAATTCTAAGTTTTTAACCTTTTGAGAGGATTTTGGTTAAATCTTGAATTTTCTTGGGTGATTCCAAAAATTCTAAGCTTTTTACCCTTTGACATATTATCATACAATTGGTATGGATGTTTCTTCTCTACCTCTATTCCAACAATTGTGAATTGATCTTGTCAAGATCCTCTCCTTTGACTTGTCTTTGGATTGATAGCATCGCATGCACCCTTCTTTCTCTAATGATACGACTTGTTTATCGTCCTCGTTTTTGCTTTTCCTCATAGTCATTCTTCCTCTCTTTTCGACAATGTGGAATTTTTTTATTGTCCTTGTCATACTATCTTTAGTTCGGTATTCGTGCCAATATATTAAAGTGGAGTATGTCCTCTCGACAATATTTTTCTTATAAATTGGACATCTCTTTTCTATCTTAGTCCTCTTTATACAATTTTTGGTGTCACCAAAATAAGTTTTGTTCTCTTTTCTATCTAATAGCCCTCTTATTTTTCTTAACTTGTCATATTTTTGACACTTCTAAAAGTTAAGATTGTTTTAGCTTTGTCATGAGTCCCTCTCTTTGTACTCAAGATGTTTAAAGCTAATTACGCTTGGGTGACATTGCTATACATATATGCTCTTGTCCACTAACTTTGTTTTGTAGGACTTTTCTAACCCTTCTTTGTAGCTTGTCACTATCCTTGCTTCATTGGTGCCTAAAGCAAGGGGAGCTCATATCAAGGGGAGCATTTGCAAGATTTCTAGTCATTACATTTACGATCGTTGACTCACTTAAATTGTATTATCGAACTTCTTGCAAGTAATGAATTTTGGAATCTCGAAGATAAGCATTTTACTATGCATGGAGTTGGTTAACCTATGTTGATTGAAGACTTCACTAGGATGACGCAAGCTCAATATATTTAGATGATGGGTCTACGGTTTGGATTCTCGCCTCTCAACCGACGACTACAAGGGACGACTAGCTTTTCGGATGCAAGCTCTCGTGATGTCAATTCTTCTCTTCCTTAAATGACGAGCAATCGATGACTATCACTTTGGATGTGTGATCTCTCGACATTGATTCTTCTCTTCTTCAAATGCTTTGACTGCCTTTTTGATTCGACAAAAGGGGGAGAAGTAAGTGTAAACGAGTAACTTATATATTTTAATATGTGTTATGGTTTACTTGTTTGTCATCATCAAAAAAGGGGGAGATTGTTAGTGCAAACATTACGACGTTTAGTCGATATAATCTCTTCGTGTTTTGTTGATGACAAACGAATAAATCGTAATACATTATGTAAAAGGTTAAGGTAGTCGTAATCACTCAAGAATACATGTGTATACTTCTCTCGACACCTCCAAGATCGCATTCGGCATTAATCACTCAAGGTATGAATAAACATGTCATTAACCTAACTAAGTGATCAAGGATTAATATTTTCTTAAAACTCATATTTAATCAAATGTGACAAAAGATTTTAATAAACTTTATTTTTAAGAAAATGTTTTATTAAAAAGAAAATAGAAATTTGAATTTGGCATATTTCATATGCCAAAAGAATATCCTTTGAGGGTATAAATGGTGTTTCCCCACTAAAGGAAAAAATGCACGGACTCCTAGGCGGAGGTTCCTTATTGATAAGGAACCGCCACTCGAGGTTCCTTATTGATAAGGAACCGCCACCCTCTCATCCTCTCAAGTGTATAGAGAAGAACACTTTCATTACCATGAAGTGTTGGGTTCATAACATGATGAAGATCTCTCCTTCTAGATCAAGTCATTGTTTTCCTACTATGTATATGTAGAAGATCCAAGTGTTGGGTTCACTTGGATGTATTTGTAAGGGTAGAAGATCCAAGTGATGGGTATCCTTGGATTAGGTGTTAGTTGTGTAGATCTAAGTTTGTTAATACTTAGATATAGTGTTAGAGTCATAGATTTAAGTGTTGTGTGCTTAGATCTATATGGTTTATGTGCTTAGGCCATAAAACACAAGGTTTGTTATGTTGGGCCATAAAACATAACTTGTGTGAAGATTAGTGTAGATGGGTGTAGATTGGTCCTAGCTAAGATTAGGACTCGACATCTAGCCTTGTGTCGGAAAATGGTGAAGTAGGCGACATGTGTAGATTAGTCCTACCTAAGATTAGGACTCGACTTTTAGCTTAGAGTCGGAAATTGGATAAGCGGCGTTGTGTATGGTTTCTCCACCTTAAGGAGTTTGTTGACTAGTGGAGTAACTCTCGAGTAAGGTGTACTCGAGGAGTGGAGTAGGGCGAAGAGGAGCTTCGTGACCGAACCACTATAAATCATCGTGTCAGTACTTTCCTTTAGATTTATGTCTTTATTCCTATTGATGAATTTATATGTTGTTGTGTGTTGTGTGCATCTCACAATCTAAACATCTAAGTTGCAGAAAAGTTAAGGCTTAGTACGTGTGTGCTTCATGTTTAGATTATGGTCAAGTGTACATCACTTAGTCTAAACATCTTAGTTGCGGAAAAACTTATGCTTAGTACGTGTGTGCTTAGTGTTTAGACTATTGCTTGATGTACTCTTGATTTGATGTGTTTGTGTGTTTTCTTTCTTGTAGTATTTATCTTTCAATCAAACACATCTCATATCTAGTCAAACTTGATCGAAAATTTGATACCAAGGATTGTTTAAGTTTAACATTCAATAAATGGTTTCGTCCATTGTCGGCGGTTCCCTAAATGGACTGGTGGTTCTTTATTGATAAAGAACCGCGGGTACAATAAAGAACCACGCACAGTGGATTAAGCTGAAATGTTTTGAAATGAACTAGAAACTATTCAACCCCCCCCCCCCCCTCCTTCTAGTTTTAACAACCTGCTCCCTAACCTGTGAGGGACCCCCACCTCAAGACGGATACCCGATGAACCAACATCAATAAACGGAACGACGGACATCGTCGCAATCGATGACGGAACGATAAGGGGATCAGAGATGACGGGCGTGGAAACAGTAGGCACGCCTGAACTAGGAACAGAAACAACAGAGTCCGTAGCTGGAACACTGGGAAAAATAAAGCACGAATGAATCACACTCATACAACAAGCCACAAAGATCATTACAATAAAAGACAAAATCCGACGAACCTCGTGGTACGATTATGATTGCGAACCAAAGCAAACTCTGGCTCCTCATCCTCACCGTCATCATAATCATGATCAGGCACAAAGGACAAGCCAAAGAACCTGATACATATAAAGACACGGATGTGGAAACCTTGGTTTCCGGATCTTTGAAGCTACTAGGAATGATCATTGTTCATATGATTAAATAATCAAAGCGGAATTAGAACAACAACCATTAACAAGGTGTTTAGACACGAATAACATGAATTAAAACAATTGGATTGCCCATTATATTAATAACGAACAACCACTAGGTGTGTGTACATTGAATCCCACACCTAGTCGACACACGCTTTAGGTTTACATTGTGAATGAAAGTTATGAATAAAACCTAAGACCCTTGTTCCTTTTATAGTGTAAGAAACAGAATCTACAAGAGATAATATCAAATAAACATCTAAATATTCTATTTAGATAAACTATATATTGTGTATATCATATATAATATACTCAATATATTCCCCAAATAGAATTCTCCATCAAATCTTCAACATCCATCAGCGTTTGACTTTGTTGACTGCGTTTGACTTCTGTCAACGCTTAAGTTACTCTTGTCAACGTCTGATTTACTCTTGACAACGCTTGAACAAATGTCTTCATGTTTTCTTTGATTTTGAGTTTCTGCCACATCAACTTTTTGACCCAACAATCTTCCCCTAATTGATGGTGGCAAAACTCTATGTGTATCTCTTGTAAGTTGTACATGATCTTCAAGTTGCTTCCCCTCAAGTGTAGCATGTATTTCTTCCCCTTTTTGTCACATCAACAAGGAAGTAAACAATGTATGCAATCTTTGAAGATTCTCCAAATGTAGCTCTATGTAATGATCTTGAAGAAAAATAAATAAGATATTCTTGATGTAGAAGTAGAATAACCCAACCTTGTGTTCTATGTCTTGTACTATCCATGTGATGAAGAACTTATAAGAAGTCTGGAAAGTATAAGTAGACCTCGATCTCTTGTCAATATTCTCATCCTATGTGAGACACTGAGCACGATAATGTAACTCCTTCAAGTGTTATGACAAGTCTTCATCACCAAACATTTAAAGTACGAACAAGTTACCTTCAAACTTGCTTTGACATTTGAAGATATAATAGAACACAAACTCGCGAAAATCTTCTTCAATCATCAAACTTACCATAAGAATTCTTCCCCTTAAGTCAACACCTTTTCATGACAATTTTAATGGAATCACATCTTCATACCATATGTAAAAGTACTTGGATGAATAACTCTTTCACAAGGCTATCCCGATTACATAGTTTAAAATATCCATCAAATTCCCATAAAAAGTTGCTAACTCGCTTTAAGATCATTAATCCCTTTCAAAAATATCCGAGCCATAAATATCAACATGATATTCTATATTAAAACGGAGATTCCATGTACCTTCGTGTGTAATTTCCTCCTTTTTGTGTGCTAAAAACGTCCAATTTTCTCAACAGCAGCTGTTCCTTTTGTTATCCGAGAACCTTCTTTGTCCAATATCCTTTCTATGTGAACTGTCACATATCGGACAACACCTATCAACGCTTGAACAAGCGTTTCTCGGACAACTCATGTCAACGCCTATTCTGTCAGCGTTCACTTATTTCTTGCCAGCGTCAAAATAACAAACGTCAGCGCCTAAAGCATATCTTACTCCAAAACTCATCACGTCTTAGAATTTAAACCATATCAATCCACGAATGAAGGCCCATAAAATATTGAAAGATCAGCCTATGTAGAGTTTACATGCGTGTAACAAGGACATCAGCAATAGACAATCAGTAACATTCTAAAAATTTGAAAAATCAAATCCCTAAAAATTAGTAATACCCCATATCCTTCTCCTTGTAAACGTAGACCATATCTTTCACCTTTTTAAAATATTACGTTTAAATCATCAAAGAATATACGTGTAACTGACCTTCAAACTTGTGCTCAATAATAACAAAACGTGAATAAGTCTATTGTGAGCTATTCTCCATTCATGTGAAAAGAATACTCACCTTCTTAACCCTTCGTGTGAACACATCCTTTTACACCAATGAGAATTGAGAATACCACTCAAATATGATGTATCTTGGTATGAAAATATTTCATCTGTTTTAACCTCACGTGATCCACAACTTAGTTTCATCTTAGTTAACCTCACATGATCACTCAAATTAGAATGCATACAGTAACTCACGTAACGCACATCTTTCTCTTTTATGGAACCACAACACCTTTTCTTTCTTTAGGTCATCATGTAATCACGTGAATGGATCTTGAGTTTAAAACCGTCATATAGATCCATAACGTACAATCAACAACCTGCTATAGTAACTATCCTTTCTTGTACAGCCCACGTCACAACACTTCTTTTCTGTTTAAAAACTCGATCTAGGGTTTAGAGCATTAATCATCAAAACCCTAATTTAGGATTGGTAAATAAACCTTAGATCATGTATTTATCTTGTATCAAAACAGCCACAAACCTTATAACCTTCTGCCTTTTATATTGATCTAGGGTTTGAGAAACCCTAGTTCATGATTTCATGTGAAAAAGCAAAAACATTAATACCTTTAAACAGTGAACTTCGACCTTGAATAACTTCTTCATTAGGTCTCAGATCGAAAATCCCTTCGGTGAGATTCTAGACACAAGTGCCAAGAATCTACAGTTCAAAAATCACGAAGATCCAACGGTTAACGAAGGAGAGATCGTGTTTTGAACATGGCTGTTTACAGAAACTGCATTCATCCTGCTGCTGACTTTGACGCTTAATAACTTTTTCCTGGGGATAAAACTCGACAATCCCTCCAGTGGATGTTTAGATATATGTATGTAAAACACACATATAAAATTTCGTGACGATCCAACGGTTCAAACAAAAGTTATGACCTTCTGAATACTGCTGCGCACACAAAAACGTCCAGAAAAACCCTAGACGGATTTTTCTTCTTTTCACCATACACGAACACCTTGTTGGTCCTAGCATCACGAGCCACGAGGCTCTGATACCAATTGTGGAAACCTTGGTTTCCGGATCTTTGAAGCTACTAGAAATGATCATTGTTCATATGATTAAATAATCAAAGCGGAATTAGAACAACAACCATTAACAAGGTGTTTAGACACGAATAACATGAATTAAAACAATTGGATTGCCCATTATATTAATAACGAACAACCACTAGGTGTGTGTACATTGAATCCCACACCTAGTCGACACACGCTTTAGGTTTACATTGTGAATGAAAGTTATGAATAAAACCTAAGACCCTTGTTCCTTTTATAGTGTAAGGAACAGAATCTACAAGAGATAATATCAAATAAACATCTAAATATTCTATTTAGATAAACTATATATTGTGTATATCATATATAATATACTCAATATATTCCCCAAATAGAATTCTCCATCAAATCTTCAACATCCATCAGCGTTTGATTTTGTTGACTGCGTTTGACTTCTGTCAACGCTTAAGTTACTCTTGTCAACGTCTGATTTACTCTTGACAACGCTTGAACAAATGTCTTCATGTTTTCTTTGATTTTGAGTTTCTGCCACATCAACTTTTTGACCCAACAACGGAGAAAATGGCATAAATATAGCAAAAAGAAACAAGTAACCTAATCATAAGAAAGGTAAAGTAATAAGCCACGAGAAACTTACCACCAGGAGGCGAGCGAGAAGCAGAAGTGCTAATCCCCCTCAACCTCTTAACAGGACTTCGAACACCCTTCCTCCGGGACACAAATCTATTCAAAGAAAAATCGCCACTCAACTCAGTAGGAACCATAGAAGCAAGCAAAATAGAACAGAGCTTTGAACACCAGAACTCGTCACTGTCGCACTAACTTTAACCGTACTAATCCCATAAACATCTTGAATAATGGATCAACAAAGCCAACCAAATACTGAGTCCGCCCAGCCGTAGCTTCAAGAAAAGGAACCTGACCCGGCTCAATAGGCCGACCCTCAATCCGAAAATCATTGGGATCAGCACATGAATAAACTCAAACAAATACATATCTGCAAAAAAAAGAAAAGTAAATATGGTTAGCAAGAAATGCAACAAGAAGAAACACAAAAAGGCTGACATTTCCATTTAATCATTGACAAAACCTACCTTTCAATTCTTCTTACCCTATGAGCTTTCAGCAAAGGACAGATTTCTTGGTCCATTGACATCGATCAACGAAATAGACCTCCTTCTTTCACTTTTGTCGTTGTCTTCCAATTCAAATAGCCCCATTAAGTGAGTGTTACGCGAGAAAAGAGAGGCTGACATCTTTTCTTATCTATCTATTTTCGTAAATGAAGAAGATAAGTGAGAGCTTACTGACTGCATCTTCTAAGAAGGGCATCTGGCGAGCGAGTGGTTAGTGGCCAATAGCGCCCTAGTTGATGGCATTCCTCGCGAAGATATGGCAAACAAATAAAGTAGCCCTATGTTCGGCTCTGACAATACCATACCATAATCAAAAGGTACAACGGCCCGAGCGACCAGACTTAACATAAATGTAGCCACTGGAGCCATTCTAAAAAGGGAGAAATTTGCACTACTTGGTGAAATAGGTTCTTTTATAATCAATTTAAAACCATCTCCTAGAGGTTGTAACAATCCAAACGATCCCACTACATCAGGACCCTTTCGACGTTGCACAAAAGCCATTACTTTACGTTCAGCTAGCACTAAAAAGGCTACTTCTACTGCTAGCAAAGACAAAGGAGGCCCACCCTCTCCAGAAGAATCAACGGATGCCGGCTAAAAATCCCTTCCGAAAGCATAACGGCGACTGATGCCAACCGCACATAAAAATACGTCTGTATACAAACATGGCCAGAACGCGGCCGTTTGCTAAATCCCTTCCGGAAAGGGACAGGGTGGTTCATGAGGTAACTGGCAGCACGCGCCTTAAACTAATGGACAGAGGGATCAGGATCCCTCAACAACCTCACACTAGACCAAGAGACTGGAACCGTAAATACAGAAGAATCAACAAAGAAAAAACGGTTCATCCAATTCTTCACAGAATCAAGTTCCCTCGAATAACAAACATGGCCAGAAGGTGGTCGTTTGCTAAATGACATCCAACCATTGATGAATGAATTCACATAGAAAACACGAAACAAGCCAACAGAAGGCTCAATGTTGCTAGCACGGCAACAAAATGCAAAATGGAATATTTTGATGGCCGTTATAGCGTGAAGTTGCGAGAGGTGAATACCAAAATAACCGAGAACATCGACAAAGAAGGTTGAAAAAGGAAGGCGATAACACGCCTAGTCAAAAAACCGGGTATAAATCCCAATTTGCCCAGGAGGGGCATTGCGAATACTACCATTAGGGTTCGCCAAAGTAGGATGGACACAAGCAGGAATGTAATGCTCCCTACATAAAGTATCTAACGCATCTTAAGTCAAAACATACCTACATAAAGTAATGGAAACCATCCCAAAAAAAGTAAGGTAGAGATAAAACCAAAACCTGTGGGTAAAGAGCTTGAAGAAAAATAACGGCAGGAGATCGAACGGAAAGAAGTGAAAAAGAAAAAAAAAGTTAAGGCGGTAAAAAACCCTTTATACAAACAGAAGAAAAATGGTTACGTCGTAGTATGTCGACACGTGTGATCCACTAAGACCATTGAAAGCCAGAAATGAGGCTAACAAAAAGTCGCGAAGACATGACAGATACAACGTATTTGACAAGTACAATAAACAACAGTAAAAAAAGAGAGGGGTTCAAGAAAGAAAGAGGTGCGCCACGCGCCTCGAAGACATAAAAACATTAAACATACATATAAACCCGAAAACAATAAAAAAAGAGAATATGGGGACGCGTCACGCGCCTTGTGAAAAATAAAACAATATCTGACACCCCAGGCAAATCTCACATCGGTTGTGGCAGGGAGAGATCTTGACTCATAAGAAAACATTTGCCTTCTCATGACACAACGCGTTTTGTGGTCTACTGCACGTGGGGTTCTTAGGAACTGGCAGTTAAGCGTGCTCATGTCAGAGTAGTACTAGCCTGGGTGACCAGCCGGGAAGTACTTACATGAGGGCCACAAAGCAAAGCCGTGAGCCTATGGGCCAAGCGGACAATATTGTGGTCTGAGTAGGCGAGATGTTACAAGTGGTATCAGAGCCACTCCTGAGCCGTTCAGGATGGTGGGGCAAACCTCATCGAGGACGATGAGTCCCGAAGGGGGGGTTATTGTGACACCCCAGGCAAATCCCACATCGGCTGTGGCAGGGAGAGATCTTGGCTCATAAGAAAACATTTTCCTTCTCATGACACAACGCGTTTTGTGGTCTACTGCACGTGGGGGTTCTTAGGAACTAGCAGTTAAGCGTGCTCAAGTCAGAGTAGTACTAGCCTGGGTGACCAGCCAGGAAGTACTTACATGAGGGCCACAAAGCAAAGCCGTGAGCCTATGGGCAAAGCGGACAATATTGTGGTCTGAGTAGGCGAGATGTTACACAATAAGTACGGATGCAAACCCCAAGAGGGAAGCAGAAAAGTCCAGCAGCCCATCCGTATCCGCAAGAACTACTGGACTGGGGGACTTGATAGCGTATAACATGGATACGACCCATTAGGCCTAAAACCATACACCAAACCTTGGGCCTAGACCCAAGTACACGAAATCCCACCAACGGTGGCATAAGTCCAAGACGGGTCCGCTCCCAGCAAGCGTAGCCGCACACAATTTCGGACGCGCACTCCCAGTGAAGCACGTCCGAGAACCCTGCGGACTACAACCTAGGGAATCAATCCGCAGGTCGCGATTAGACCACAAACAGACAAATGGGCCTTTGGACCACATAGGCCCACTTTCTAGTACCTTCTGAGAAACAGGGAAGGGCCCAGTACTTTCCCCTATAAATAGTATTCACTTGCACTCTGAACAAGGTACGATTTTCTCACTCATCTTTACACACACATGTATATCGGATGATATGAATACTTACTCTCACGCCGGAGTCTAATCGTGGGATCCGTCCCCACGGTAAGGACTAACGGTATTACTCTACGTGTGCAGAAAATCGTCCATCACATCTCTTGATAGTACAAGATCCCCTAATAACATAAGGCATCTAAGGACCTCCTGACGAGTACTTAGATCTACTTCTGACCCCGATCGATCATTGTACTAACACCTAACTAAGTGATCAAAGATTAATTATTTTCTTAAATCTCACTTTTATTTTTAAGCAACAAAGGTTTTTAAATAAACTTGATTTTTAAGAAAATGTTTTATTAAAAAGAAAATGGAAATTTAATTTAGGATATTTCAAATGGATAAAGATATTCCCTTTGGGTAAATTATGTACTAGTTGGACTTTCCCTACTACAGGACAAAAGGGAGTGTACGCGGTTCTTTATTGATAAGGAACCGCATGGGCATTTAAGGAACCGCACCTAGATAGAGCCGTTGCCCCTTTCTCTTATAAATAGTGGATAATTTTCAGATTTTCTTTTCACCTCGTTTGCACACACTTTATTAGATTCAAAACCTCTTCTATAATCTTTCAAATCCTTTGTTATTTGGTTGATTATCCTTGTTTTAAAATAGAATCTTTCTTCTCTCATCTCATCCTATAAAGTGTAAAGAGAAGAACACTTTCATCCTTGAAGTGTGTGTCAAGTTCAATACCTATTCAAGATTCAAACTTTATTTCATTCTTGTGTATTCGTGAAGATCCAAATTGGTGTATAGTTTGAAAGTTGTGTACGTATTGTGGTTAATACTTAGTCCTTAAAGTATATTGGCGGAGATTGGTCCTCGCTAAGATTAAGGCTCGACTTTTAGCTTAGAGTCGGAGATTGGTTAAGCAACGTGTAAGGTTTGTCCACCTTAAGGAGCTTGTTGATAAGTGAACTCTCGAGTAGGATACTCGAGGAGTGGAGCAGGGACGAAGATAGAGGTTCGTGGACGAACCATTCTAAATTCTTAGCGTTCGGTTTGATCTTTACTTTCTTTATCTCTTTATATTCTTTATTCTTACTTGCATATACGTTGTGATTATTAGCTTAGCAACACTATCACTTGTTCACATAAATCCCTCGAATCTAGTTTTTAAAAAAAAAATTATAGACCGATTATTGAAATAGAGAAACTATTCACCCCTCCCCTCCTTCTAGTTTTTACTGCCCATTTTAGGTTGCAAAACCCACGTTTGTGATTTATGGGTCATCACATGACTGTTTATAACCGTTGAATTATATTAAATAGCTTGATCGCATCAGATGTAAAAAAATCAAAAATATATAATGTGAACATATATAATGTGATAACTACTATAAAATGCATAATGCGTACGGTACATAAATAATTAGTGATAATCAACAAACTCGGGATATTATATATGTAGCCTTCTTTTCATAGTTTTAGGGGCAAGGTTATATAGACCCCCTAAAACCCCATTTATACCCCTATTTTTTGCATTTTTTTAATTTTTTTAATTTTTATAATTTTTATTTTGTTATAAAACTGTGAAACGGAAAATACGGAATCAAAAAATAAAGCTTAACAGGTCAAAACTGTTAAACTGATAAAAATATGGAACAGAAACTGATAAAAAAATTGTACAGAAAATTACAAGGGAACAAAAAATAGACAAACAGTATACTTTTTGTTCTTTTTATGTGAACCAAGGGGTATATATAGTAGAATCCTAGTTTTAGGTTGGCGTTGGCACAGCTACGTCTCTGACTACAAAGATATTGAATCATGGGTTTGATGATAGGAATAAATGTTAATATAACGACGAAAAAAATAATCATAATTGCAAGACTTATTAAACGTGTAAATAGAGAACCCGTAGACAATGTTCAATTAGAGTACTAACTTGCCTAAACTATAGGTATAATATTAAAGTATCTTTTATAATTTTACTTGTTTTAATATATGTGTACGTATGAGATTTAAATATAAAAATTAAATTAAATAATAATTTTATTATTACAGTTTTATATATATTATATGATTTTTAACAATATGTAATGTTTATATGTTTGATTTTTTTTATTGTGCATCGTGTAAATTAAAATAACTCACTTCAATTTTTATTTTTCAAATTTCATATTTTTTTACTTTGGATATTTGTATTCAAAATATATATCATAATTATTAGTTAACAAACCATTTACATCAACCTTACACGTATATTATTTATAAATTCGTGATTTTGTAATTCTTAATATTATTTTTATAAAACAATATTAAATTTTTAATTTTTTGATAGTTACGATGTTCATGAACCCTCAAGTATTTACATGATTTTTCAATATGTGATAATTTTAATTGAATATTTTGTATAAATATTTGATTTGACTTTATTTAACTGAAATATTAGATATCATTTTCTATACATTTTGTGTTTAATAACAAATAACGACCTTCAAAAAAATATGTTGTTGTAATTCGTAAAATCTCATCTATTTATTTTTTATCTTACATCGATGTCTGAGGTCTCGCGTAATTTTGATATTTATATTCGTTTAAATAATAATTTACGTAAATTTTATTGCTTGACTTTGTTAAGTGTTAAAATAAAAATAGATAATAATTTGTGTTTTATTTGAATATTTATAATTTTGTGATTCGTTGATTTTTTAATATAACATATATATTGTATTTTCAAAATATAAAATTTAAAAGGTATAAAGTTTAAGGGGTATTTTGTTTATTTTATAAAGTTACTAAAAATATAAAAAATTATAAGTTTACATTTAATTTCATTTAATTTATTTAAAATTCAACCAATAAAATTTTATTTCCTCTCTTCTTTTTTAAAGTTTTTAAATTTACAAATTTGACATATATATCTTTGTGTGTTTTCATCAAATTCTTCCACCAAAGTTTTTAATTTTAACTAAACTGAATTCAGTTTTGATTTTTTTCCATCAATCATATCGTTCGATTTTGCTTATGTGTTAATATTAAACCATTTGACTGGTTTAATTATTTTTTATACAACCTTTACTTTTCACTAAAATTTCTAAAAAATCTAATTCTTTTATTATATAAAAGATAAATATTAGAAGTAAAAAAATGGCATCACAATCAAAGTAAAGTATAATAGCGACCATTGTCCGTGTAATGCATTGCAAACTGTCCACCTAATTCGTTCGTTAAATCTCACTTCTTCTCTGAACGAATGTGTTATGCGTATTATTGTGGGCCACTATGTCCATTTACTTCTTTTTTTTATATCGAACTAGGTCCTGTGCCCGCGCTCCGCCGCGGGTGTTTTATTTGCGTTGCCCGTAGAAAGTTGGGTTGATGGCAAAAACCGGCATCTACGAACACTCTAGTCCCTTATTCAGCCTTAATCCAGCCTATTTTGACCTGCACCAAGGAAAAATATACGTTTACTTGGTCCATTCTGCAGTTCAGTGACCGAAAGCTTATTTAACCTGAGCTTTTGGCTTATTTAAGTTCATGAAGTTAAACTCATAAGTTCACACGCTGTAAAAAGTGAGCTAACGTAATTACTTAAACACCCTTAATTTTCTATTTAGCTCGTTCAACCATCAAAAGTACATACTATCTAGTTTTGTTTATACTTAATCTTATAAAAATCATTCTCCTTATTCTGGTCATTGTGCGCCAGTTCTCTGTTCTCTGTAACCTGTTTAATTTAAGTGTTTATCTGAATTCACGTTTGATTCTTTGGTTAGAGTAACTTACACTAACCCTTCGGCTAATCCAACGGCTATGTTCATTCTGCGTGGCCAATCAAGGAGACAATCAGCTGCGAATTGACCATGGAGGTGAGGGAGCAAGCCGTGGTTAGGCATATAATCATAGAGTATATGCCTTTCTTCTCCACCTGCATAAAATCCTTCTAGTCCCAACAGATTTTTTGTGTCTAACTCTTCCTAGAATCTCCACCTCGATCGCGAATTCCATTCCTGCTTTAGCGTTTATAGACTTTAGCCTCTTAACTTCTAACTGCAACAGGGAAAAGTTATAAGTAAAAATAAATTTTATAAAACCTATAGTAAACTCGTAGCGTACTTATAAACAAAACCAAAAAAAATGATATAATATGGGATTATAGATTACCTCGGGATAAACACTCCCAAACCCTCTTAATCGAATGCATACGAAAAGTCGATCCATATACCATCAGTTCTTACAACAAATAGGCACCTTGAGTTTCTGAACTGTGGATGCCGATCAACCTTCAAGATAGAAAAACATTAAAACGTGAGAATTAAAATCTATTTAAAAAAATTATTTTGTAGCATGAAAATCGATTAAAGATATTCGATCCGAGATCTAAGAAACTGTTACTGTTCAAGTCAAAATGACACTCTTAAAACACGGGAACTGAAAATAAGGACAGTTGCAGTTGCAGCTTACATTAGCTCTGGTTAGTCATTCAAAAATGTGTAGCACATGCTCGCAACCTGGCTAGTTAGATTGAGTTGCAATTTCACTGTGACACGGAAAGAGGGAAACAAAAGGGAGTTATTAACATACACCTAATGGTAACGGGCTTGATGAGAATCAAAGCATGTGCAAAAACATGTAACAAATAATACAGCCATATTGTAGCCACTACAAAAACATGTTACGTCTTAGTTTTTTTCATTCTTTTTACATGGACGAATAAAAATATTACAAGTCTTATGGACAAACAAAAGCTAAAAAAATTGTGTCCATCAAACATGAATAGACAAAATTTATAATTTCAGTGGCTAAATTGATTTAAGGTATGACAAAATTTTAATATTTGTTGGCACCCTTGAACCCTTTTTACCAATAGAGATACACTTAATCGAATCCACCCATTCATAATGGTTAAAATTGTCACCTCACATGGTTTTATAAATTTGCAACTACTGGTATATAGTGTTTTATAGCAGACTTATGTGTGACTTCCTTGGATAGGTACAAAGATCAAGTATCTAGATATTAGCTTCGTGTCAAAACAAAAACTACTATAAACGCTTATCAAAATATATTGCTAAAGCTAGACTGCATCAGTTCACCTAGATTATATCGGTATACATCGTGTAGTTCGTTTGTCCACACCTGGAACCAAATTATAGACGCAGTTTCTCTACTTTGTTTAATCTGTTTGTCCAAAGTTCTTATTGGTTTCTTCACTGGTATTTTTACATGGGTTTTTCTACGGTCGTTATATTCTGGTTCGGGCAAATGTGGATCTCGTGCGTATTTTGGGTAGTTATAAATTAAGAATTTAAGATACCTTACCTCCTTTGCTTCATCATTAATTGTGTCATCAAAAGCTGCTAAACATCGTCTTCACTACACTTTTCATAATCTCAACACACTCTGTAAATTGCTAGCCATCCTGTAGGTGCTCCTCCTCTAACAATCCCCTTTCCAAACCAGAAAAGCTGGGCATTTTCCTGAAGACCCCACTGCAGTAGAAGCCGGGTGAGTCCATCTGACACTACAAACAGAAAGCGCGTGTCATGTATGATATGGCGATGGGACATTAGTCTATGCTTAATAGTAATTATTTTTCTTTAGTTTTTGATTCATGACTATCTTGTTTAGTCTTACAGATAGTGACATGGATGGACATGTGACGCACACAACCTCAATAGTTAGAGGCCGAGGCGTTCACAACACCGCATCCTTTGGTGGATTTTCCAGTGGGGCCGCCTTTGGTGGCCCACCTATGGCTCGTCTAGCAATCTATGGTAGCCGCTTGCGTCATTGCCCCAAGGCTATAGTCAAAAACCAGATAAAGATAAAACTATGTACACTTGTTGGTCTTACACTATAACTTATATTTAACTGACGTCTGCTCTCATTCTTATAAGAATATAAGTATTATACACCGATCTTAAATGATTTATAGTGGTTTTAGGTTTAGGTTTCAATTTCGGACCATTTATGCATAATCCTTCATTGGGTCAAATGGGAAAAAAAAGTTGCGGAAAATGGAATGGGTCAAAAGCCATTTAAAATGTTGCATAAACTTTCTGAACTATTTTGATGCGTTCTAAAAAGTTACCTATCTTGACCAAGCCTATTTCTCTTGTTGAAATAACAATCACAACAATAAGTCGTGTCTGACTGCTGTTCCTTAACATTTTCTCAACTCCCGTAGGTATAAGTATAATAACGTCATTATCCTAATTGTGGGTATAACTTATTGTGTCAAAAATGATTGTGAACATTTAATAACTGGTATTAAAATCGAAAATCTAATAATTATTACTACTATGCATTTAAACCATAATTGATTCCTATTTTGCTCTTACTAACTTAATCTAATCTAAGCATCTTTTCGAGAAGTGACATACCGATTCCCCTTCGGTTATAGGAAGTCGGAGAGCGCCAGACTCTAGATCTTTGATAGCACCAGATGAAGAAAGATTGTGCTCCTTTTCTCCTGAAGTCAATCCTTTGAGGTTGTCCGTCTGAGGCAAACAAATACAAATAATGGTGATTATAACATGAACACAAAAGTTTGAATAAGTGAGGATAAATACTTCAGAAAGACGAATTTCTTGTTCGTTTAAAACCAAGTTGAGGTTTAGCCACTGCCTTATAACCTTCTCTGAGGGCAGGCTTCTTGATTCCAGAAACATCAGTTTTCTCAAAATGGGTCTCGTGCACAAATTTTCCATGTTACTGTTAAAACCAACCGTTGTAATTTTAGAAAAAATTGTCGTTTTAGGAAAAAATTTCAATTACTTATAGAAAACATGCTACACAATTTTTGCTAAGTCTGAAGAATGTAATGGCCAAAATCCAAGGTATTCATTACCTGTGTATTTTTCATTCAGATTCCATGTTCACGATCGTTAACTTACAGATTAGGAGATGTTTGTTTTGGCTTATATTACCGGCTCATGCCTTATTTTATTTTGGGCTTTTGTTGTATAAGGTAAGTTTGTGTAGCGTATTTTAAAGCTTTTAGGCCCGTGTAGGCTCACTGTCACATAATAAGCTTGTATAAGCCGAAAAGTTTCAAAATAAAGAATAAAAAGCGAGCTTATGAAACATAATCATGAAACCAATAAGGTGGGTATATGGCAAAACAAATAACACAATTAGTAAAAAAAAGGTGACGAACCTGAACGAAGCAGTCATTTCTGCCAAACATCATGCGTTTTACCACACACCCCGTCATTCAAACTATGGTCAGATACCGTAAAACACGCCCGTGGTTAGAAAGCCAGATACCAAGACCAAGAATCAAAGCTTTTATCAACCTAGTTAATATGCAACACAAAAGCACCAACCATCAAAACCTTAAACAGTGGCTTAAAATTCCTACAATTTATGCATACCTAACAACATTAGAGGTAAAAACACTCAAAGGGTAATAACGAAAAAAACAGATACCATCAACAAAGCTGACAAAAAAAATTAAAGCTTACACCGATGCCTTAGTTTTCCAGCAAGCCGGTGAGAACCGGACTGTATTACGGGTGAAAGATTCAGCAACATATTCGTCGGTCTTTAACACACGCAGGCACGATCTCACAGAAAGTGAAACTAAATTAATAAACTACAAAAGACGCTGGATGGCAGAAAAAATATATCTTAAAAAAAAGACACTCACCGAACCATATTACCGGTGAAAGATTCATCAACATAACCGAGCAGGTTCGGGTTTCCTAGATCAGATACAGGATAACCATATTTCTATAGACTTTGTATATCAAAAGCATCAAACTTAACTAAAAATTTATCGTATTGTTTTCAGGCTCAGATAAGTGATGTTAAAATATTATCATCATAGCCTGTGGGATTGGTAAGACGCATATAATGGAACACACATAGCCTATCACATTGGTTTTAGATCTTTATGTCATTGCATTTGAGGCTCAGAAATGGATATATGTAAGGCATACCTAGAAACCCGCTATGGCTCCGACCAAACGGTCACCCTGCCAAGATACGGATCCTGGCAACCTACAATTGGCAAAACATCCATAAACATATATTTCATCATTGCCCATAGATGTCTCGAAAACGACCTGACATTAACCTCATTATTATATAGTGGAATCACGATTCTCAATGAACGAACCTCAAGGTAACGGATATCACAAAAAACATTATATAAAGAACAGATACCATTGAATCTGAGGCTCATAAACGGACGTATGTAAGGCATACCCAGAAACCTGCCATGGCTGCGACCACATGGCCGCCCCGCCAGGATATCGGTTTTGTCAAGGCACGATTACCAAAACATTCCATAAAAACACGTTTCAGCATCGGCAATGTATTGTTGCACCATGAGACACCGACCACAATTGCTACCTGGCATATAGCGGCAACAAAAGGACGGGCGCCAACAACGGTCATTGTTTATTGCCCGTACCGTCGCCAGCGACCAACAGTAGCGCGACGATCGTCAGCTGTGAACAAAATTCGTTAGAAATACTATATGGAGCTGATTGAACATAAGCCAAAAACATTTGGTCTTACGGCTTACTTGGTCCTCGGCTTATATCTCAAAAGCTTATTTTTCTAACTTATTTCAAAACCTTTCGGCTTATATAACCTTTTTATATCATAAAAACCTTATATAATCCCAAAACTTTTAAAAAATTCCAAAAAAATTAGCTTATGAAAAGAAATAAACCGGAACTAACACATTATATCATGTTTTTTATTTATAAAACAACATATGAAACACATAAAACAAACAGTAACATAGATCTGAACTAAGAATATGTAAACAGATGAATAAGAACTGTCACCATCGTCACCCACTCGACACTATCATCGCCCGCAACACACAGCGACAACAACAGTACCGGTGGCATCGAAGGTGTTGCCTTGTCACATCCCAAAATTCATTCATAGCTTAATAAAACAAAATATATACATACCATGACAGTCTGAGCCATGGGCAAGCGTAACCCATAATGAATCTGAACAACTTACCTTTTCTGCTTCAAAACTATCATTGCCTGAGCTTTGATAGTTTCTTCAGCCAGACCATGTCATCAACAATCAAGAAATACATAAGAAG
Source organism: Glebionis coronaria (assembly GCA_025667525.1). NCBI lineage: Eukaryota > Viridiplantae > Streptophyta > Magnoliopsida > Asterales > Asteraceae > Glebionis > Glebionis coronaria. Next base: position 55,029,430 of record CM046874.1, on the reverse strand, counting down.
CTAACACACCTTATGAAGATCAGATGAAACCCATGAAGAAGAAACATAGATCCACCCACGAAGATGAAGTCAACGGCGCACCTTGCACATCAAACCTAGATCCAATTAGATCCACAGAGAGAGAAAGAGAGTAGGTGCAATAATAATGAAGCCAAAGGGCAAGCCAAACAATAATGAAACCAAAGGGTAAGCCAAAGGGCAATTCATCAATTAATGAGACTGCTACAAGAAGTATCACACACACAGCCAAACAATAATGAAACCAAAGGGCAATTTATCATTAATGAGACTGCTACAGGAAGTATATCACACACACAACGGAGATCATACAATGCATAACAGGGTCAGTAAAATTAAATAACGGAAAGGTGTAGGTGCTAGTGTGTGTTTTGGTTGTGAGACAATTTTTTGGTTGTAAGAGAGGGAGATAGTATTATAAAAATAGGTTTGTGAGGAGAATCACTGCTCCTATGGATGCGTGATTCTCCTCCTTTATATAAAGGTTAATATTGATTTTAATTTGTTGAGTGTTTAAATATACTATCTTTTCACCTTCTTGAAGGTAAAAAAAAGACTAATAGGATATGATATGCATAGCTTTTATTTCAGCGTTTTATAGTTTGTTAATTAGTCCTATCTGTTGCACTTAATGAACAAGAGATGAAGAAAATTATATCCTTAATAAGAGAGGGGAATTGCGATTCCCAATGAACAGTACCCACACTCACAAACAAAGTAAAAAAATATATTTTTCTCCCACTCACCCATATTATTTTTCTCCCACCCACCCATACTCACAAACAAACATTTTTATCCCACCCTCTCTCTCACCCATACTCACAAACAAACATTTTTCTCCCACTCTCTCTCTCATCCTCACACGACTCTGTCTCTCTCTCATCAATTGATCATCATCATAAGATGATGTGTTCATCAATTATAAGATGATCTGCTCATCAATTGATCATCATAAGATGATCTGATCGATCTAATCATATTCTTATGATCTAATCATATTCTTATGATGAAGCTGATTCTTATGTTGAAGCTATGGTTTTTACGGCTGTGATGCAACGATGGAAACCCTAATTGAAGCTCTAGTTTTTAGGGCTGTGATGGAAACCCTAATTTTTTAATGGGGTTTCGCTTTTAATGGATGTTTGACTTCTGGGTTGGTGAATTTTTTGCTTTGATTCATCCTTCTGATAGAAACCCTAATTTTTTTATGGGGTTTCGCTTTTAATGGATGTTTTGCTTCTGGCTTGGTGAGTTTTCTGCTTTCATCCATCCTTTTGATAGAAACCCTAATTTTTTTTTGGGGTTCGCTTTTAATGGATGCTTTACTTCTCGCTAGGTGGGTTTTCTGCTTTGGTTCATCCTGATTTACAAGTTACTAGAGAAATCTGTGTTTTTTAGTTAAAATGGGTGTTTGGAACATTATGCTTCTGATAACGATTAGCTGTGTAATTCACTAAAACCCCTTATTTTGGGGTTTGCTGGAAATTTAATTTTTGGGTCCGGGATAAGAGGTGTGGTTTGCTGGAAACCTAATTTTTGGGTTCGGGATAAAAGGTGTTTTATAAGCATACTCATTCAATTGAAGGTTCGTTGCCGCTATTCATAGCAGGCGACGATATATAGCCCTTCAATTGAAGCTTCGTTGCCGCTATTCATAGCAGGCGACGATAGTAACAACTGTGGCTTTTAGTGCCGCTGTTGATGGCTGGCGACGATAGGATGTAAGGGGTGTTTGTACTGCCAAAATCTCTATTTGGTTGGCTGTGATGATCCTTTGAATGTATTAGAATCCGATATACATTCACGATTTGTTGTCTATGTGATCCCCGAATACTTACTATCGGGTCCATCTTATTTTGGGTGGCGTATTTCTCTGTTTGGTTGGTTGTGATGATCCTTTTGTACGATGTCTTACGGGCGAGGTGGAAGGATGGCAGAATGCAAGCATCGCTCGATTCAGCAACCTCCCCAAACCCACCCGTGCCATCAATTAGGCTGAGCCGATATATGAGAGGGAGAAAAATGTTTGTTTGTGAGTATGGGTGAGTGGGAGAAAAATATATTTTTTAAGTTTGTTTGTGAGTATGGGTACTGTTCATTGGAAGCGCAATTCCCCTCTTTTATTAAGGATATGTAATAATGTGATCCCTCGATAGTCACTATCAGATCCATCTTATTTTGGGTGACGTGTATCTCTGTTTGGTTGGTTGTGATGATCCGTACCGATATATAATAATGTGATCCCTCGATAGTCACTATCGGATCCATCTTATTTTGGGTAACGTGTATCTCTGTTTGGTTGGCTGTGATGATCCTTTGGTACGGTAAGATATAATGTGATCCCTGAATACTCACTATCGGATCCATCTTATTGTGGGTGGCGTATATCTCTGTTTGGTCGGCTGTGATGATCCTTTGGTACGGTGTCTTGCTAGGAAAGTGGAAGGATGGCAGAATGCGAGCATCGCTCGATTCAGCAACCTCCACAAACCCAGCCACGACATCAATTAATCTGAGCCGGTTTTATCACATATTTGTTGACGTGAAGTTACTGCGTAAAGTTGTTTGTGTCTTTCGTTGCCGCTGTTCATCGCTATATAGCTCTGGTAATGTCGTTTGGTTTCGGCCAGGCAACCTTTTAAGGTTGGTGGCATACATATGATTGGTGACGCGACCAAGATGGTATTTAAACCCACTATTACAGGCTGTTATGCTTTTATTGTTGTGACGATATGTCGTTCGGGGAGTGATGAACCTGAACGGGCCAGGTTGATTTACTGGTCCAGACGCCTTAAATAAGCTTTCTTATGGGCTATGATGAGTATACCTGCTTTCGATCGAGCTAGGATCGGTCGTATCTTGGAAGGGCACCCTTTGAAGGATGCAGCCATGTCGGGTTTAAAGAATACTTTACTCTTTAAAGGAATCTGCACCCGGTAAGCATGCATATTCCTGTTTTGATTTATTGTGACACTGCGTAAATGTCTTATGATAACAAGTAATGTGTGGATGTTTTGCGACGTTGATGGCGGGTTCTCAACGATTTTTATGGGTTGTTTTGATTTTTCTATGCAGGAACAAAGATTGTATCTTTGTGGTTTCTGGAAAGTTAAGAATTCATTGTCAGGTTTCGTTTTCCATGGCTGTGATGAAATTGGACAGCCCAGGTTAAACCCGAGGCTCCACGGACCTTGGCAGGGCAACCTTTTGAGGATGCAGCCATGCCGTGTGCGTCCGGTTTCCCTGACGGTCGTCATATCTGAGCCTACTATTTTCCATTATATTATATCCTTAATAAAAGAGGGGAATTGCGATTCCCAATAAACAGTACCCACACTCAGAGGTATTTAAATACCAACTAATGAAAACATAAAAACCAAAACCTTTAATTTTATTGATCTGCTACAGGAAGCGTGAACTGCTACATGAAGGGAGTTGTTTGTGTTGTCTGAGAGGTGAGTGCTATTTGCCATTAGTTGGTATTTAACTTATTTATGTTTTGGCTAGCTTATATCTAAAAAAACCTCGAAAGCGATACTGTTCCAACGGTGGTGATGGTCTCATATATCAGGCGATGATGACACTCTTATGATTAGCATGTGTGGTCTACCGACACCTACATCTAGGCTGGGCAGTCGCACTGAGTGTGCGATTGCAGCCATGTCATGTGTTTGGTCCCGCGATTGTGCTAAAAGATCTGAGCCTAATGCGTTGTATTAAACATAGAATGCCACCATATCAGTCCCATCACATTGTAACATTAAGGGTTACGTATTCCCAAATATATGGATAACCTTCAAGGGAAGCAGGGGGCATTTTGCGGTCTTTAGTCTGTTTAGAGCACGCTAAACATCTCAAACTACCCCCTGCTTACCTCGAAGGGTATCCAAATACTTGCGAACGCAGCTTCTGATGGCCTATTTTTGCAGCTACCCTGTTGTTTGCCTCTTAATTCACTGCTGAATCCAACCAAATATAAATGCTTCATAACCCACCGGACCAAGCCCGCCGCGGCGGAGCGCGGACACTAAACCCTAGTCAATAAAAATGAGTTAGTTCCCTGTTTTCTAAGATAGAGGCACTGTACTACAGTACTATTTTAGTTTTGTCTTATGTATTTATATTTATTTATGCACATGTAATTACAGTAGTAGAAAACAATTAAGCAAAGTAAATATTTTATATTCTTTTATAAAATGATTTAATTAGTTTATCAAAATTTCTTTTAGAAAAGGTTAAATGAGGTGGAAATGTATTAAACTATGTTAAGGTTCAATGCATTGTAGATAGTTTGTATAAAAGTTGATAGAATAAATTACATGGATGGTCCCGGTGGTTTAGTTAAAATTGCAACTTTAGTCTCTGGGTTTTAAAAGTTGCATGGGTAGTCCCTAACTTTGAAAAGAATAACATCATTGGTCCCTCCAGTTAACTAGTGTTACATAGGCTTTGTTATTATTTACATGTTGGTCCTTTTTGTTAATGGCTGTTACATCGTCCATCCTTTATTTAACAGATATTTATAAATTAACTTTAAGTTTGTTTTTGTCCGTTTCTTTTATCGTTTTCGTACGTTTTTAACGTTTTGTTCTCGATAAATTTTAAAAATAAAAAAAAAGAATGTTTTAAAAAAAATAAAGTTCAAAAAGTCTATTGTAATATCGAAAAATAAAATAATTTCGGAAAATTTACTTTCAAAGAAAAATATTTACAAAAAAGAAATTTTAAAAAAAAATTACAAAAAATTTTTGTTCTAATTTCGAAAAAGGTAAAAAAGATCCTAGTTTATTTTTGAAAAAAATTAATTAAAAAAATAGTTTCGGTAATATATAATTTTAAAAAAATCTGAATTTTAAAAAATTTACAAAACTTTAAAAATTTAAAAATTTCAATTTATTTTTGAAAATAAATTAAATTTTTTTAACATCAAATAATTTCTTAATCTTTTTCAAAATTAACGTTTTTAGAGATTAATTTTCAAAAAAAAAATTTACGAAAAAACTAATTTAGAAAGAAAAAAAGTTTAGAAGAAAAATTAGGAAAAATTTATAGTTAAAAAATGTATTGTATTTTGAAAAAGTTTTAAATAATATTTAACTTAAAAATTGTGTACTATTTTCGAGAAAAATAATTTAAAAAAAATCAAAAGCTTAAAATTCTGAAAGTTTGAAATTTTAAATTTTTAAAACTTTAGATTTTTTGGAAATTATTTTTTTCGGAATTATTTTTTTAGTTAACTATTTCCAAAATTAATTTTTCGATATAATTTTTTTTTCGAAATAAATCTTTTCAAAATCTTTTTCGAAAATAATTGTTTTCAAAAATAATATAGTTCTTTTGAACTTTAGTTTTTTTTAAACATTTTTTTTTGATTTTTTTTAAATTTATCGAGAGCAAAACGTACGAAAACGTAAAATAAATGGACAAAACGAACTTAAAGTTAAGTTATAAAGGTTCGTTAGAATAAAGGATGGACGATGTAACAGCCGTTAACAAAAAGGACCAACATGTAAATAATAACAAAGCCTATCTCACACTAGTTAACTGGAGGGATCAAGCGTGTTATTCTTTTTAAAGTTAAGGACTACCCATATAACTTTTAAAGTCGAGGGACTGAAGTTGCAATTTTGACCAAACCACAGAGATCATCCATGTAATTTATTCAAGTTCATATGTTGATGTGTCGATTACGTAAAAAAGTATCGAACATTTTATTTTACTATGCATTGAAGATGTCCTAACAAAAAGACTCGTTTAAAAATCCAATTTACTTTATGTTTATGACATAGTTTACTTTTAGAGTTAAATAATTTTTATTCAAATGTAAACTAAGAATATAATCATGGCATGTGACAAATACAATTTTGTCAATAGCTTTGATTGACAATTCTAATCGGTATGCTTAAATGCATAAAGGGGAGCCTTATGGAGATCAAGCTCGTTCTGGTCCTAATACAGTTTTGTCATCCAATGTCAGTAGATCTTATTTTTTATATTTTGGCTTCTTTTATAATAAACTATCGACCTCAGTCATTTCTTAAAAGGTAAAAGCTATAAAATAGATACGTACTCTTTATTTTGTTCAATTGTGAAAAACATATTATTTTTTTACTCATTTGATCAACTTACTTTCAAATTTGACTCGATATCACCAATTTAATAATGAAATGACTAAAATACCCTTTTAAATGACCAAAATATCTTTTCAAAATCCTTTTATTTCTTTTTCATTTAAATATTAAATTTCTAAATAATCCTTTTTTTCTAAAAAAACCCAGAAAAAAACTCCCAAACACCTCTTATAAAACACAAACACCCCTGTACTTTAAAGATTGGATCAACTTTTCTTTAGTGACCTCTCATGATCAATTAGACATTCCACGTTTCTCTCAGTGATGAGTTTTTCCCGATAGCAAGGTAACAACTAAAGCGATTAGGTAAGTGACGAACTTTAAGGCGGTTTGAAGTGCTTGGTAACTGAATATATACGAGAAATGGGTACACATGTTTGCCCCCTTTTTACTTCTATGAATTATCAAATATTAAAAAAATCTGACCCTAAATAGTTAAGTTTTTTTCTTCGATAAATCAAATACGAAGTCAACTTTTTATACAATAAGGGAAAGGGTCAAGTACGGTATAGGGCTGCACATAACCGAAACAAACACCACATCGTGGGGTGGTCTCGAGGACGGGTTTGATGATGATCACCACGGTCGTTGGTGGTTGGTGTCATAATGGTAAGCAGGTTATATGGTTGCGGCTGAGGGTAGGGCCACAATGATGTGGTGAGTGACAGTAAAGGTGGTGAGGATGGTTTTAGACAGCTAGACAGTGGCGATGTAGATCTGACGAGGTGCAGGTGACTTCTTGTGGTGATGGTGGTTCATCACGGTGATGATATATAGGTGGATGTAGTGGGTAACGCCAGCGACTTATGGTGGCTGGTGGAGCGAGATTCGAGCTATGGGCGGCGGCGACATGATGGAGGTGTTGCGTGGGCTGGTCGGCGAACAGTGGAGGGTGTGTCGCGGAGATGGTAGTGGTGGCTGTGGTGTTTATGTGATGGTGATCGCGGATTGGGGTGGTGATGATAAAGGTGTTATGGTGGTGTATAGATTTAAGAGTGGTGATTGATCATGGTGACAGATTTGTTGTGGTGGAGTTGCGGCTGGATTCCGGTGATGGAGCCCGGAGCGGCGCCGGAAACATCAAGGGGGTGTGTGTTTGTTTTAAGGTTTTGAAATGTTATTTAGAAAAATGGGAGTGAAATCTTAGATAAACTTTTGAAAGGGTTAATGTTGATAACAACAAATAAACATCACTTGTTCACAAACCAATAAATAGTTTTCACATCCTTTTGCACTTTTTAATCACTTTTTAAATAAAAAAATTAGATGGTGTTTGAAATGAATTTAAATGATTTAATATAAAGAAATAACTAAATTTATTAAATTATATAAAAATCATTTGTTAATGATTAATATAGGGTATGTTTGGTAAGAGTTTTTTTTTTAAAAAAATTTAGAATTGTTAGTTTTTTTTTAAAAAAAAATAATTTAATAAATCTGTTTGTCACAACAATTATTTAGAGCTATTAATTTTTTATTTTAAACAAGTAGCTTTTAAATAAATAGTTGATTCATAAAACTTTTTAAATTATAAAGAGGTGATATAACTGTAAATTACCTGATATACTCTCAACTATTTTATAATTTATTTAAATATATTTTTTTAATTCATTTTATATATCAATTTTACAGTTAACCACTTATATATACCAAACACTTATTAAAAATATACATCTTATAACTTATATTAACAACTTTTTACTAAACAGCTTACAAACTTACAGCTTATATCTTACAGCTAATTTTGTCAAACATAATCATAAAGTAATAGTAAAAGCTAACAAAATTTACATTAATTTATTTGTTAATTAAATATAATTTATTAACAAAGAATAAACACAAGTGTCCATCATTATCTATTTAGATTTTTTATTCATAAAAAAAAACACATCACAACTACCACTCAAAACCACTTTCCCAAACACAAACACAAACATTCCCAAAAACAAAACAAAAAAGCAATGGAGCTAACACTAAATCAGCTAAAACAATACGACGGATCGGATCCATCAAAACCAATCTACGTAGCAGTCAAAGGCCGTGTATTCGATGTCACAACGGGAAGCTCATTCTATGGACCAGGCGGATCCTACGCTATGTTTGCAGGAAAAGACGCCAGCAGAGCATTGGCTAAAATGAGCAAGAACGATGAAGATGTTGTTGGGTCACTTGATGGGTTGACTGATAAAGAGATGGGTGTTCTTGCTGATTGGGAGAAGAAATTTGAAGCCAAGTATCCTGTTGTTGGTACTGTTGCTGCTTAATTGGATTTTTAATATGGTTTTTAAGTTAAGGCATGTGTTGCTGTTTATGAATTATGGTTTTATGTAATGTAATCATGGTGTAATGGGGTTGGATTGGATCTTATGGTTTAATAAATGGTTGTTTGGTGTTAAATTATGTTGTTTTGATGTTTAAGATATCTGGCTAGTTTTGTATTTTACCCCCTAACGAGCCGATAAAGTTTTCCCTCTTGGCCATAACTTTCTGGCTATGCCCGTGTCTGTTTGCCTTGGTTTAAAAAAGCGTGTAGTAAGACGGCCATGATGCTTAAAAGAGCATTTCATTAGGATTGTTTAGATTTAAATTCTATGGAGTTATGCCATGTTGATGTTGTGTTCTTGGTATGCCAAATAGCAAATGATGATACTTGCTTTGTTCGTCCGACTACTTTTGATGTGTTGTTGGAGTGTTTTTGCCGGTGTTTAAGCGTTTGATAGGTATATAGCGTGATTTAAAAGGGATTTATAAGGATTTTGTGAAAACGATTTGCCCATTTACTAGGGTGTACGATGAGCGTGTCTCGGCTTTCAGGACATATGGTGCATCGGAGCACCTTTTGACCTTTACCAAGTTGCTTTTTGTGTCCGCAAAAGCAAATAAGCACTTCTGAGGTTGTCGATTTGGATTGCTTATTGCAAACTTATTGTTCTTATCAAGTACCTTTAGCATAAGAAGCTGTTTATGTAAGCAGTAACTAATAGCCCTAAGTTAATTCATGCTGGAAAACATGGTGATTGATGTGTGCTTTAATCTATTTTTCTGCATAGATAACTTAGGTCGGGTATTAGAAATTCACAGAGTAACTACCCCTGTATTATAAGTATATAAGTTAAGTGATTCTCTTTCAACTTTGCAAATTGGCTGTGTTGGAAAGAAAATATGCCTAAAATCGAAAAGTTTGTCTCTAAATTGTTTTGTTTCGATTGTATGTGGTTATGCTGTGATTTAATTTTGTCCATCTTACTGATTAGAAAAAAACACCAGTATGAGAAAATGCCTTGTATTTGATGCTCGAGAATCGTTATGACCAAAATGCCTTGTATTGCTTTGTTGCATCAGAAAAAGCTGATGGGAAAATTCTATGTATATTATCAGTCGTTGGTTTATGTTCTGTAACTATGACCGAGTTGGAAGCGTTAAGCTATTCACGCAAGCTTCATTAGCTGTGAATGCCAAAAGGGCCTTGTATTGCTTTGTTGCATCAGAAAAAGCTGATGGGAAAATTCTATGTATATTATCAGTAGTTAGTTTATGTTCTGTAACTATGACCGAGTTGGAAACGTTAAGCTAATTCACGCAAGCTTATTGGCTGTGAATGCCAAAAGGGAACCAAATATGTAGAACTATTGATAGTGTGTGGTTCAGAGGCGGTTCTGGGTGATGCACGATTTCTATTGTATTGGAGGAGAGTGGTTAGGGATACTGGGATAGTAATGTTCCTTGGTGGTCCATGGATGTATGTAAATGGATAGGGATGACAAGTTGTAAACTTGTAATGGTAGGAATAGTCTAGTGGAACTGAGTCATATGGAGGTAGATGTTGCCAAACTTGACATCTGCATCTTTTTTTCAGATGAGTTTGAGTCATAGGAGATGTTTTTAGCTACTTTTATTTATATTTTGTTTAGACCTTGGTTTGATTTTGGCTTGGGTTTGGTTAGTGAAAATGTTGTATACAGAACAGAAGAGATCTTTGATCTCACACCTAAATTTGTTGTCTTGTTTGATTGCATCTCCATTTTAATGAAATCAAAAGCAAAAAAAGTGCTCTTGATCTCAACTCATAAGCAAATAAGATAAGCCCAACGGGATGGCAAACTTCCTGTGCTATGCTTATGCCCAATTAATTGTTTTCCGGTCTCCAGATGCCAAATTCATCTTTAGAAAATACTCCTTACGTCGCATATTAATAGTCTCCGAGTAATGCTATTTAGACCTATGCATCAATCACTTGTATATTTGTATTATGTATTTTCTCTCTCTAATTCTTCACCAATCATTTTTTCAAATTCACCAAATCAAATAATTAGGCATACTAATAAGCTTGCTAATTAGCCATAAGAATCATTTTTCATAGTCTAATGTTAGACTTGTTCAGTTTTAATTTTATAACTTTGATCGCAAATATCTTTGTTTGTGTTATATGATACTTGATGAAAATTATACCAATAAAAATATATTTGAAACTTAGTCCATTTATATATTTTGTATCAAGTATCATATAGCACAAACAAAAATATTTAAGGTTAAAGTTGTAAAATTAAGACAAAAAAATCAACACTAAACCATTAATATGAAGAAAAAAAAAAATAGTACATACTAGTAGAAACTTTTTATACATTTTGAATAAAAACTAAAAGTGTAATTTAGATGGAACTAGAAGGACCACATTCGTAATACCTCAGATATTTTTTGACCTTTTGGATTCCTTTCTTTGTCTATAACAAGGACCAAAATAGTCATATAAAACCTCTGTCACCCTCTCTCAAATTCATCTCCCCTTATTTATGCTTTACGTGTAAATTTTCACCGACCCTCACCAATAACCATTACATGCAGAAACAGTAAACAGATAATCTTAAAAAAAAAAAAAAACAAGAAACAAACGATGTTTTCGAGTACATCATCAAACAAAAGATACCATTTTAATGAATCAAGAGATAAACAATGCAAGAACACTAATTCTCATGAGGTGATATCGCCATGGTCTTTCGGGTTAAAGTTAATAGCAATGATGATGGTTTTCACAGTATTCTTGATGGTTCTGCCATTGGTTTTGCCTCCACTTCCACCGCCTCCGTCTCTGTTTCTTTTTGTTCCGGTGGTGATCATGTGTGTTCTTCTTTTCTTAGCTTTTGCACCGTCAAAGCTACCGAAAGATGCCGGCGTTTAGTATGTTTTTAATTTTTATTCATCATGTTGTTAACCATGCAATGAATGTGAATGACACTTGGCAACTAGGCGTTATATTTTATGTCTAATAAATGAGAATTATTTCGTTACTATTTTGTTAGTCTTCTATACCATATGAACTTATGAATAATGAATCTGTGTGCGTCCATGTTTAATAAGTTGTTTTATGAGTTTAAACTGAATTGAGTGGTTACGGTATCTGCTAAGATGAACTTATCAAGAGGGTTATAAAATTGACACTTCCTCAAATATCATTAATTTATATCACATTTTAAGTTATGAACCTATTCTCACTATAGATAAATGTTAATGTTTTGAGGTTTATGTCATTAATTATTTAATTACAAAGCAAGATAAAAATAAGGCAATTAATGAATTTTGGACCTCTTCATAATCTTATACCTCTTCATGTCACTTAGGCATGAAATGATATCTCATTATAGGACGAAAAATCTTAGACCTCATCATAAACTTTTAAATCTATGTTTAAAATATCATAGTGGATGCTCTTAATATCCTACTTAAACATCTTTAAAAACTTGTTACTGTACACTAGCACTAGCAGGGTACTCGCGTTTTACGGTTGCGGGTACCGTGAAATTAACATTACGAACGTAATATTTTATGAGTATACATATTTTCCAATAATAACTTTACAAATAACGATGATTGTTTTAAATTGAAATAACTCTAAGTAATAATAAATCATTTTATATACAAATAGTATTACGAAATTATGATGATTGATCGTGGAAAGTATTTGTTAATGTCTTTAACATTCGTCATAATATTATATAACGTGTAAATATAGGAAATTTTTGTAGTTTATATGTGTACACGTTTTTATATTATAATAATTTTTAAATTTTTAAATTTTTTTATTTTGATTGTACGATTTAATTGAATTATAATTCGTAAAATAATTAATATTTTACTAAATTTGTACTAAAATACATACATAGATGATATGTGTTTTCGAATATGTAAATTTATACAAAATTGAACAAAACCACATTTAATATTAAACTTCATTTGTGAAAAATTCAAATAAATTTATGTAAAAAATTATAGTTTATAACAATAATTATTTGTACATATTACATATAATTTGTATTAACCTTGTCATTTAATGTGTATTGCTCCTCATTTAATACAGAAATAAATTTATAAATTTTTTGTGTTGTACAAGTTTGTACCAAAAGTTTATAAGGGTGTAATATTTTAAATTTTGGAGAGATGGTGCAATCTATTTTATAAGTAGTACATATCTGTGTGTCGTTAGAAAAATAGTATATATTTATGTAACGGTGCTGTTTTTATCAGTCTCGATGTGACCTCTTCGGTTCTTATTTTGATGGCTTTTTGGCTAGCGAACCGATTGTGACTCCGGTACCCAATTGAACTCGTTGGTTTGGTTCGATTCCAAAACTATGTACACCATTATTTTAGTTAGATAACATATGTACGATTTTGTAGATAAATACTTTTAGTTGGTGTACAATATGTATATATAATTGTATTTTTAAGTAATGAGGTGTATTAATTATATTAATTAAATTTTTTTATTAGTGTGTATTAATTAATTGGTTTTAATATGAGTATTAAATTATATATTTATGTTTAAATTGATTTTTAATTATGTATTAATACTTGCAACATGTGTTTTTTTAGTTGTAAAATAGAGTGAGGGGTGTTTTAATTATAGCATTTAATGTAATATGTTATAATTAAATGTTTTAGTTTTTACTTTTACTATGTAAGCTTGTTTTGGTTGTACAAATAGCTTAATGATGTTGTAACTTTAAATTTCAAGTATTCTATAAATAACATGCTAAAATATTTTATAAGGGAGTGTGACTAGCACGGTACTCACGCATTACAGTTGCGAATACTCTGAAACAAAATTTTGCAAACACAATGTTTATGATTATGTATATTTTTTAATAATAATTTTACGAATAATGATAAAAGTTTTAAGTTTGAATAATTTTAAATAATAATAAATCATTTCATATAAAAATACTATTACGACATTGTGATGATTGATAATTAAAGTGTTTTGCTAATGTGTATAACATTCGTCACAAAATTATATAACGTATTACAAAAAATCTTCATAGTTTAGATGTTTACACGTTTTCATACATTAAATAACCTTAAAATATTTCTACTTTGATATCTACGATTAAATCGACTTAATTAGCAAAATGGTTAGTATTTCACTAAATTGGATTAAAATTAATACATAGACGATATATGTGTTTCAAATATGGAAATTTATAAAAAAAATTAAATGATTCATAATCAAACACATATTTGATAGTATACTTACATTAGTGAACAATTTAAATAATTGTATGTAAAAAATTACTATAGCAATAATCATTTGTACATGTGCATATTAATTTATATTCATTTTGTCATTTAATGTGTAATGAACAATTAATACACAAATAAATTTATGAAGTTTTGGTGTTTTAAATGTTTATACTAAAGGGTAAAAGCCATAAAATAGAAATGTACTCTTCATTTTGTCTTGTTTTGACAAACGAACTATTTTATGTACTGATTTGACCAATAAACTTCTTAAATATAACATGACTGTTGACCAATATCCTCCCATTTTTTAACTTGTTACCGACACAGTGTACCGGTCATTTCCATGTAATAATTTTTTTTAAAGAAAAGTGTCTCGTTGTACCGCCACGTAGTTATTCCACTTACTATTTTATATTACATTTTATATTACGTATATATTAACCTAGCCCTATATGATTTTCATTCCATATATTCGTCCCTCAATTATTCTTTCTCGCTTTATCAAACCCTAATCTCAATTCATTACAACAATCGTTACAATTGATCCAATTAAACGTTCCAGCATCAATAATCATGGGTAAAGGTAACCTTTCATAACAAAATCCTCAAACATTATTGTGTTTATGAGTAACCCTAATTTCTATTCGAAACCCTAATTTTGATCTAAAACACTAATTGAGTTTCATATACTATAATTGCAGGTCAACTAAAGAAGAAGAAACCAAAGAAAGCGACATTTACTGTTAATCTCAGATATGATGGTATTTTTTTATGTAAACCCTCTCTATATGTTCAGGGTGACATGAGGGAGATTAACGATGCCAATTTCGATGAGATGTCTTATGATAATCTCATTGAAATTCTAAAAAGATTAGTATTACCACATGGCTTTCTTAAGAGGTGTACTATTGTCATGTTGGTGTTAAATTGAGTCTAGGTTTAAGAGAAATAAAACCAGACCACGATATAGTAGATATGTTGGCCATTGGTTATGAGAATGACAATGAAATTGATATGTACACTAAACATTTTGACTATGATATAATAGACATGACAAAGTGGGGAAAAGAAAATGATCAAACTGATAATACAATTGTTGATAGTGATGATGATCACTATTCTAGTGATGTTTGTGAGGTGATTGAAGGTGTAGACTTTCTAGATTAGGTTGATTTAGTTGTGATTAACAATACGAGTACTACTGACACATTTCTAAATAAGCTATGTAGTACTAGGATTATGTATAAGGGAACAACTGATATTAGAAGGCCTAGTTTAAATGGAAACCCCATCGATTAATCCTGATGAGAATCAAATTGAATTTGTCCATAAGGTTCAAAAGGGGGGGGGGGGGGGGTTCTTTATCTTTGATCTTACAATTCTTTGGGATAAAATGAAACCTATGTTAGGCATGATATATGAGAACCCGCACTAGTTGAAACTAGCATTGTCAAATTATGCAGTAGCCCATGGGTATCAACTATCTTTTATGAAAAATTATTGGAGGAATATGCTTGTGTTTTGTGATATAAATGTGGAGGAAGGTAGATGTGCAGGCAAAAAGGGTAACAAAGACAAGGTCGTGGGTAACAAAGGCAGGGTCGTGGGTAACAAAAAGGTAACAAATCTGTTAAGAAAAAGAAGCAACTAAACCTGTTAAGACCAAAGTTGTAGGCGAGTCTTCTAACCAAGATACATCAAAGCTATCACTTGGTAAGTGGACAAAGAAAGACATTCAGAAGTATAAAATTGTACCATGTCCATTTAGGCTTTATGATTCATGGATGTCAAATGAACCATCTTTTCAGATTAAGTCACTTAATAATGAACATAATTGTTGTAGGAATTATGACTTACGGTCTTTTGTTACATATAAGTGGATTGGTATGCAGTATGCCAAAGAGATCATTGATGATCTATTTGTGCCTTTAAAGAAAATGAAAGAGCTCATATGACAAAAGTTTATGATAGATGTCAGTTTAGGTCAGTGAAGGAGAGCAAAACAATTGGAATTATTTGAACATGAGGGTGTACTTATTGAGCATTATGGCAAACCGTTTCAGTACAAGAAAGCTTTATTGGACTCAAACCATGGTTCCACATGTATACTTGATGTTGTAGAATCAAGCAGTGGGTCTTCTGTTGAAGCATAGTTTGGTTGGGCCGGTTCTGACGACTCTCCTGGGCCGTTCGTCGTCTACCCGAATCCTGAGTAATGCTACAAACAAAGGAAAACCGGTTAGGAGTGGACCCGAGGCCGGAGCCCCGGGGACCACCTCCGACGGTCAAGTTAGTATCGGGTCGATGCATAATAAAAAAGGTGTAGATGAGAGAGATAACCTGATATAAAATGAAACCCCTACCCTTGTATTTATAAGACTAGGGTTTCGTGAAGGGCAAAGTTAGGTGTATGGGCCACGGGCCTGTTGGGTCGCGGGCCTGTTGGATCACGGGCCTATTAGGTCGGGCCCTTTTACCGACTATACGTCGACATATCCCCCAGTCTAGTATGATATGGCTCATGACCATGTTATGCTAGACTCATTCATGTATCATGCTTACTAAACAACCGCATACGGCTTGCTGCTAGGGCATATCCTCTTGGGTCGTCCGTAACATATGGCTCCACTCGTGGTGGGCTACCTTTAGCGAAAAGATGATGGGCTGTGGTTTCGAATAGTGAGCGTAGCCACTATACGTCATCATTTCTCCCCAGTCTAGTATGCATGGTTGTCACCAAGGTTACTAGACTTTATGTTGATACAAAAGTTGGATGATCCTTGCTTAATCCGAATTAGGCTTAATTCGGATGTGTTAGGCTCCGGCTCTTGCACCAAGTGAATTTCTTGCTGAGATCCTGCACACTAAAACAATACGCGTTAAGCTTACCGTGGGAACGTGTCCCGTGATTAGACTCCAACGTAAGAGTAAGTAATCGGTTTAGGGTTAGTAATCGGTTGTGGAGTGAGAGTATGAAGAATGAGATACCTTTGTGGAATCCTTGGGGGTTCCTTATATAGGCGGTGAAACCCTTGGGCTGTCACCGATGCTTCGGCCCCAAGCAAATGATAAGTTCCATAATTAGTTTGATTGTTATCTTCTAATTATGATTAGTGTATATCCTCCACTTTAGGGTAAATCTCAATCCTAATAAGATTGTGATTCTTTCTAACCTTGTACCAGCCGTGGGCCGCACACATCTATGCGGCCACTATTCATTCGAAGCCCATAAGCTTAAATGACATTAATCCAACCCATCCATGACAGGCCGAATGAGGGTAGTACCAGTGGGCAGGGTCCATGACCCGGTTGGGGACTATACGTCATCATGTCCCCCAGTCTAATTTTTACAGCCGTAGGCGTAACCTCTAGACTAACCAATGTCCCTTATTCTTTCGTTTACGAAAAAATGGCCGCACACACAATACTGTTGACTGGGACAACATTAATGAATGCATTAATGGTAGGCGAGGTCGAGAGAACGGTTCAGATATTTCTCTGAAAAAGTGTACCACATAGGCCCACCCTTAAGCTACACAAAACTGTTTAAGAGGTGACCCGTGGGCCCCTCTGACATTTTGACTGTATCAGTAACCCCATCCATTAGATGGGCGTAGTGGATTACACGTGGAAATCATCCAGGCTACCTCGTAAACTGAGGCAACCCTATAAAAAGCCTGTGTGTGTGACTATGCACACACACAATTCACACCTTCTACCACCATTGTTGCATTTCCTTCCATTCATTCATTCCTCCTACTTACTTTCCACGAAAATCCATCATACCTGGTTAGATCACCGCGCCCTTCTTCTCATATTTATAAATCATAGTGAAGTACAACCCCACAATCACGATCGTACTGAATGTGATGTCGGCGAAGAAATTCATGGATTTCCTGTCTGACTATTACATTCCTGTAAGCGTACACCCTACCTATCCGGGTGATGGTGAAGCGATCACGGATGCTCTGGCTGGGAAGATAGGTGTGTATACACGCCTATTTGACTCAGCCAACTACCGTATCCCATTATCTAGGTTCCTTGTAGACGTTCTAAATTATTTTGATTTTCACATAACCCAACTACACTGCATAGGGGCGTGTGAGATTAATCAGTTTGAGATCACATGTCATACCTATGAGGTAGCCCCCACCGTGAGTCTATTTAGGGTTTTTTACGCCCCCAAATGGTAAATGGGTGGTTGTTATTCAAAAAACGATCCGCGAATGCCCCCATGTGTTATAGAAAAGCTCTAGACTCACTCAAGAATTGGTATGACCATTATTTCTTTATAGATGCCAAAGTCTTCCCCACACCTTTTGTCTTTAAAACCAGGGTGCGACACGATTATCCACCCTCAACCAGTGATTACAGCAGTCGGTACATTAGAACGTTAGACACCAACCGTACTGACTTTCATAAGGATCTACCGGATAATTTCCTATGCTTAGTAGGGATTAACCGTAACTACTTTGGTATGGAGGACAAATATATGTGCTTCTTGAATGATCATATGCAAGGTGGGTATACTTAACAAACACAGTTGTATGCATATTTGAATAAGCCTTGTATGTAACTAACGCCTTTGTATTCATGTATCCATAGAGATGAGGCTATTCGGATTGCTGCGCCAAGGAGACCCAAAGAAGGTTGCCGAAGGTGCACGACCACTGCGTCAGGACGAGCTACCACTTATTGCTGCTACTCAACACATGACCCTGCCCTTGGAAGACGTGCCAGAGCCCCACTCAGATATGTGGGAAGGAATAGAGAAGTCGCCGTTGGATTTCTTGAACGAAGACGGCGACAACCTCTTGCTAGAAGGTGGTGAGGGCACCGCGACAAACACCACGACCCCTCACCTAGAGAACCAAGGGGTCAATCAAGACCAATTGTCTGAGGAAGTCGACCGGATGCTTGAATCCGAGGAGGAAGAAGTATAAGACCAACCCGACTCCTCCACACGACCCAAACCCGCCAGAAAAAGGCGTACGTCCAAGAGGAGAATTGTGAGGCCGACGGAGGAAGAAGTGGGCGCGTCCAATGCGCCTGTCAAGAGGTTACGTAAAGACCATCCGCAATACAAGGACAGCAGCAGCGCCACCGCGCCAGAAATCAACCCACTTCCTCCCCCCACCGTGACTAGTAGCCATGCGGAGAAGATCGTGTGGAAAGCTACTCCTGTTACCACCGTGGCCCCTACCATCACGGAGCCCAAGATAGCCACAACGTAAGTGTCCTTCCTTATCCTTTATCATCCATTTTCATTGTTATTTGTATTTGTTAAGTACAAACTTCAAAAGACTAATAAGTACACAACATGGTGGACTCGACGGCCGTGTCGAACGAGGGAGACGATGTCAGGGATCCATCACCTGTGATACAAGACCGCCCACCAACTCCTCCCCCCACCCATGTCAAAGAGCCCTAGACGGAAAGTACGACCCCCTGCCTTCGCCCAACATGGAACTTGTCCGAGCTGACAAGGCTAGAGTCGGAGGAGGAATGCAAAGAATTTGTGGATCACGTGACTCCTCCAAGCCTGGCGCAAGATCTTAATGAGCTCAACCATGGGACCCTCCTTGAACAGTTCAATGTGTCCACGGTGCACCAGATGACTGTTGGTGCAGCCTGCGACGTCGTTTTAAGGAGGCCTTGGGCCATGTACGGCGTGCCGACTTGAGAGTTTCCCGTAGGGAGGAGCTTGTAGAGAAGCATGAGCAAACAATATCTACCAAGCAGGTGGATTTGGCCATGGCTGAGGGTATAATAAAAGAGCAGGCAAGCCATGCCAATGCTCGTGACGAACGCATTGCAGAACTGGAAGCTCTTCTTGAGGCTTCCAACGCCAAGGTACGTATCCTTATATATGTATTATTATTCTTTGTGTGAAACCATACTTTTCTTTCCATTCCATTATAACCTTAACCTTTCATTCACAGGTAGCCGCAACTGAGACCTCTGCTAAGACCGCGGCTGACCAAGCATCCGCCCTCACAGAGCCACTAGATAATTCGCGGATGTTGGTTAACGGCGAAGAAGCTTTGAAGGAAGATTTTGCCAAGGAGAGGACTGAAATGGAAAGGAGAATGTCTAAGACCTTGGAGAAGGTGAACACTGAACTGGACGTGCTAGCTACGGATTGTGATGAAGTGTTGTGCCCCCAACTTCTTACGGCCATCGCTGGTCGTAGGTGGATGGTGGGCCATGGGACGCCCCTAGCAGTGATGAGAGTGATGGAGTCACCTCAGTTCATACAGTCCTTTGCCGATGTCGTGTCAGACGGTATTGATCGCGACTGACATGAAGGTATGACCAAGGCTGCCGAGCTAATAAGCAAGAAAGAAGACATCCCTAGGCACGCCTACTTCAACCCGGGTGTCGAGGCAAAAATGACCTCTTCCATGGGTGTCCTGGGAGACCTGGAGTATCCTTTCTTATCCGAAATTGAAGCTATGAAGGACGCGTCAAACGAAGATATCATGGTGAAGCTTCGCCCAGACGCATGGCAAGAAAGTGGAGTGGACCCCCGATCACATCTTATTTCGGACCCCAGCCAGCTCACCCTTCCAACTTATGATGCTAACTCGAAGTTCGTGAAGGGCGAGAAGGCGTTGGGTGAGGCGCTTGAAGCAAACCTAGCCCGGGATCGTAACAGGAAAGAGGCCCATGGTGAGGCACTCCTTTCGTTTATAGCCGAAGGGAGGAAAGAAGTAGGTGAATTCCTTCCTTCTTTGTAATACATGTAGTCCTAACTTTTGAACACTTGTACTGCTCTCTTTGTAATGTATATTCGTCCGTGGATGTCCACGACTTTATTCTGTAATTCAATTTTGAACACTTAGAATACTTATTAATATATGTGTCCGTGATGATCACGACGGCTTTTGTTTTGTATATATGAAACTGTATTTATTCTTAGATATTGTGTATCTTTTGCATGTCGTGTCACGGCTGTTTAAGAAAATACTAAGTCTACAATTTACTAGACGTGCACTGTGTGTCTTTATCATGTCTGGCACTTTATTAGTACGGCATGTGGAAACCTATTACAACGTCTTGTGAATAAGGTGTCTAGTAAGGATACATGATCCGCGCCGCAGGGGTTGCATCCTTCTTATGCGACAAGTTGAATTATTAGGTTCACTTAATCCTCTTACTCCACCTGGGAGCGAATAGTACATGTACGGCTGAATGAATGCATATGAATAAGAAATAACACTTAAGATTATAAACAAAAAACAATTCTAAGGACACAAAAGACAATAATTTATACAAGAACAAGTCGTGGAGCTAGCTAGGCACCACGGCGTTTTATTATAACGGTTACGACTTTTTAACAGAATGATAAAATCCTAAGACAAATAGAACCTAGAAAACATAAAAGCAAAAATACATGGATCTTTATTGAAGCTGTCTACAGCGAAGTGTCCATGCGGAGGCCGTAGCCTTTCAGAGACAGCATCTTTTGAGGTTGCCAATATTCCATGTACGATCCAAGTCACGGCCCTCCGTATCACGTAACTTGTACGCACCTAGCCCCAAAGCTTCCGTGACCTCATACGGCCCTTCCCACTTTGGTCCAAGTTTTCCCGTGTTCTCGGCGCGACTTGCCTCATTAGCACGATATACAAAATCCCCCGGTCGAAAGGAAACACCCTTGACTTTGGAGTCGTAATAAGCTTTCATCCGTGCCTTAGATTTAGCTTCATTGATAGCTGATATCTCCCTTTTCTCCTCGAGTAGGTCTAAATTGACCCGGAGTTCCTCATCGTTTGTGACAACATTAACCTCCATCGTGCGGATCGTTGGCATCCCAATCCCTGCTGGAATGACTACTTCAGTCCCATAGGCTAACACAAATGGAGTATCCCCATTAGCCGTCTTGATCATTGTCTGATGCGCCCATAGGACATGTGGTAGTTCATCCACCCATTTGGCGTTTCTCTCATCTAGGCGCGACTTTATTCCTTCACCTAGGCTTCTATTCACTCTCTCCACTAGACCATTAGTTTATGGGTGTTTCACTGATGCAAAGCGTCGTTTGATGTTCAGCGCTGCGCACCAATCTTTGAACGGATTGTCCGCAAACTGTTATCCGTTATCTGAGATGATCTCCCTTGGTAAACCAAAACGGCATACAATATTTTCCCAAACAAACATTTTTACCTGTTGGCCCGTAATTGTCGCGACCGCCTTAGCCTCTATCCAACGAGTGAAGTAGTCCATAGCCACAATCAAGAACTTAACGCCTCCGGCTGCAACAGGAAAAGGACCTGCTATGTCAATTCCCCATTTGTAGAATGGCCATGGGGATGTGATGGGTGTTAGCTCTTGTTGTGGATGACGCGGTAATGGCCTATGCACTTGGCAATCATTGCATTTAAGAATCATATCTCGTGCGTCTCGATGCATAGTTGGCCAGTAGTATCCTGTGCGTAGAGCCTGTGCTACTACCGATCTGGGGCCGACGTGCATGCCGCACGACCCTTCATGAATTTCACTAATCACATAACTAGCTTGGCGTGGTCCAACACATCACAACCACGGTTGTAAGAATGAACGTTTGTATAAGACACCATCACGGAGTTCAAACTGCTGCGACTTCCTTTTAATGCGGCGAGCCTCTGTTTCATCCTCAGGAAGGATTTTGTTTGTCAAGTAGCTTATGATCGGGGTCATCCACGTAGGTCCCTCCTCATCAACTATTGTTGCGACCTCCTCTCCTGCAATAGATTTATCCTTTAGTATTTCTACCAACACTTGTTTGGATAAATGGGCGAAGCTTGTAGATGCGATTTTGCTAAGGGCATTCGCCTTCTTATTCTCGCCTCGTGGTACCTGCTTGATAGAGAACTTAGCAAAACCAGCGATAAGTGACTTGACTTTCTCCAGATATTGGACCGTATTTTCCTCCTTGGCTTCGTACCCTCCTAGGATGTGATTTGCGACAAGTCGTGAGTCCACGTAGGCTTCCAGGTTGCGTACCCCCATCCTAGCGACAATTTTTAAGCCTGCAATCAATGCTTCGAATTCCGCCTCATTATTCGTAGCCGTGAACTCAAAGCGCAAGGCATAGGTGAACTTCATGCCTTTCGGGTTTGTAAGTATGAGGCCTGCTCCTGATCCATCCGTGCAAGAGGATTCATCAGTAAACAAGACCCATGGTTCCATTGGAATTTCTTCCTCTAGCGCCATTTGCTCGTCCTCCTCAAGTTTCTCAATTATGAAATCTACCAAGATTTGGCCCTTGATGGCTGTCCTTGGTCTATAGGAGATGTTGTGTTCCCCGAGTAGGACGCTCTACTTTTGTAATCTCCCTGCCACGTCCAGTTTAGAGATAATCTGTTTTATTGGCTGATCCGTGACAACCACAATTGGGTGTGCTTGGAAGTACCAGCGTAACCTTTTCGTAGCGTAGACCAATGATAAGACTAACTTCTCCATTGGTCAATAATTCAGCTCTGGCCCTTGCAATGCTCTGCTTATGAAGTAGACCGGAGTCTGGACTGATTCCCGATCAGTCATAAGGACTACACTTATTGCTCCGTACGTAGCGGATAAGTACATAATTAGCTCCTCCTTAGGTCGCGGGGCGACTAGCATGGGAAGAGCCACTAGATGTTGCTTGAGCTGTCCAAACGCTTCCTCCGCCTCTCTTGTCCAGCGAAAGTCTCATTTCTTCAAGCACTTCTTGAGTGTTTTGAACAAAGGAAGTGACTTTTTTGCGGATTTTGATAAGAACCAATTAAGCCCGGCCAGCTTTCCATTAAGTGATTGTACCTCTTTAAGTGTCTGGGGGGATGGCAGCTGTATCATAGCGTCCGTCTTCTCCGGACAAGGCCTGATTCCGTTTGGATTAATCATATACCGAAGGAACATTCCTTCGGTTGCTCCAAACGTGCACTTTTTGGGATTCAATTTCATGTTGATTTTCCTCAATGTGTCGAATGTCTCCTGGATGTCACGGAGGAGTTCGTCCTCTGTATGGATTTTGATAACCAAGTCGTCAACGTAGACTTCAAGGTTACGGCCTATCTGCGAGTCGAAGGCTTTGTCAACAAGTCGTTGATATGCCGCACATGCGTTCTTGAGTCCGAACGACATTTTTGTGTAACAATACACGCCCTGACTGGTATGGAACGCCGTCTTCTCCTCGTCTTCCCCCGCCATCTGGATCTGATGGTATTCTTTATATGCGTCCAAGAAACATTTAAAGGAGTACCCGCATAAGGATCCCACCTTCCAATCGATTTCTGGTAACAGATAGCAATCTTGTGGGCAAGCTTTGTTCAAGTCTGTGAAGTCCACACACATGTGCCAACTTCCATCATGCTTCTTAACCATGACCGGATTGGAGAGCCACTCATGGTAATAGACCTCGCGTATAATTCATGTGTCTACCAGTTTCTGTACCTCGTCCAGTATTACCTGGCTGCGTTCTGGTGCTTGACCGCGCTTCTTTTGTTTAACAGGGGGATATCCAGGGCGGATTTGAAGCTTATGTTCTGCGATCAAACGTGGTACGCCCGTCATATGCTTTGGTTCCCATGTGAATATATCAAGGTTTGCTTTTAGGAGAGAGCACATGGCCTTCTTCCCTTTCTCTGAGAGGGTTCCCCCGATAGCAACCTCTTGTTTCGGATATTTAGGGTGGATTACCACTTTCCAATTTGGGGGTGGTGATCCTTCCTTTATATGAGATGGTTGGATTGGTGTTGTCATGGCGTGACACTCGGATGCTGGTAAGACTGAATTGTAAATAGTGACGATTCCCCCTTCCACCGGGAATTTAATCATGTCGTGTGCCATGGACGGGACTGCCCGTATGGATAGGATTCTTGGTCTTCCAATATTTCCATTGTACGGAGAATGTGAACGTATCACCATAAAGTTCATCCATGCCGTAGTTGAATGCTCTTTATCTCCAATGGTTACCAGCAAGCGTAATTGCCCTATCGGCCAAATAGTGACTCCACTAAAGCCAATAAGTGGCTACGTGACCGCAATCAATTGGCTTTTAATTTCTGGTCGTAGCTGTACGAAGCAGTATTCGTAGAGTACTTCCGCCAATGATCCTCCATCCACATACATACGACGAACGTTGTGTGTTCCAATGCTTACCTCAATCGTGAGATGTGCATCCGCTACGTTGCTCGCCGTGATAAGAGGGAATGAGATTTCCTTGCCGCGTAAATTTTTTTGACTAACTTTCTGCTTCGTCCGGTGCTGCCATGATTGAACCATGTATATGGTCGTAGGCTTATCCTTTTGGGAGTATTTTTTTCATGCTTTTTGTTATCCTTCCCATCCTTCCAATCCTTAACTAGATGTTTGAGTTTGCCTAATTTAATCAGCGACTCAAATGCTTCTTGAGCTGAATGCACTCCTCTGTGTCGTGACCTTTGTCATTATGGAACTCGCAGAAGCGAGTGCCTTAACAGCGATCAACTGGAGTTGTCATTGGCGGAGGTCTCTGATATGAGCTTAAACTCATATCCTTTTATCAACAAATAACCCTAAAACATGAAGCAAAATACCAATTTATCTTGCAAAAACAGTGTTATGTGGTATGTTTGTGTTGGTGTACACTTGTGTAGGTAAAAGGATACATTTTCAAGCAAACAAAGAAAAATCAAGCTCAAATGGATGAAAAAGACAAAGAAGGATCAAAAGTGTCAAGACTTTGAAGTTTAAGGACCTATCTTGACAAATTGCCAAAGTTGAGGGACTAAAGTGCAAATATTGTGAAAAGTCAAGATCAAAGTCAAAATTGGTCAACCTTCAAGTCAACTCAGTCAAAGGGGTTTTTTTGATCAAGTTTGCAAGTGGAAGGACTAAAATTGTCAAAAGAATGAAGTCCCTAGCTCAAAACAACAATCTGCTAAATCAAGGGACTAATTCTGCCAACATTTGAAAGTTATTCAAGGCTTGATCCATGTGAAAATCAAGGACCAATGAGATTGCAAGAAAGGTGATACACGGATCACCAACTCAGCCTCATTTATTGCCCACTCAGCCGACACTTCATTTAATGGGTGTATCCCAACAGTGCAACGCACTCAGTTTTTTCCACCAATAGAAAATGAGGAATTGGATAATGATCCACAACTTCTTCTCTCACCCAATAAGAATTTGCCACGCATCATCTTCTTCAACGAAAATTGCCAGGGACGAGAAAGAGCTAGAGTGAATTTCAGCAAATGATATAAACATCAAAGTTGGTCTAAATCAAGAGAGGAAGAGATCCCACGTGCTTAATTAGCCTGAAGATCAATAATAAAGAAAAGCCCAAAAGAGTTCTTCACCTGCAAATGCAATTATGTAGAATTGTCCACGTGGAGAGCTGGGATTGGTCCTGACACGTCACCAACCCCAACAATCATCTTTCTCAAGCCTATAAATAGATGGATAGGACTTCATTTGTAACTTGTAGACTAATTTTGTAAAAACACACACTTCTCAATTTCCTTCCATTTTTCCTTCCTCTTTACCCTAACTACTCAAGAGTCTGACAAACTCTTGAGTTAGTTAGTTAGTTAGTAGCTTCCTAACAGCTTTGTAACAACTTTCATGGAATAAAATTCAAATTTCTCATTTCCCGCCAATTCTGTTCTTCATTCTACTGTTCATTACTTGCTGCTATTGGATACTTGTGTTGCTGCATTGTGTTTGTTATGATCATTTATTGATCATAACTGACCTTGAAGAAGTTTGGGAGCATTTTGTTGTGATTCCAGTTCAGAAACTAGTTCCATTGAAGTTTTCAAGCATTTTGATGATTACTGTTGATTGATAGCTGTTTTTGTTGATTGATAAGATGAACTAGTGATAAGGTGGTGGTTATCACTAGGGTAAGAGAGTTCAGCACTCCTCTTCTTCCCAATGGTTTACTTCAAAAGGTTTTAAAGTTCTTATTTTTGTTCCACTGAATTTGTCAAGTGCATGATACTTTTCATAGTGTAATCTTGATGTTTGCATGATAAAAGCTGTTTAGAGTTGCTGATTGTTTGATTTTTGATTACTTGTAGCTTAATCTTGTTTTACTGCTTATTGATTTTGGATTGTGTTTAGTAATAGCTTTAATTCAGTCATTTTCCATTCTTGTACCTTAATAGAGTAAAAGTTGTTTTCATTGCTTGCTTGAAGTTTAAAATCATCTCATTTTGAGTCTAAAGTTTGGTAATCAAAAGCATTTGATTCAGTTTAAACTAGGTCTTAAAAGTCTTTACAAAAGTTTGTAATCTCAGTTAAAGGAGTGTTTGGTATTAGCTTATAAAAAGTTTTCAAGAATTGAGTCTTGGCATTTTAAAGTTCATTTGCAGTCAATAGGTGGTTATAAAGTGTTCCAAGTCATTTACAAGTCAAATTAAGAGTCAAACAGGCAAATGGCAATAAAAAGGTTTGGGTCATTCTTACTCAGTTTTACCATTTAGAACTTATCATTTTCTTTTGGCTAGAATTCACTCATTACTTGATAAAATTGCACCAAATTTGTTCTCAGTTGTAGCTAACATCATAAGGTTTCAGATTCCAAGAGCATTTTATACAGTTTTCAATAAGCAAATAGGAATAAGCAAAATTCAGATAAGCAAAGTTGAGGCAAGTTTCTGTAAATTGAAACTGAGATTTTGTATCTCTTGATCCTTTTCATAAACCTGGCCATTTTTCTTCACAAATCCACTTAGAACATAGAGTTACTTGATTTTTGAAAGTTTCAGCTTTTTGGAAAAAAAAGTTGGTCAACGCTTGGTCAACGATAAGCTCTTTTCAGCTTAATCCATTTTTCTAGCTTATTTCTGGATGAAAATTGTTCTAGTTTGATTTCCCGTTCATCACTTGAGTAGCTTAATCAGTTTTAACAAGAAAATCAAGTTGTGATTGTCTAGATTTTGCTGTAGCTTATTGTGGGCTTATTGATAAGTTCTCATTTGCTTATTTTACAACTTTAGCCAAAATCCTTGTTCACACGTAGCTTATTTTGGATTTTAAGAGTTTTGCAACTTGTTTCATTGAATTTGGTTCAGTAATAAGCTCAAACGAGCTTATTTGTTTGCTAAACCCGTTTTTAGCTTAAAGAGTTCTTGAAATTGCAATCTGGTCCCTAATGTTTTAAGCAGTGTGTAAACTTGGCTAAACTTCAATGTTTTTAGGGTTTGCAATTTTTAAGTCCTTGCAGTTTTGAGAGTTGTTAATTTCAGTTAGCAAGTTGTTGGTATTGTTACATTTTAGTTAGTTTGTTATAGAATTTACATATTTGATCCTTGTAGTTTTCTGATTTACACTTTTAGTCCCTAGAATTGTTAGAATTTACATTTTAAGCATTTAACTTTGCTAGAATTTACATTTTCAGTCCTTTAAGTTTCATATTTTACATTCTGAATTTTACTTGAATAAAAACTTGGTATTTGCAAGATGTTTTACATATAAGTAGGTAATATTTTTCCTTTTTGCAAGACTTTGTTGAATTAGCAAATAGAATATCCAAACAAGATTAACAACCAAAAACAGTTAAAAACCCGATATTGGTTGGACTTTCCATTAGCAAGAACTGAGAAAAAACGAACTGCATTATACTCAATTTCAAATGGCGCCGCTGCCGGTTCTTTGACTACACGAGAGACTATCGATTGACGGTTTTCATTGGATTTTGGGATCCGTTCACTTTGTGAACGTTATTTTTACGTATCATAAATCAAAAACAAATTAAAAATCAAAAGTATAAAAATATATAAAAACTAAAAAAATTAACAAAACAATTCTTTTCCTAAAGAATTGACCAAAAAATAACAAAATCCAAAAAGCAATCTTTTTCCTAAGAGATTGCAACCAAAAATATATATTATTGGATTCTCTCGGTTTTTATGTACATATAGTATTTTCTCTTAAAAAACTCATAAATACAAAAATATTTTCCATATATTATTATAAGTAAATACGTATACGTATAAGAACAACTAATCTACATATTCTCCATAAGTATTGCCGAGGCAATACACCGTGTTGAGGGGCGTTCCGGTCCTTGACACGTGTATCGATCAAACAAAATAAAGCAAGAATAGATAAATACTCTCAATAAGCAACAATTCGAAGAATACGAACATTTAAGTGAATAGAAAGGCGATGTGCTATAAAATGCCATCTAAGGGTCAATAGGTACTTAAGTGCTTCGCGCCACCTAACCCCCCGTTCACTTGTAAGTATTCTAAGAAGGATGGCTTCATTGAGGGTCTTGCACCCAAGTAGTACATACGTATATTGTTATTTTCTTGTGGATATTTAATATTGAAACTCGAAGACGATAATCCATTTCTCTTCAAAGTCACACGAGAGCTTCTCTCTCATTCCTCGTATTGAGTTGCATGCTCACTCGCGGGCGTGCACAAATACCGATTGGTGTACAACCTCTTCCTCCGAAAAGGAAGAAAAAGAGAAAGAGTAAGACCACCACCGTTCACCAAGCCGATCACGAGAATCGTGCTTTGACTCCACCACAAGAAGCCATGGCTATTGATAATCGCTCTTTGTATGAACGTATGCAAACTAACATTCATGGATATGCTAGTGCTATTAAGATTCCCGACTTTCCCGCAAAC
The DNA here is from genome assembly GCA_025667525.1 of Glebionis coronaria. NCBI lineage: Eukaryota > Viridiplantae > Streptophyta > Magnoliopsida > Asterales > Asteraceae > Glebionis > Glebionis coronaria. The sequence goes on along the minus strand of CM046874.1, from coordinate 55,000,170 downwards.
ACATTTGAGCTACATACATCTATGATCAATATGGTTTCACAATCACCTTTCTTTGGTAACAAGAATGAGGATCCTCATGCTCACCTTAAGAGATTCCTTTCTCTTTGCAATACCATTAAGCATAATGGGGTTCCACATGAGGTGATTAGGTTGATGTTAGTGTCATTTTCCTTAGAGGGAATTGCTAAGCATTGGTTAGACACCCAACCACCCGATAGTATCACCACATGGGATGGTTTCACCACTAAGTTTTTGAACAAGTTTTTTCCTCCACATAAGACTATGGCTTTGAGGACTTTAATTATGGGCTTTCAACAAAAACCTAGTCAATCCTTTAGTGATGCTTGGGAAGAGTATAGTGAGTTATTGAGGCGATGCCCTAATCATGGATTGGATCAAGTTCACCAAATCAATCTCTTCTATAATGGCCTTAAATCTCACCACCAAGATTCACTCAATGCTTCCGCGGGAGGGAATATTCTTCTTAAAACCTACCAAGAGGCTTTGGACATCATTGAGACTAAAGCAATGGTTCAAACAAACAATCCATTTGAAGAAAAGGTTCATGTTATCCAAAACAATTCTCAAACTCCTTGTGACAACCAACTCCTCAAGTTTCAAGAAGAGATTTTTCAAAGGATGGATAGAAATAGTGAGAGGAATTTGCAAGTACAACAAGAAATGCTTCAAGCTTTTAAGAACATGTCATTGAACAATTCTTCAAATAATGTGAATGCTATTGCCATTTCTTGTGTTACTTGTGGAGGTTCCCATTCTTATGAACAATGTGATAAGGTGCAAGTTTATCAAGGGGAATGCTATGCTTACCAAGAGGAACATCGTGAACACTTCAAGCCTAATATCAATCCCAATAACCTTTCTTACAAGTCCAAAACTACCTTACTCCACCCGGATTCCCACCCCAACCACCCACCCAAATTCAACAAAATCCTCCTCAAATTTTACCAAGGAATCAAGAGCAAAGACCACCTTACCAAGGAAATAACTACAAGGCACCCAACAATGTTCAACATTAAGGAAATACCTTTTATCCACCACAACAAGGATTTAATCAACCACTTCCATTTATCCCCAATCAAGCATATGCTCCAATACCAAATCAAGCTTACCCTCAATTTCAAAATCAAGGATATGGGATGCAAGAGACTCAAGAGTATGTTGACAAGAAAATGCGTGAAATTGAGAAGAGAATGAATGACCAAATGAAACGTACATTGGATGACCAAATCAATAGGGTTTTAGTGGCAATAAATCAAAGACCACAAGGGGCTTTACCTTCCAACACACAAACAAACCTTAGGGCCAATGTCAATGCTATTACAACAAGGAGTGGAACAACAACAAAGGATCCTTCACCTCCTAAACCTACTATTGTTCAACCCACTTGTGCTCCTACTTGTGACAAGCCTTCTACTTCTACTTTGCCTCCTCAAAATGCTCCTATTCACTCAAACACACCTTCTCAACCACCTCATACTTCTCCTTTACCTTCCACACTTCCCAATGAAGAAGCTAACAAAGACAAATCCTCCACTACTACACCTATTCCACCTACACCAAAACCTACTCTTCCATATCCTTCAAGGTTGAAAAAGGACAAGTTAAAGAACAAGGATGACATCCAAGTCTCCAATTTCTTAAGGATGTTCAAGCAACTCAACATCAATATATCCTTTGGGAAGCTCTTGCTTATATGCCAAAGTTTGCTAAGATGTTCAAGGATTTGCTCTCAAACAAAGAAAAATTGGTTGATTTGCCCAACACATCCCTTAATGAAAATTGTTCCGCGGTGTTACTTAAAACCTTACCAACAAAACTTGGAGATCCGGGGCGCTTCTTGATACCTTGTAATTTTCCCGGTGTTGAAAATTGCATGGCTTTGGCGGATCTAGGGGCAAGCATAAATCTCATGCCTTTATCGGTTTGGAAACAACTATCTCTTCCCGAGCTCACTCCCACTAGGATGACTCTTAAACTAGCCAACCGAACCATAGCTCACCCCGTAGGTATAGCGGAAGATGTGTTTGTAGGTGTGGATAAGTTTACCTTTCCTGCCGACTTTGTAGTGGTTGATTATGACATGGATCCTAGAGTGCCTTTGATTGTTGGTAGACCGTTTTTGAGAACGGGTCGTACCTTGATAGATGTGGCGGAAGGAGAATTAATTATGAGAGTAGAAGATGAAAGAGTGGTGTTTAAGTTAGGGAAAATTTGTGATAGGAAAGAGGTTAAGGAGTCTAGACCTTGTGAGACTATTAACATTATGGATGTGCTAGATGAAGTGTGTAATGAACACTTTCATGATGCTTGTAAGAGTGCTAGTGATGAGATACCCCATGTTGAAACCGTGGCCTCAATTGCTCCATCTTTAACACCTTTTGGAGAGAGTGATTTCCTCTTGGAGGAATTTGAGTCCAACTTTCTTGGTGATGATGATTCTCCCATTAATTGGGAAGAAGATATTCTTACAATCCAAAAGTTGCTCAATGAGGACCCTATTCCTTCTCCTATTCCACAAGAGATTACCATTGAGGAACCTTCTATAGTTAAACCTTCCATAGAGAGTCCACCTCCCATTGAACTTAAGGACCTTCCATCCCACTTAGAATATGCTTTCTTAGAGGGCAAAGACCAATTACCGGTGATCATTGCTAAAGAGTTGAAAGAGCATGAGAAAGAGCAACTTATTGAAGTTCTTAAGAAACATAAGAAAGCTTTAGCATGGAAAATATCCGACATAAGGGGAATTGATCACATTTTTTGTACTCACAAAATCCTTATGGAGGATGACTATAAACCCGCCATTCAAAACCAAAGGAGAGTTAACCCAAAAATCCATGAGGTTATTAAGAAGGAAGTGATTAAACTCTTAGATGCGGGTATGATTTATCCCATTTCCGACTCTCCATGGGTTAGCCCGGTTCATTGTGTTCCAAAGAAGGGTAGAATCATCGTGGTGCCTAATGAGAACAATGAGCTTATTCCCACGAGACTTGTGACCGGTTGGTGAGTTTGCATTGATTATAGAAAACTCAATGAGGCAACTAGGAAAGACCATTTCCCGCTTCCCTTTATGGATCAAATGCTTGAACGCCTAGCGGGAAATGAGTACTATTGTTTTCTTGATGGCTTTTCGGGTTATTTCCAAATACCCATTGACCCTAAGGATCAAGAAAAGACCACATTCACTTGTCCCTACGGTACATTTGCTTATAAGAGGATGCCTTTTGGCTTATGTAATGCACCGGGGACGTTTCAAAGGTGCATGATGGCGATTTTCCATGACATGATAGAGCAAACCATGGAGGTTTTTATGGATGACTTTTCCGTTTTTGGAAATTCATTTAGCTCATGTCTCACCAATCTTGAGAGAATGCTTAAGCATTGTGAGGAAACACGTTTGGTGCTTAATTGGGAGAAATGTCACTTTATGGTGAAAGAGGGGATTGTTTTAGGACACAAGATATCCAATAAGGGATTAGAAGTTGATCGAGCTAAAATTTATGTGATTGCCAAGCTTCCCCCACCCACCTCGGTTAAAGGTGTGAGGAGTTTCTTAGGTCATGCGGGATTTTATAGGCGCTTTATACAAGATTTTTCTAAGATAGCTAGACCGATGACTCACCTCTTGGAGAAAGAGGCTCCTTTCATTTTTAACCAAGATTGTTTAGACTCTTTTGAGACCCTTAAAGAAAAAATTGACTAAGGCTCCCGTTTTGGTTTCTCCAAATTGGGAATTACCTTTTGAGCTTATGTGTGACGCTAGTGATTATGCGGTGGGGGCCGTCTTAGGACAAAGAGTTAATAAGCATTTTCAACCTATACACTATGCGAGTAAAACCATGACCGGTGCACAACTTCATTACACTACCACGGAAAAAGAGTTGCTTGCTATAGTATACGCTTTTGAGAAGTTTAAACCATATCTTGTGCTTTCTAAAACCATAGTGTATACGGATCATTCCGCTCTCAAGTATCTTATGACAAAACAAGATGCTAAACCTAGGCTTTTGAGATGGGTTTTGTTGCTTCAAGAGTTTAAGATAGAGATTCGTGATAAGAAAGGGGCCGAGAATTTAGCGGCGGATCATTTGAGTAGACTTGAGCATCCTTTTCAAGGAGATTTCCCACACCAAGAAATCAATGAATCCTTTCCATTAGAGGAGCTCATGTCTATCTCTTCCCAAGAGGATGCCACACCTTGGTTTGCGGATATCGCAAACTATCTTGTGGGCAATGTGCTTATTAAGGGTCTTACTTATCAACAAAAGAAAAAGTTTCTTAAGGAAGTTAAGTATTACTTTTGGGATGATCCATATCTTTTTAGGCAATGTGCGGACCAAATCATTAGACGGTGTGTAGATGGGCCCGAGGCATTTAAGATCTTAGAGGCGTGTCATAAAGGACCTACGGGTGGACATTTTGGGCCTAACTACACCGCCAAGAAAGTCTTTGATTCGGGTTACTATTGGCCTTCCATTTACAAAGATGCCCATGAAATGGTGAAATTTTGTGATGTTTGTCAAAGACAAGGAAAAATTACACAACGTGATGAGATGCCACAAAATTTTATCCAAGAGTGTGAGATATTTGATGTATGGGGCATTGATTTCATGGGACCTTTTCCATCCTCTAAGGGAAACAAGTATATACTTGTGGCGGTGGATTATGTGTCCAAATGGGTGGAGGCTAAAGCCTTACCTACCAATGATGCTAGAGTGGTTGTAAAGTTTTTGAAACAATTGTTTGCTAGATTTGGTGTACCTCGGGCCATCATAAGTGATCGTGGTACGCATTTTTGTAATGATCAATTCACGAGAGTTATGAAGAAATATGGAGTGAATCATAGACTTTCTACCGCGTATCACCCTCAAACTAATGGTCAAACCGAGGTCACAAATCGTGGTTTAAAGAGAATTTTAGAGAGAACGATAGGAGAGCATCGAGCTTCTTGGTCGGATAAGCTTGATGATGCTTTGTGGGCGTTTAGGACGGCTTTTAAAACACCAATTGGTTGTACGCCTTATAGGCTTGTCTATGGAAAAGCGTGCCACCTCCCATTTGAGTTAGAACATAAGGCATCTTGGGCTCTCAAGTGGGCTAACTTTGATTTAAACCAAGCCGGTTCACATAGGAAAGATCAACTCAATGAGATGGATGAGTTGAGAGCCAATGCCTATGAGAATTCTTTGCTTTACAAGGAAAAGACTAAGAAATTGCATGATGCTAAGCTCAAGAATCGTGAGTTCAAGGTTGGAGAGCCGGTTCTCCTCTTTAACTCAAGATTGAAGCTTTTTGCGGGCAAGCTTAAGTCAAGATGGTCCGGTCCATTCACTATTGCTCAAGTGTTTCCATATGGAACTCTTGAGTTGTCCCAACCCGATGGTCCAAATTTTAAAGTGAATGGTCACCGTGTTAAACATTACTTTGGGGAGGACATTTCCGTTGAAATGGTCCAAGAGGTCCCCATTTTCCCCATGAATTAATTCATTGAGGGACGAGTCGAGCTAGAGACTCATTAACTCAAGCATCGTATAACTAGGTTTAGAGTGTTGTAGGTTAGAAATAAAGGTATAGACTTGGAGATAAGTGTAGGGGAGACCTTCTTTTGTCTTCATGATTGTTTGTAGGGTTGCTCACTCATCTCATGCTTTGGAGCTTATGGAGGAGGCCCTTGTATCCGGTTCACTTCGTTACTATAGTGATTTTTCATTGACACCTTGTGCTTAAACATGATTTCACTAATAGTTGTCCTTTCCTTAACTTGGGTTAAGCAAAGTCTATTCATTGTCATAAGTGTAGGGGAAGCTTTTATACTTCCATGTTCTTAAACATTGAGGACAATGTTTAGCTTAAGTGTAGGGGGTCTTCTATCGAAGTGACCTTACCTAGAACTTGTCATTGTCTTGCATGATAACATGGAAAATTGAATTTTCAATATTTTTCAATTTTTTAATCTACTTTGGCCAACAAAAATATGCATTCATAATTTTTGCATCAATCAATTTTGCATATCACATTTGCATTGTATATATTTCTTATTTTATGTTTCATCAAAAATATATAAAAAGAAAAAAAAATAATATAATAAAACATGGTTTTAACAAGTTTAGATTTCTTTGACATATTAGGCCCGCCATGGATATTTTGACTTAACCCGAGTTTGCTTATCTTAGCATTCTCTAGCTAGTATCCTTAACCATGTAGTCCTTCATTGGTCTATTAGGCTAAGCATCCACCAATCTCATTATTTGAGATTTTAAATTTGTGGAGAATGGGAAATGATATAGTTGAAGCAAGTATAAAAGGGCTAGATAGACTTCATGATAATTATTTGTGGCTAAACCCTTCTCTTCTTGACCTCTAATTTCTTCGCATGTATATAATTGTTAATAAATAATCAAGTACGGTTTTAATTGGTTTGTAATCTCTTATGCATTTTTGTCTAATCATGTATGGTTGATATGAGTACGTCTTAAGATTCTAAGTTAGCACGTTTTATGTGTACTAGACTTATGTCATGCTCCATATTTAGCGGGTGTTTTTCCTTTTCTTCTTTTCAAATTTCTTTGTGAGGAATAAAGAAAAATAAGAGCGGCTTATGAAAAAAAAATGAGTGGCTAGAAAAAAGAAAAAGAAAGAAAAAGAAAAAAAATAATGCAAGACTCCCAAGAGGGGCAGTGTGGTGTTAATTATAGTGACTATTGAGTGCCAATATTACCTTGACGGGTTGCGGGGATTCAATAGATTGCTCCAATCCAATATTACCTTGACGGGTTGCGAGGTTGAAGATCCAAAGTCTCAAAAAGATGGCGGATGTAAATTATTGCGTGAGTTTTATTTTCCTTTCCATAGCGAGTGTGTAGCTACTTATGAAAGCATGACATGAGGATTTTACACATAAGGCGAATGACTTATTACTCTTAAAACGGACTTATATTAATTGTGAGCGGTTTTTCAAGTAATGGATGAGAGGATTACTTAGGATTAAAACCGTGCTTCCTTATTTTTGGATTTTACATTTCTTATACTTCACGCTTTAAATAATGACAAATTTGCCCAAAAGCAATTTGCTCAAATAATAACCGGTTCCACATTTAATTGTCATGAATAAGTTGATGCACTTTTTACTTGTGAATGCAATGATCCCATTTTTAAGCTTGGTATGGGGAAAGTGAAACTTGAGGGTGATAAATGTCCATGGTACCCAAGCCCTAATCTAAGCCATTGAATTCTTTATGAGTTATTTCCATCAAAACCATTTCAAGAAAAATCAAAAAGAAATAGATAGAATTGTATTTTGTTCATTGCATTATTAAAAGTCAAAATCATACATCATTTAGTTTAGAGTCGTGTAGATGCATCTCATATGGCCAAGGTGGATTAATTATGAGGGAAATGTAAATTTGAGCTTTAATATATAATATTGCATGAGGACATGACAATGTTCAAGTGTAGGGGATTTTGATATGAGCTTAAACTCATATCCTTTTATCAACAAATAACCCTAAAACATGAAGCAAAATACCAATTTATCTTGCAAAAACAGTGTTATGTGGTATGTTTGTGTTGGTGTACACTTGTGTAGGTAAAAGGATACATTTTCAAGCAAACAAAGAAAAATCAAGCTCAAATGGATGAAAAAGACAAAGAAGGATCAAAAGTGTCAAGACTTTGAAGTTTAAGGACCTATCTTGACAAATTGCCAAAGTTGAGGGACTAAAGTGCAAATATTGTGAAAAGTCAAGATGAAAGTCAAAATTGGTCAACCTTTAAGTCAACTCAGTCAAAGGTGTTTTTTGATCAAGTTTGCAAGTGGAAGGACTAAAATTGTCAAAAGAATGAAGTCCCTAGCTCAAAACAACAATCTGCTAAATCAAGGGACTAATTCTGCCAACATTTGAAAGTTATTCAAGGCTTGATCCATGTGAAAATCAAGGACCAATGAGATTGCAAGAAAGGTGATACACGGATCACCAACTCAGCCTCATTTATTGCCCACTCAGCCGACACTTCATTTAATGGGTGTATCCCAACAGTGCAACGCACTCAGTTTTTTCCACCAATAGAAAATGAGGAATTGGATAATGATCCACAACTTCTTCTCTCACCCAATAAGAATTTGCCACGCATCATCTTCTTCAACAAAAATTGCCAGGGACGAGAAAGAGCTAGAGTGAATTTCATCAAATGATATAAACATCAAAGTTGGTCTAAATCAAGAGAGGAAGAGATCCCACGTGCTTAATTAGCCTGAAGATCAATAATAAAGAAAAGCCCAAAAGAGTTCTTCACCTGCAAATGCAATTATGTAGAATTGTCCACGTGGAGAGCTGGGATTGGTCCTGACACGTCACCAACCCCAACAATCATCTTTCTCAAGTCTATAAATAGATGGATAGGACTTCATTTGTAACTTGTAGACTAATTTTGTAAAAACACACACTTCTCAATTTCCTTTCATTTTTCCTTCCTCTTTACCCTAACTACTCAAGAGTCTGACAAACTCTTGAGTTAGTTAGTTAGTTAGTAGCTTCCTAACAGCTTTGTAACAACTTTCATGGAATAAAATTCAAATTTCTCATTTCCCGCCAATTCTGTTCTTCATTCTACTGTTCATTACTTACTGCTATTGGATACTTGTGTTGCTGCATTGTGTTTGTTATGATCATTGATTGATCATAACTGACCTTGAAGAAGTTTGGGAGCATTTTGTTGTGATTCCAGTTCAGAAACTAGTTCCATTGAAGTTTTCAAGCATTTTGATGATTACTGTTGATTGATAGCTGTTTTTGTTGATTGATAAGATAAACTAGTGATAAGGTGGTGGTTATCACTAGGGTAAGAGAGTTCAGCATTCCTCTTCTTCCCAATGGTTTACTTCAAAAGGTTTTAAAGTTCTTATTTTTGTTCCACTGAATTTGTCAAGTGCATGATACTTTTCATTGTGTAATTTTGATGTTTGCATGATAAAAGCTGTTTAGAGTTGCTGATTGTTTGATTTTTGATTACTTGTAGCTTAATCTTGTTTTACTGCTTATTGATTTTGGATTGTGTTTAGTAATAGCTTTAATTCAGTCATTTTCCATTCTTGTACCTTAATAGAGTAAAAGTTGTTTTCATTGCTTGCTTGAAGTTTAAAATCATCTCATTTTGAGTCTAAAGTTTGGTAATCAAAAGCATTTGATTCAGTTTAAACTAGGTCTTAAAAAGTCTTTACAAAAGTTTGTAATCTCAGTTAAAGGAGTGTTTGGTATTAGCTTATAAAAAGTTTTCAAGAATTGAGTCTTGGCATTTTAAAGTTCATTTGCAGTCAATAGGTGGTTATAAAGTGTTCCAAGTCATTTACAAGTCAAATTAAGAGTCAAACAGGCAAATGGCAATAAAAAGGTTTGGGTCATTCTTACTCAGTTTTACCATTTAGAACTTATCATTTTCTTTTGGCTAGAATTCACTCATTACTTGATAAAATTGCACCAAATTTGTTCTCAGTTGTAGCTAACATCATAAGGTTTCAGATTCCAAGAGCATTTTATACAGTTTTCAATAAGCAAATAGGAATAAGCAAAATTCAGATAAGCAAAGTTGAGGCAAGTTTCTGTAAATTGAAACTGAGATTTTGTATCTCTTGATCCTTTTCATAAACCTGGCCATTTTTCTTCACAAATCCACTTAGAACATAGAGTTACTTGATTTTTGAAAGTTTCAGCTTTTTGGAAAAAAAAAGTTGGTCAACGCTTGGTCAACGATAAGCTCTTTTCAGCTTAATCCATTTTTCTAGCTTATTTCTGGATGAAAATTGTTCTAGTTTGATTTCCCGTTCATCACTTGAGTAGCTTAATCAGTTTTAACAAGAAAATCAAGTTGTGATTGTCTAGATTTTGCTGTAGCTTATTGTGGGCTTATTGATAAGTTCTCATTTGCTTATTTTACAACTTTAGCCAAAATCCTTGTTCACACGTAGCTTATTTTGGATTTTAAGAGTTTTGCAACTTGTTTCATTGAATTTGGTTCAGTAATAAGCTCAAACGAGCTTATTTGTTTGCTAAACCCGTTTTTAGCTTAAAGAGTTCTTGAAATTGCAATCTGGTCCCTAATGTTTTAAGCAGTGTGTAAACTTGGCTAAACTTCAATGTTTTTAGGGTTTGCAATTTTTAAGTCCTTGTAGTTTTGAGAGTTGTTAATTTCAGTTAGCAAGTTGTTGGTATCGTTACATTTTAGTTAGTTTGTTATAGAATTTGCATTTTTTATCCTTGTAGTTTACTGATTTACACTTTTAGTCCCTAGAATTGTTAGAATTTACATTTTAAGCATTTAACTTTCCTAGAATTTACATTTTCAGTCCTTTAAGTTTCATATTTTACATTTTGAATTTTAATTGAATAAAAACTTGGTATTTGCAAGATGTTTTACATATAAGTAGGTAATATTTTTCCTTTTTGCAAGACTTTGTTGAATTAGCAAATAGAATATCCAAACAAGATTAACAACCAAAAATAGTTAAAAACCCGATATTGGTTGGACTTTCCATTAGCAAGAACTGAGAAAAAAACGAACTGCATTATACTCAATTTCAGTCTCGGAAAATTTGCTCCTTTTGTCAATAAGATGTCTCGCTAAGTCATCTTTAGAGAGGTGAATTTGTCATCCGACCGTCCTCCTTTTGCCTGATTTTTGTAATCCAAGCTCCTCCCATTGTCGTGGTTGCCTTGGCCACCTGATTGCCTTCTGGGTTGATCGTTTGATCGATAGCCATGGTTCCCCTTTGTGGGGTAAGCCGCAACGACATCAGTCTCCCCTTCCACAAAATTTCGAACCCTTTCCATGAGTTCGTCAAACTTCTTCGGACGTTTATCGTTGAGGCGCCTAATTAGCTCCTTGTCCGTTATGGCGTGCATGTAGTCGGAAATTTTAAGGAGCTCTGGGCACGCTTTTGTGCGCGTACATTCGTCATTGAAACGCTCCGTGAAGTCTTTTGTAGACTCTCTAGGCCTTTGTTTGACTGTTTCTAATGAGACCGGATCTCTATTATGCTTCTTTCGCTGAGTATAATTGTTTTGGAATGTTATTCGTAATTCAGCGAAGCTGTTGATACTTCGATGGGGGATCTTTTCAAACCAGTCGCGTGCATTGTCAATCAAGGTTGAATTAAACATCTGGCACCATATGGGCATCGACCATCGTTCAATTTTAGCCTGTGTGTCAAACACCTTTAGGTGATCCTCCGGATCACCAGATCCGTCATAGGTTTTAACGCTCGCCGGCATGCGACGCTTCCTTTCCTCAGAGTAATTTCTATATACGAAGAGTGAACCCATCCTCCCTCTCGCTACACCATGGAAGGGAGAGATCTACCTCCTCTTCAACACGATACTAGGTGCTGTCGTAGCATCCTTCGTCATCCGATGGTTCAGGGGTAGAATACCTAGGTCGGCGGCGTCTGGGGTGATGATCATCCGAGTCAGACCCCGAAGGGTCGTGATAGGGGGGTTGTGCCCCACCTTTCGATTGACCATGATAACCACTTTTGTGAGAAGGGGTAGGAGCCTTCTTCCTACTAGAGTTTATCCTACGCCACACACTGGTTCGGCGACTATCTACAGGAGGAGTTTCCAACACCGCGCGTCCAGTGGAGCCGTCGGAGTTATCCTCATCCCCCTGGGCTTCTTGCAATTCTTGCATGATGCGGTCTCCTATGCGCTCGAACACATTCTGTGGTCGAGGTGGTTCCTCGAAGGGAGGTTGTTCTTGAGCCTTGGGCTTCCTCCCCCTTTTTCGAGCTTGAAGGGGAGTACTGTGCGCGACGCTGTTGAAGTTAAGTCTGGATTGTAGGTTCCTCCCCAGATTCAACCTTGACGAGATGCTCGGGATGATTCTGTCGAAGTTTTGCATGAGTACGTGTTCAAGGTCCTCATCATCGAGTGAACCAACTTCCAAGTCTGCCTCGACCACAGGTGGCTTTTGAAGCTCTTTACTGGGGGCCTTTGGCTTAGATCCCGGATCGGGATTATCCAGAGTGATGGTTGGAGGTGGGGTATTGGCGGACGTGCCTGCTCCACCAAAAGATTGAAACGATGTGTTTTGGTTATTCGGCCCTCCAAATTGGCCACCGGGAAGCGGGGTTGGAGTGAGTACCCATCACCCCAAAACTTCCGGTTTCTAGGATTCGTGTTCCTTGGGTTTCCCTGAGGATTTCCCTTCGTCATTGGTAGAGATTGAGTTTAGTGTAGGGTCCCACTGATGGCGCCAACTTGTTGATACAAAAGTTGGATGATTCTTTCTTAGTCATGTAGAAACTAGAAGGGGGGTTGAATAGTTTCTCATCAGTTTATCTCCTAATTAAAAATCCTTTCTATTAGGTGAGTGCAAAAACTATCTTTTACTTGAAAGCTAGTTGGATAATGATTAGGTTCAATTCTAATGCATTAACAATATGTAGTAAGTATAATGATAATGAATGTAAGTAATGAGTAAGGAAATAAACAATCTAGTAGGAAGACACTAAGATTTATAGTGGTTCGGCAACAAAGGCTCTATCCTCGTTCCTACTCCACTCCTCGAGTACACCTTACTCGAGATTTCACTATATCCACAAGCTCCCTTCTTGGCGGAGAAAACCTTACAACGTCGCTTACATTATTTTCCTGCACTAAGCTAAATGTCGAGACCTAATCTTAGCTAGGACCAATCTACACAACGCCGCCCACTTCACCATTTTACGACACAAGGCTAGATGTCGAGTTCTAATCCAAAGCTAGAACCAATCTTCACAACGTTGCCTACTTCACCATTTTCCGACTCAAGGCTAGATGTCGAGTTCTAATTGAAAGCTAGAACCAATCTTCACGACTCTTCACTTTGAAGCTAAGTGAGAAGTTCACACAACACAACTACTCATCACTTTATAGTTTAGTGAGAACTCACAATACACAACCACATCACTTTATAGTTTAGTGAGAACTAACACAACTTATTACAACTCAACTAAACATATCCAAGTACACACATGTAGCTTGGATCTACACAACACAAATCCAAGAACACACATATGCAAAGGATTTACACAACTATAGTCCAAGTATTTACACATAGCTTGGATGAACACAACTAGTCCAAGTATTCACAAACACATTGGATTTACACAAGACACATATAAACAAATGATGAACATAATTAGATCTTTAGGAGAGAATTATCTTCATCAAGGCTTCATCTTTAATCACATCACAAGAGTGTGAGTGATCTTCTCTTTGGACAAGGTAAAGAAGGAGATCAAGAGGATAATCATTAGGTAAACATACTTAAAACATTAAGTGATCATTTACAAATGATTAGGATTAGAAAACAAGAAAGAAGACTGAAAAAGATGTCCAAAAAGGGTTAATGAAAATGCAAATTTGATCCACTATTTATAGAAGACAAATGCCAACGGCTATCTGGGGGTGGTTCCTTAACTACCTAGGCGATTCCTTATCGATAGGGAACCGCGTAGGCACTTAAAGAACCGTGGAGAGTAGACTTCGCTCCTTTTTGTCTTTTAGTGAATTGAAATATCTGAGGTTGTTTAAACCTTCAAAGGATATTCTTATGACATTTGGAATATGCCATATTCAAATTTATATTTTCATTTTAATAAAACATTTTCTTAAAAATAAAGTTTATTAAAAATATGTTGTTACATTTGACAAAAGTGAGTTTTAAGGCTAATCACTTTTATGATCACTAAGCATGATTAAGATATGTTAGTGTAATGATTATTACCTTGATGATAGTGTTTGTTAGATAATTCGTTTTATGGTTGTGTTTGACAATAAATGTCTTTGTAATTTGTCGTGATCAAAACTAAGAAATATTAATTAATACTAACAATATTTTTAGGTATTTCTTCGCATTAACAAATCTAAATTAGGCTTAAATCCGATGTGTTAGGCCCAGCTCTTGCAGCAAGTGAATTTCTTACTGAGATCCTGCACACTAAAACAATACGCATTAAGCTTACCGTAGGAACGTGTCCCATGATTAGACTCCGGCGTGAGAGTAAGTAATCGGTTTAAGGTTAGTAATCGGTTGTAGAGTGAGAGTATGAAGAATGTGATACCTTTGTGGAACCCTTGGGAGTTCCTTATATAGGTGGTGAAACCTTAATGGGCTGTCACCGATGCTTCGGCCCCAAGCAAACGATAAGTGCCATAATTAGTTTGATTGTTATATTCTAATTATGGTTAGTGTATATCCTCCACTTTAGGGTAAATCCCAATCCTCATAATTGTGATTCAGTCTAACCCTGTAGCGGCTGTGCCGGGCCGTGGGCCGCACAAAACTATGCGACCACTATTCATTCGAAGCCCATAAGCTTAAATGACATTAATACAACCAATTCGTGACGGGCCGAATGCGGGTAGTACCCGTGGACCGGGTCCATGACCCGGTTGGGGACTATACGTCATCACTTTACATCATATCCGCTACTTGTAAGCGTATCTACGTCGAAAGAAATAGGGAACCCGTATATGTAAGACGGGTGGTTGTGCTCAAATGCTTGGTTTCCCATGATTAAACGGTAAGGACCCCGTAAGAATAAAGCATGTTCTATACCGGGTAACACTGGCATTGGCAAGGCATCATTTTTATTCATCTCTAACGTGGGGATGATAAGAAGGTTTTATGAAGGTGGAAGTGGAACCCGTATGTTGCATCGTGAATACTTTGAAGGCGTACTTCTTATACCCACTAATGATGTAACATAGTGCGAATATTGCATTCGTTTTAAGGCCAACAGAAGACATACTTCTGTGACAAGGTGATGAGAATATGATATCCAACTTTTAGAAACTAGAGGGGGGGGGGGGAGTTGATAGTTTCTCTTTGATTGGGAACCAAATTAAAATTACTTTTAATTTGGTTTGTATCAAAACTATCTTTTGTTTGAAGCTAAGTTGCATAATGATTAGGTTCAATTCAAATGTACTAGCAAAGATAACAAGTAAGTGTAATGATAATGGAATAAGTAAAGAGTAAGGAAGGAGACAACCTAGTGGGGAGACACCAAGATTTATAGTGGTTCGACAACGAGGCTCTATCCTCGTTTCTACTCCACTCCTCGAGTACACCTACTCGAGATTTCCACTATATCCACAAGCTCCCTTCTTGGCGGAGAAAACCTTACATCGTCGCTTACATTATTTTCCGACACTAAGCTAAATGTCGAGACCTAATCTTTAGCTAGGACCAATCTACACAACGTTGCCTACTTCACAATTTAACGACACAAGGCTAGATGTCGAGTTCTAATCTTAAGGTAGAACCAATCTTCACGACGTTGCCTACTTCACCATTTTACGACACAAGGCTAGATGTCGAGTTCTAATCCAAAGCTAGAACCAATCTTCACGACTCTTCACTTTGAAGCTAAGTGAGAACTTCACACAACACAACTACTAATCACTTTCAAGTATAGTGAGAACTCACAAGACACAACCATATCACTTTATATTTTAGTGAGAACTACTAATCAAATCTATTACAACTCAACTAGACTTATCCAAGTACACACATGTAGCTTGGATTTACACAACACAAATCCAAGGAAACACATATGCAATGGATGTACACAACAAATCCAAGTATTCACAAATAACTTGGATGAACACATTTAGTCCAAGTATTCATAAATACAATGGATTGCCATAAAACAAAAAGGGTATCATGATGAATATGACTAGCTCATAGATTCATCTTTATCACAACACTAGTGAGTGAGTGATCTTCTCATTGGACAAGGTAAAGGAGGGGATCAAGAGGATAATCATATGTAAACATCCTTAACACTTTAAGTGATCATTTACTAATGATTATGCTATAGAAAAGAGAAAGGGGCTGAGAAAAACGTCCAAGAGTCTTGTTGGAAAATGAGATTTGACCCACTATTTAAAGGAGACAAAGTATAACGGATATATAACGGCTATCTGGGCGCGATACCTTATCTAGCCCGACGGTTCCATATCGCTAAGGAACCGCCTAGCTACTTAAGGTTCCGCCCCCCTAGAGTATGCTATGTTTTTTGTCTTTTAGTGGGGTAGGAATATCTGAGGTATTTGAAGCCTTCAAAGGATATTCTAATAGCATATGGAATATGTTATTTTCAAATTTTCATTTTCCATTTTAATAAAACATTTTCTAAAAAAGAAATTTTATTAAAAAGTCTTTTGTCATATTAACAAAAGTAAGTTTTAAGGATAATCATTTTGATGATCACTAAGTATGATTAAGAAAGGTTAGTGATATGATTATTACCTTGATGATAGTGTTAGTTAAATAATTCGTTTTGTGTTTACACTAAATGTGTTGTATAGTTTGTTGTGATCAAAACTAAGAAAGATTAGTTAACACTAATAATGTTTTTAGGCATCACTTGCATTAACAATCTCCCCCTTTTTTATTACGACAAACGATAAACTCATTTACGTAGAAACACAAAAATATCGAATTATTAACGAGTTTATCACTATCATTTCTCCCCCTTGTCGTAGCAAAAAGGTTAGCATAAGTCTTTTGAAGAAAATCGGACTTTGCTAGTAGCTCCCCCTTGGTGGTTGCTCCCCTTTGCTTGGGGCACCAAGTATGTGAGCTAAGGTGACATGCTACACAAAGGTTAGTAGAAAGAAAAGAAACACCAATGTATATATGATCACTACCTACTAAGTAACTTGAGAAGGAGAGAGAGAAGAAATCTCAAATTAGAATCAAGTATTTTGCTAAGTATGTCCAAAAAGGTAATTGACAAAATCAATCTTCAATCCAATGAAGATGATAAACTTGTCAATGGGTTAAAGTTTAGAATTGATGGAACCACCCATAAGCAATTGTAAAAATTAACCATTATCAACTCAAAAGAGAACTAAGGAAATAACACACAAACAACACAAAGGTTACATAAAAGAAAAGACATTATAAGGTAGATAGTCATACACACAATATGAGTATCTAAAGCAAAAAAATATGGAAAATAAACCACTAAGCATAAGCTATTCTAATAGTGATAATTTTACAAGATTGCTTAAAAAATAAAAGACTCTAAAACAACTAAAGTAATAAAGACTCTAAGAGTAGTTAGTCCTTTAGTTGGAAAATAAGACGACGATGCATCATTCGAAGTTTTGTCCACGGGAACGAAAACTTGGATAGGAGGTCGAGTGAGGAGGAATTCAAGGAAATTCAACTTCTCATATACATGAGCAAGTTCAATTTGTTGAAATCGACAACAAGCACACGAGGATCCATGATGCAACATAAAATCGTTTGATGGGGGTAGGGCATCAAACCTAGGGTTTGGTGGTGGTGGGGTAATGGGGTAGGAAATGTTTTCACAATGCCTTGTGAGGTTTGGGAAGGTTGAAAGGTCATTGAGTTGAGGGGTGTTGAAGGATTGAGGTGGTGGGCGAACATTTTCTTTTGCTCCCGTGATGAGGTTAATTGTATAAGTCTCATTCCAATACTTGATTGGAGAGAAGGTAGGGTTTTTGGGTGGTTTGGAGGAAGATGGTTCATTCTTCTTAACCCAAATAGGTCGAACCGAGATTTTCGGTTTCTTTGAAAGCTTGGATGAGGAAGCTTTGGGTGAGTGAGGTTGTGACAAAGAAATGTCAAGGTTAGGAATGGAGGAGTTAGGCATTGTGAAGGTGTGAGAATGAAATCTCAAGGTTGGGAAGGTGTGAGAATGAAATCTCAAGGTTGTGTGAGAATGAATTCTCAAGGTTGGGAAGGTGTGAGAATGAAATCTCAAGGTTGGGGTATAAGTAAAATGTAATCAAGGTAAGAATTTGAATACAAAATGTGAAGTGTCAAGTAATGTTTAGCCAAATTGAGCAAACAAGGAATCTTGACATGGTATAGGGTTTTAAAGAATTTTGACCAAAAACGTGTCAAAAGTCATTTACTGTCCGCGGTACCTTATAGTGACCGGCGGTTCCTTACCACTTAAGGAACCGCGGGACTTTAAGGATCCGCGTGCAGTGGACTTGAAACCAAGTTTTTTTAAGGGTTTTGAGAAAAACTAAGACTTTTTTCAAAAAATTGCAAATCTTGGAATTTTACCTCTATTAGCAATAAATTATGCTAGGGTTGCATAAAAGCAACACATTCACAAAGAATGTCTTGACAAAGGGTGACAAAATAATTTAGATATCATTTTGAACCAATTTTAGTCAAGTTTTGAGAGGTTGTGATAGAGTTAGGTTCAATTTTAATTTCAAATTAAAGTTGATTAATGTGCACATAAGAATAGGAACACATAAAGCTAAATCCATTAACTAACTTCATGAAAAACTCATGAAGAAAGAAAGTACAATGACAAATAAAATGCAAGAACAACTAACTAAAACAAAGTTAGCTTAATACTAGATCTAGATGAGTAGTCTTCTTTGGCTTGGTTTTGTTAAAAAACTTATTAAGAAAACTCATCATTCATCTCCTAGGAGGAGGCATGGAGAACAAGGTAAGCAAGAAATCTTGCAACCTCCTATGTAGTCCAAACATCTCCATCCTAAGGTTATGGATGATGTAGTGGTTGTAGAGACAACATGGACAATTAGGACCATGAGTCTCTTGAAACCCATAGTAAGGATCACCCAAAAGGAGGGAAAGTGGGACACCCAAAATTGAAATGTTTGAGTTTGGTAGAGGTGGAGGAGGCATGTTCTCCAAAGGTGATGTGGGTGAGAGTAGAGGCATATTCCCTAAAGGATAAATGGGTGAGTGTGAAGGTATGTTCTCTAAGGTTGGTGAAATGGGTGAGTTAGGAAGGGTAAATGCTGAAGTCACCAAGGTGTCATCAAAGTCATTCATAAAAGGAATGCTTTGGATTGGTTGGGGTTGTGTGGTCACATCCAAGGGTGCACTTGGAGTGAAGGGTGAAGAGAGCTCATTTATTCTTGAGTTGAATGAAGAGGAGGTATAACCAATGGAGTGGTTAGTACCATGGGTGGATGTTGTCTTGCATGGTGCAAGGGGTGGTGAAGGTGATGAGGAAATGAGGATTGGAACCATCTCATTTTTAGGTGTGTGAAAGGGTGAGGAGTTAGGCTTGGGTACCTTAATCCTAATCTTAAGTGTTTTCCTTGGGGTGTTTGAGATTTTTGTAGAAACCATGGTTGACAAGGGTGGTTTAAGGGTTAGGGAAGGATGTTTTGTTGTGTGAGGAACATGACTAACAAGGTGGGTTTAAATGGGTGAGGGGATGATCCAAACTAGTAATGGGTTAAAATCATTTTAGGTGAATAATGAATTTAGGTAACCTAGTTTAGGAAATATGCAGGTTTATGCAAAGAATCATGCAAAGTTTACACAGATTGAAGAAAATAGTGTAAAGCAAAAGATTCTATCGGACACAGTGGCGGCGGTTCCTTATCTAGGACTGGCGGTTCCTTATCGATAAGGATCCGCGGGTCGATATGGAACCGCGACCAGAGGTCTTTCAAAAGTTTCACATCCCAAATTTTGGTTAACCCAGATTTTTACCAAAGGATTCATAAGCCAAAGTTAACTACTGATCAAAATCTAAGAAGCTAACTATCATAAGGAATGCACAAAGCTATGTAAATCACAAACATGAAGGCATAAGCAACTTTTAGGATTAAAATAACTAACAATCCAAACATTTAGCATAAGTTAATACACAACCAAACCAAAGTAATAATAAGCAAATGTTTAAAGCATCACAAGACAAGTAAACTTTGACATAATTCAAAGTCTTCACCTCCGTTTCTTCCCTAATCCCTTGATCATTTTTCCCAACTTGATTCCCTTTCTTGACTCAATCCGGTGTTCATGCAAATCACCTTGGGTTCGAAGATTTTGACGGTAAAGTTCCTCTAAATTGAGATTATTAGGAACTTCACTTGAGGAATGGTGAGGAGGGGAAGCAATGTCATCTAAACCATCCATGAATGAGTTTGTGGAGTGGTGAGAAGAACTCGAAGAGTCAATGGGAGAACTTGTGCCAATGCCAATGCCATCACCATCACTTATTGGCATGTCCATGTCCTCATCATTGAACTCTTGTTGGTCGGATTTACGATCACATCTTGTCTTTCTCTTATATACCTCTTGAATAGGTAGCATGACCCGTTTGATCGGTTGAAACTGTTAGGACCATTGTAATAGTTAACTGTAATAGGTAGACTAGGAGGTATGTAGTTCCTCCTGGTCCTAGTAGTAGTAGGAGCAAGTCGTGCTCCTGGTCCTGGTCAAAGTCAAACTTTATTATTTGTTTATTATTCTGTTAGGATATGCATGAGATATGTTAGGAAAGGATATGCATATCAGTTTTACACGTTTTGTTTAATGCGGTATTAGGGTTTCCTTGTAGTATAAAAGGAACCTTAGGCAGAAGGGTTAGACACACCTTCACCAAACGTAGTTCTAGTGATTATCAATATTAGAAATCCTTAGAAAGGATCAAGTCTTTATAGTTATTCTGTTCTTCTTTATTATATTTATATTCTGCAATCATATTGTGTATAGAGTCTCTCTATGGATTGACTTGTGATTACAGAAGTCATTCACCGTTCCTGACAGGCTGCAAGATCTACATCCAGTAGACCCAACAAGTGGTATCAGAGCCTGGGAGGGTCTCTATACAAGAAGAATTAAGTTTTCTTATTACTGACAATTTTGTTTTATCATGTCTGCCTCAACTTCTACTCAAACAGGAGAAGACAGCACTCCTAAAATTGTGCAACCTCAGCAGATCGTTGCTACGGTTTCCAACACGAATGGTAAATTCCCTCTTCTGAAAAAGGATGAATATGATAGCTGGGCAATGAAGATGGAATGGCGGATCACCAATACTGATCAAGATCTTTGGAAGATTATTCTGAATGGGAACAGCAGGAAGCTAACTAGAAGAGACAAGAATGGTAATATTACTCTTCTTGACCCTAAATCTCATGAAGAAATCATAGCTATTCAGAAGGAGGTCAAAGCAAAAACGATTTTGCTCCAATCTCTTCCTGAAGATCACATGGGTGACTTCTACCATTTGGATGATGCCAGAGAGATCTGGAATGGTATAAAAGTAAGGTTTGGTGGGAATGAGGAGTCAAAGAAAATGAGAAGATCCATGCTGAGAGATGAATTCACAGAATTCAAAATCTCATAAACTGAAGGTTTACATCAAGGGTATGACAGGTTTCAGAAGATATTGAGCTAATTGAATCAACTTCGGTCAAAGCCTGATGATGGTGATATTAATGCAAGGTTTCTTAAAGCCTTACCCTACTCATGGAATCAGGTGGTGATCTCTCTCAAAGCCAAAGGTGGGCTTGACTATCTCAACTTTGATGATCTGTTTCATAAGCTCAGAACTTTTGAACCTCATGTGAGAGGATTTTCATGTGACTCTTTTCCCACTCCTGCTAATTCTGCCTTTGTGAGTTCTATGGCATCCAGTCCCATGTCATATGCTAGTAGCCCAAGCAATACTGTGTCCTCTCAACATACTTTTCAGCATACTTCTGCTCCTGATCCTACTGCCAAGTCTGGTAGTATGGTAGAAGCTGTTCTCCATTCTTTTGTGACTGATGTTGATGCTCAACAACAACTTGCTTTTGATGACTTCAAACAGGTCGATAAACTTGACCTGGATGAAATGGATCTTAAATGGCAGATGGCCATGCTCACTCTTAGGGTTCACAAGTTTGAGAAGAAAGCAGGACAGAAATTTAATTACAACCCTCGGGAGCCAGCAAGATTCGACAGAAGCAAAGTTCGATGCTATAACTGCCAGCAACAAGGTCACTTTGCAAGGGAATGCCCTAGCAAGAATGACCAGGAGAAGAGCAGGTACTCCGCTTTTAAGGTTCATGAGATAAAAGATGACAAGAAGGCATTGGTATCTGTTGACTCTATGTTCAACTAGAATGATCATCAGGCTTCTACTCTGGAATCAGCTGAGTCCTCGACTGACGTGTTTGCAATGATTGCTGGGAATCTCTCTGATGCAGAAGAAGCAGACGAGTTTGCTCTTATGGGCATCTCACCTCAGGTACAACATTGTCCTCTTGGTTGTCATGATAAATACTCTGAATTGTTGTCCCAGTTTAATGAAGTGAATGATCAAAATGATAAGTACTTTTTAGAGTTTCAAGCCTATAAGGCTTCTTTAAACACATTAGAACAACAAAAGAGGTGGCTACAAGATACTCAACGTGAGTATGAGGATAAAATTCAGATACTAAGCATCGATTTAGAAAACACAACTAATATGCTTAAATATACAGAAAAAGTAAGAGATACCAGTATCAAAGAAAAACAGGAGATGCAAGAAAAATTAGATGCTACAATGCTGAGATTTGAAAAATGGCAAAAGGCACCTAAAAATCTTTCAAAATTAATTGATAGTAGCATGTCTGGTAGAACTAAAAGAGGCTTAGGATTTGAAAAATATATTGATTCAGAAGATGTGTTTGATTTATCTTCTTCAAGTGTCTTTGATGCCGACAAAGAGGACGAGGGAAAACCTAGTTACAATAGGTTTAAACCAGCAGCAGAAATGCATGGTGTCCCTCCTCCTCTTACTGGAAATTTTATGCCCACTTCATGGCATAATGACTTGGATGGATCACAGATGCATGAGTCCCCAAAAAGTTCTACTAATTCTTATGACTTTGTCTCGTGTACTTTCAGTGACAAAGCCAGTGACTCTGCATCTCGTGGTTCAAGTAAAGAGTCAAGACCTACAAGTTCCAAGTTGAATGATCATGCTGCTACTGGTGCTAGGAAGTGTGAAGAAAGAGTTGCTGTTATATCAAGTGTGTCTGGTCCTAGTTTATTGAGTCCTAGGAAGAATGTTACTCCTAGAATTGTGTGTAATAATGTTGGTTGTATGAAACAATCTCATTCTAATAAAAGGTCTATTAAAACATGTTTTGTTTGTGGAAGTGCACTTCATTTAATTAAAGATTGTGATTTTTATGACACACATGCTTCTGTTTATCATGCATTTCCTGCTCCTGGTCCACCAGGAGCTGCCCCATATACTTCTAGAAGACTTAATCCTAGTGCTCAATCGTTTTCTTCTTCTAGAAGGTCCTCTCCTTTAGTTTCTGATCATTAGAGACACATTGGATTACAAACCGCCAGTAATTATTTTCAAAATTTTAATCCAGTTTATCCACATAATTTGGACCACACGTATTTTGGTTTGGGAAGTTTGGGAACTGTTGTTAAGCCCTCAGCAGGTTGTTCTTGGTCAAATAATAATACCCATATGATGCATTGGCAACCAAGGAACAACGGTGGATCTCATCAATCTTCTTGGCACTCTACTAAAGATCCACAAGGCATGCTCAAACCTGAAAAGGTTTGGGTCCCCTTAAGACACTAACTTTTGCATTTTTATTATCTTGTTGTTGTAGGTTAGTCCATACCAAGATCCTAGTCTAGGCATTGTTGATAGTGGTTGTTCCAGGAGCATGACAGGAAATAAAAGTCTTCTCTCTAACTTTGTACCATTTCATGGAGGCAAGGTCTATTTTGGTGGGGGTGAAGGCAGGATCACTGGCAAAGGAACAATTAAGACGCCTAATCTAAATTTTGAGCAGGTCTACTATGTGGAAGCACTTCAGCCCCTCAACTTGATATATGTCTCTCAGATTTGTGACAAGAAGCAGTTTGTTCTCTTCACCGATACTGATGCATTTGTGCTCTCCAAAGACTTTCAGCTTCCGGATGACTCACAAGTTTTGCTCAGAATCCCTAGAAGACACAATCTCTATAGCATCAAGCTGAATGAAGTCAATCCTACTGGTCAACTAGCATGTCTAGTCGCTAAAGCCTCAGAAGATGAAGCCACTCAATGGCACAGAAGGATGGGGCATGTGAACTTCAAGACCATTCACAAACTTTCAAATCTGAACCTGGTCTCTGGTTTACCTCCCAAGTCGTTTAGAAATGATATCAATTGTATTGCTTGCAGCAAAGGCAAACAGCACAAAGCATCCTTCAAGGCCATTACTGCTCTTAGTCTTATTACTGAACCATTGCAGCTACTACACATGGATTTATTTGGTCCTACTTCCATTAGAATCATTGACCACAAGAAATTCTGTCTGGTGGTAACTGATGGATATAGCAGGTTTTCGTGGGTGTTCTTCATGGCTGCCAAGAGTGAGACCTACTCAATTCTTAGAGATTTTCTTACCCTGATAGAGAACCAGTTGACCAAGAAGGTTAAAGGTATTCGTTGCGACAATGGAACCGAGTTTAAAAATAAAGACCTCATAGCACTTTGTAATGCTAAGGGCATCAAAAGGGATTATAGTGCAGCAAGGACTCCTCAACAGAATGGCGTGGCAGAAAGAAAAAACAGGACACTAATAGAAGCAGCAAGAACTATGCTTGCCGATTCTAAGCTTCCAACCATGTTCTGGACAGAAGTTGTTAATACTGCAAGTTACGTTTTGAATAGGGTTTCTATTACCAATCCTTACAAGAAGACTCCTTATGAGATTCTAACAGGCAAAGTTCCAAATATTGCTCATTTGAAGCCTTTTGGGTGTCCAGTCACCATTCTGAATACTAGTGACTATTTGGGGAAGTTTGATGGCAAGGCAGATGAAGGATACATTGTGGGATATTCAGCTCACTCTCGGGCTTATCGTGTTTACAATCTCCAGGCCAAGCGGATCATTGAAACTATAAATCTCAGGTATTTTGAAGAGAAGTCAAACATCCAAGGCAAGGGTCCTGAATGGTATTTTGATCTTGATTATCTTAGTGATTCGTTAGGATATTTTCGCTTCAAAACTAACCATGATGCAGGCCCACAAGTGTTTGCAACTTCTAGTACTGGTGTTCCTTCTAATCTTTCTGATTCAGATGATGAGGATGACATTTTTGTGGTTCCATCCTACTCCACCATAGTCTCTCCTACTCATCCTAGTGATGCAACTCCATTGGATGTACAGAATTCCCAAGTAGCTCTTGACACTCTACTCAAACAACAACAAGAAGCTACTACAGCAGCTGCTCAAGGTGGTTTTGAGTTTCCCTTGGATAAGCCTATTGGCAAAGCTGCTCCTGGTACCCCAGCTTCTGCTCCTAGTGCTAGCTTATCACCTATTGGTACTCCAGCTAGTGAGTCTGCTTCCAATACTCGTTTCTCCAGTCCTTCTGATTTGGGGAACCACCAAAAGAAATCTTCTACCAAGCTGGATGACATTCATAAACAACCCGTAGATGGGATTTTCAACACTGCTTCATATGATGCTGACTTTGTTGGTGATCTCAATAACCTGGCACCAGAAGTGGAGGTCTCTTCCAATCCAGTCTTGCAATCACACAAAGATCATCCTACCACTCAAATCATTGGAGATCCTGTTTCTACTGTCAAGACACGCAGAATGCAGCAGAAGGCCTCGTCTGATCATCATGCTCTTGTGAGCTATATTGAAGATCAAAAGCGTAATAATCATACGGACTTTCAACACTGTTTGTTTGCTTGTTTTGTTTCACAGGTGGAACCTAGGTCAGTTTCTCATGCTCTTGAGGATCAAAGTTGGGTGGAGGCTATGCAGGAGGAAATGCAGCAATTCTTGTTTCAGAATGTTTGGGTTCTGGTTGACTTACCAGATGGAAAGACAGCAATCAATACCAAATGGATTCTCAAGAACAAGAAGGATGCACGGGGTATTGTCGTAAGGAATAAAGCAAGGCTTGTCGCACAAGGTCACACTCAAATTGAGGGCATTGACTACACTGAGGTTTTTGCTCCGATTGCAAGGATTGAGGCCATTCGTCTGTTTTTGGCTTTTTCTTCTTATGTGGGCTTTACGGTGTTTCAGATGGATGTCAAGAGTGCATTTCTCTATGGCAAAATTGACGAGGAGGTGTATGTCACTCACCCTAAGGGCTTTGTAGATCCACTTCATCCCAAGAAAGTTTACAAGGTGGTCAAGGCTCTTTATGGATTACATCAGGCTCCTAGAGCTTGGTATGAGCGTCTTTTAACTTTCTTGTTAAAGAATGGCTATAGAAGGGGTACTATTGACAAAACACTATTTCTTCGGAGGAATACCAAGGACATTATCCTTGTTCAGGTTTATGTGGACGACATTATCTTTGGTTCTACTAGGAAGGAATGGTGTGATGAGTTTGAACACTTGATGAAAGGCGAATTTCAGATGAGTGTGATGGGAGAGCTTTCTTTCTTCCTTGGTCTTCAAGTCAAGCAACAAACGGATGGGATTTTTATCAGTCAAGATAAATATGTTCATGAGATCCTTCAGAAGTTTGACATGGATCCTCTTAGACCAGCAGCAACTCCTTATGAAGTTGCTAAAGTCAAACTTAAGAATGAGCCAGACCCCCCAGTCAATGTTCACTTGTACAGGTCTATGATTGGCTCCCTCATGTATTTGACTGCATCACGTCCGGATATCATGTTTGTAGTAAGTGCTTGTTCTCGACACCAGGTGACTCTAACGGTTTCGAACTTAAATGCAGTGAAGAAGATTTTCAAGTATATCAAGGCTCAACCTAAACTGGGCTTATGGTATCCTAGAGAATCACCTTTTGTTCTAGAAGCATATAGTGATAGTGACTATGCAGGTGCTAATAATGACAGGAAGTCTACTACTGGTGGTTGTCAATTTTTGGGTTGTCGACTTATTTCATGGCAATGCAAGAAACAGACAATAGTAGCTACTTCTAAAACAGAAGCTGAATATGTTGCTGCTGCTAGTTGTTGTGGACAGGTTTTGTGGATCCAAAATCAGATGTTGGATTATGGTTTCAATTTTATGAACACCAAAAATTTTATTGACAATCAAAGCACTATTTGCATTGTGAAGAATCCTGTTTTTCATCAGCGAACAAAGCATATTGAAATTCGGTATCATTTTATACGGGATGCCAATGAGAAGAAGTTGATACAGGTTCTTAAAGTTCATACGGATGATAATCTTGCTGATTTGTTGACAAAAGCCTTTGATGGTCCTCGGTTTAACCACTTGGTGGTTCACATTGGGATGGTCAATCCTTGAGGTCTAGGATTGAGGGGAGGCTAAGCCTAAGGGGAGGCTTTGTGTACATATTCTTAGGACAGACTAACGTATTGGTAGATTTTAACAACTTATTACATTGGTTCTGGTGGTGTGTGTTACTTCTGGTGGAGGATTTTGTTCACTTCTGGTGGTTATGGTCTTACATGACTGGCTTCTGGTCCTCATTGGTCAGCTTCTAGTCATATTTGGTTGGCTTCTGGTGGTTCAAAATTCTTCTTTGTCAAGTGGTGATTGGCTTTTGGTACTGGTCTGGGACACTGTTCATTCTTCTTGTCCTTTGTTGACCATATTTTGCTTCTGGTCTGACCATTGTGTGCTTTGACTTTTAGTCAACGCTTCCAATTCTGGTAGTTACTTTTTTTCTTAACTTTGGTAACTTGGAATTTGGGAAGTATGTTTAAAGGGGCAAGTGGTTACTAAGTAATAATGTGAAATTTGAAAGGGCAACCCCCCATTAATAGGGGTCAATGAACAGTTACTACTTTCCTTATTAATGGTCAACTTAACTCCCTTGACTCAATCATTCCATTCATCACACACACAACACCGATTCTACTCTCTCAACCCTAACCACAATCTTCCTTCATCCAATTAATCAAGATCCATGGCTGCCCTAGTTTACCATCCTACTCACAACAAAGTTGCCTATCTGGGTGATGGCCCACATCGTGAACATTTTGCTGACATTCTGGAATTCATTGAAGCTTCCAACCTAAGGTATGCGTTTACTGTATGTCCCACTATTTATGATAGTGTTATTCGTCAATTTTGGGCATCTGCTCGTCTTGTGGTTGTGGTTGGTCGTCCACGTGAACTCCATGCTACCATAGATGGACGTTCATACGTGGTGACTGAGGCTTCTATTCGATCTTCTCTTCATCTTCAAGATGAAGGTGGTGTTGAGTCCATCCCCAATTCGGAGGTATTGGAGGGGATGGCTGCTATAGGGTACAATCATGGGGGGAAGTTTAACTTCCAGAAAAATAGGTTTTCCCCCCAATGGAAGCTTCTGGTGCATTTTCTGATTCATTGTTTGAGTCCCAAGTCTGGGAGTTGGGATGCTTTCCCTACTCCTTTGGCTACTGGTCTTATTTGCTTGGCTCAGGGTAGAGTTTTTAATTTCTCTCATTATCTGTTTGAGGGAATGGTTAGTAATCTATCTACTGCTGGTTCTAGAAAGAAGTTTCTTATGTATCCTAGGTTTTTACAACAAATACTGGTTTGCATTCCTCGTGATAGGAATGAACATGTGTCGTCTAAGCTTACTGCAAAAGTGTATTATAATATGGTCCATGGGTTTACCGGGGAGTGGAGGCCCCTTACTGAGGCCATGTTGGGGCTGGCTCAGGGTCCTATGGATGAGGAGGAGGAGGCTCCTGAGTTTGTTGTGATTGATGATGACCCTATGGAGGAGGAGGCTCCTACTGGTGGTGCTTCTCATATGGTTGAGGAGGAGCTGGTTGAGGAGGTGGTGGTTGAAAAACCATCCCCTTCCAAGGCTGGTCCTTCTTCAGTACCACAAAAGTCTCCATTTGTGGAGACTCCACCTCCTAGTCCTGCTCCACCCTCTTTTGATACGCCTTTTGGTGCTAGCACTCCTACTGTTGACCCATCTGTTGCTTCGGGCTCCAATGACGCCTTCCCTGACCCAAGTCCTCTTGGTGGGCAGGCGGAGGAGCCTACTACACTTAAGTCGTTACTTGATCTTATGCGCAGGTATCATGAGCGGATTATTTCATTGGAAGCTGATTTGATTCAACACCGGAAACTTACTAGGGAGTTTGTTCTTCCTCTGGCTGATCGCATCAAAGCTTTGGAGACTCAGCAAAGACGATGAAAGAAGCATGTGATCCACTCTGATTCTGATGAGGAGGGTACGGAGCGTGTTGAGGATGGTTTGACATTGTTGGCAAAGGCTGCCTTTGCTGATAAATTGTATGATGATTTGCCTGTTCCTCTGACATCCTCTAGTGTTCCTTCTCCGGCTGGCGTTTCTACTCCTATGGATGGTGCTTCTTGTCCTGCTGCTGGTTCCAATGCTGGTCCATCCCATGATTCGAAGGGGAAGGCCCCAATGACTGATGCTCCCTCACCACCTCGCAAGCGTACACGTAGACAGCTTGAGGAGGAAAGGCTAGGTGAGGAGGTTGCTCAACGGATCCAAGCTGAGATTGATGAGGCTGAGAGGGTTGCGGCTGCGGTGCTTCAACAGCAGAGGCGTGAACAAGTTCAGCATGATGCAATGCATTGGAGTGATAGTGATTGGATGCAGGTATTGACTATTCTTACCAGGGATTATGCCCAGTTCACTGATCTTTTGGGTGACGATGTGGATGAGCATAACTGTGTTCCAAGAGCCATGGTGTTGATGCGCAAGCAACAGTTGGCCCTTGCTGCACAGCTTCGTGAGAAGAGAAAGAACAGACCTTTATCAAGAACTGAGGAGCGCAAGCAGATGCAGCGATATGTGAAGTATCAGTCCGCTGCTTATTTTAATGCTCCTTGGAAGTGGGACAGGGTTCGGGCTTTATATTTTGATGAGCTCAAGGCACTTTATGAACGTATGGTTAAGCATCAGAGTCAACCAATTCCGGAACGATTTATCTACCGTCCTCGTGTGGTGACCTCTTCTTCACCTGCTGTTACTACTGGTCCTTCATCTGATCCTACTCCTGGTTCTGCTGCTAGTCCATCGGTTTTTGTTGCTACTTCAGTTGGTACCACTACTTCTCCTTTGGTTGCTCCTTTGGGTTCTTCTTCCGGTCCTGCTACCACCACCACACATGCTACCACCACCACCTTTGCTACCACAACAACTACCACTGCTACACCTGATATGCCATCTCCATCACCACCGGTTCCTGGAACTCAACCTATTCCTACTTCTAGTGCAGATCCTATTGATCCCTTGGGTGGGCAAACTCATGAGTCTACTTCTCCTGCTCCCACTGTTGCTGCTGAGGTAAAGGTAAAGGTTGAACCCACACCAAGTGATTCCACACCTCGACGTTCGCTTCGCCAGAAAACAGCTCGACGTGGCAAGACGGTCCCTTATGAGAAGCGTGATCCTGAGAATTTGATTGATGCAGCTTCTGACAGTGATTCTGATTTGCCTTTGGGAAATGGGCATATTACTGGTTGGACGGTTGAGCGTTCCACAACTCTTCCTGGTATGGTATCCCATAGAATTACTCTTAGTGATGGGTCTGTGCGGTTAGCTTCGGGTTTGCGGGGTGTTTTGTCTTGGGCTGATCGTATGGATCTTATGGCTTTATATGGGTTTGTGGATTCTGGCATGCCTTTTGATCCCATGGTTGTGTCTTCCTGGCCTGGTCTGCGCATTTGGGCTGATCTTAAGCTGATGCTTGATGCACCTCCTCATGCTCCTGTTTCTGGTATATGGAAGGATCAGATGCAATGGGTGATTCAGCGATGGAAGTTATATGCGGGATGTGGTGTGCATATGTTGGAGTTGGAATCTGGTCATATGGTTTTCATGCTCACAGATGTAGATTATCCTTTGACGATTTCTTCGATGGAGGCTATGTTGGCTAGTCACTTGCAAATTTCCAATGCTCCATCAGGGAATGAGTCTTCTATGGCAACTGCGTTGGTGGAAGGAATTCAGGCTCGTTTGATAGCAGATAAGAAGGCTGCTTCTGGTCTGTGATTTGGTTGGGTTGTAAGTGTTTCTGTTTTGTATTTTTTGTTCATTTGTTCTTATTATCATTCTTTTCACCAATATGTAAAGTGATTGGTGAATTTCATTCTTTATAGTTAAAAAAAAATAATAAAAAAAATACTTTCTATATAATATCTGCTTATACTTTTAACACATCTTGGATTTTATACTTGTGAATATGATACCATTTGCTGCTTCATATTATGGGTTCTGGTGACTGAATTGTGCTTGTGCTGGTTACTGGTTTCACTTGGTGTTGGACTTGGTCCTCACAACAAATGGTCCTCAACTCACCATGTCTAATCGACAAGAAAGAGTTGATTCACCTTGAGGGTACGGCTCCTGGTGCGATTCTCAAATCCGTTGATGGTTGCCAGGTTACCTAAAACTGGATGGTTTTCACTTGCCATGGTCCTAGACTGAAAAGTGGCTAATCCAAGGGGGTACGGCTCTTGGTAAAGATTTTATCAAATCCGTTGATAGCTGTAATAGCTAGCTTATAGCTATAGGGTTTTCAACTCACTGATGCTTTATTGCTAAGAGTTGGCGAGTCCAGAGGGGTACGGCTTCTGGTAAAGACATATCAAATCCGTTGACGGCTGTGGTGGTTTGCCTAAAATCATCAGGGTACTCCCACTCACCATTGATTCACGTTCTAAGAGTTGGGCTGGGTTCTAGTCTCCCAGGGTGATGCTTATTCCACCAAAAAGACTGGCTAGCCCAAGAGCGAGCAGCTACTTGGTAAAGGCTCATCAAATCTGCTCATGTTGCTGAAAAGATTCAACACGATGCTGATTTGTTCCAAGCTTTGAAGAAGCTTCTAGTGTTTCATGTTGCGACGGTTACTCTAACTCTTATCTTGCTGATGCTGCTTTTAGTTTTGCTGATTCAATCCTCGGGCTTTATTTGCACGTTTTCCAGGAAACTTGAACTCAACATGTCAAATTCAAGTTTAGGGGAGGATTGTTAGGACCATTGTAATAGTTAACTGTAATAGGTAGACTAGGAGGTATGTAGTTCCTCCTGGTCCTAGTAGTAGTAGGAGCAAGTCGTGCTCCTGGTCCTGGTCAAAGTCAAACTTTATTATTTGTTTATTATTCTGTTAGGATATGCATGAGATATGTTAGGAAAGGATATGCATATCAGTTTTACACGTTTTGTTTAATGCGGTATTAGGGTGTCCTTGTAGTATAAAAGGAACCTTAGGCAGAAGGGTTAGACACACCTTCACCAAACGTAGTTCTAGTGATTATCAATATTAGAAATCCTTAGAAAGGATCAAGTCTTTATAGTTATTCTGTTCTTCTTTATTATATTTATATTCTGCATTCATATTGTGTATAGAGTCTCTCTGTGGATTGACTTGTGATTACAGAAATCATTCACCGTTCCTGACAGGCTGCAAGATCTACATCCAGTAGACCCAACAGAAACTGAGAAAGATCAAGATTTGGAAAATCACGGCCAACCCTTTTAAAAAGGCGAGTGAGAAGCATTGCGTAAGGGAGGTTTATTTTAGGCTTGTGAATAGCATAATTAATCCGTTGAGCGATAAAATATGCCAAATTGTAATTGGTGTTGGTAAAGATGCAATATAACATATGCACTAAACACGCCGGAACATGATCCCGATATCCACCAAGACAAAACACATTTTCCCTAAGGATATTGGTCCATTGAACCATATTATCATTAAGGTCGCTTAAGAGAACCTCATGACGTTTCACCGAACGTACCTTAGTATGAAGGCTTCTCTTAACGGGTCGATTACGCTTTTTGTAGACAATGTCGACAATGAAGTCAAGATCAATTTCCTCATGATCATTTGGAGGACAATTGTAGGATTCAAGGATAGCACTAAGCTTCCATTTATCCATGAAGCGACAAGTGCCTACAAATGGGACATCAAGAATTTGACCAAAAACTTCGAGAGAGTATTGAATAAGTTGATCTTTCAAGATGAACCTAACAAATATTCCATCGTTGTTTTCAATGATGGAGTATGTGCTAAAGAACTCCAATAGGAATCGAGGATAGATGTCTTCCTTAATGTTCAACAAACAATCAAATCCAATGTTTTCAAACATGGACTTGATGTAGACATAATCCTTGATATCCTTTTGGGCAACTCTACCCTCATGAAAGCAACGAGATTGAAGAGAAGAAAAAGTATGGGCAAGGTGAGTTGAGTGACAAAAGTCGGATAGGTTTGGCGTATACTGTTTGGTGAGTTGATGATCCTTTTGGTATTGTGAAAGCATGATTAGTACCTAAATAAACACACGAAAATATTTCTCCAATCACTCATATGAAAAAAAATCAAAGATCATAATATGAGAATGTGTTATCTCAATTTCTTGACAAACACAGGATTGAATCCATATCATTCTTATACTCACAATGTAGCTATTCCATTATTTACCAAGAACATATGAACTATGTTGGATCAACAATGGACTAGAACATTGGTTTTTCAAAACAAGGTTTTTAGGTAAGCATTAACAATGTCATTACCTATTTGTTCATGGGTTCATCTCAAATCCATCTTTTAACCAAAATCATTTAGCCAAAATTCGGATTTGTTCTATAAGTGGGTTTTAGTGAAATCTTAATGAATATGAACCTAAGGAATCATAGTAAAATAACCATGTCAACTCACATTCCTATTAAGGTTTTAATTCAATTTCAATTTTTAAAAATCCCCAATTATGAAAGGATGAACCCTAGAACAAAATAGATGAATTTGAAAGAAAATACTTACAATTAATTGATGTTAGATGAAGGATGAGTGAAACCCACAACTTGGAATCAATTAATTTGAGTGATTGAAGGTTTTGGAAGCTTCAACAATGGTGGAAAAAAGGGTAAACCGTCGGCTGTGTGTTTTTGGGAGAGAGAGATAGTGGTTTGAAAAAAAAAAAAAATCAAACTGGCACTCTGACAAACTTTACTGCCCGTGGTACCTTATCGATAAGGAACCGCAGGTTTGAGCCGCCTAGATAAAGAACCGCCTACAGAGGCAGGTTTTTATCAATGAAAAACGCCAAATTTTAAAAACTAAGTTTTTCTAAGATACTTAAAAATATATCAGGAACCTTTTAGAATGACATTGGATCATGAAAGCACTAGGCAATATGTTTTAATGAAGGATTACGAGTTGAATCAAGATCGAAAAGAACCGAAACGGACAAACGACTACTCGTAGCAAAACGGCAAAGTGGAGAGAAGTCAAGGGAAGTGAATCAAGACTAGGACCAATGCTCAAGGGATTAATGACAATCTTTAAATAGTGGTAACGAAGAGCTTGTGTCATATATAGTGGTTTAAGACGTGCCTTTCCGGCGAAACGTTAAACGGCTTTGGTAATGAATAAAACAAAAGCAATTATTCAAGTATAAACTAAGATCACTTTCAATAATAGTCTTAGTCTAAACCAAAATATGAGCAAGGTATTAATTCACTTTCTCTCCCACAAAGGGCCTACTAAGCGTATGGGTGCAAACCATGGAAATCATGCTTGATACTTTAAGCTACTACTAACTCACTCTACATCACCATAGTGAGTCAAGTATCCAAGCAATGACGGTTTGAGAGGATAAAAGAAAAGAATCACAAATCACAAACAAATGTCAAGGCAAGGATGCCAAGAACAAGCACATAGTCAAGTAATAATCAAAAGAATGATCAAAGGGCGTGTGGAAGAACGAAAGCGTACCTTGGCCACAAAGAGCAATCCATCAAGGAATCAATGCTATGCCCAACAATGACTATGATGAGTACTAAGTCTTCAAGGACTAGTATCATTCCCAATCATCTTGGTATCATCATTCAAAGATGTTAAAGATCAATGAAGATGAGTCTTCTACAAGTGCAAGTAACTCAATCCACAACCAATTAAGTGATTGATCTTCATGAGTACCTACACAAAGCAAGATGCAAACTAGTAGATACATTTCAAGAGTAGATCTAAAATGCATAAAGACTACTAATCTTAAGAGGGATGCAATATTATCAATTAAAAGACCTATTTTTCAAAAACAAAATAGTTTTAACCAAAGAGAAACTTTAGTACAACTTGACCTTCTAATTTGAGGAGACAATGGATCGATCCAAGTTTCAAAGTACAATATACTTCAAAGATCTTGAGTGACCATCGCTCTGATACCAATTGTAGAAACTAGAAGGGGGGGTTGAATAGTTTCTCTTCGATTGGCAACCAAATTAAAATTACTTTCAATTTGGTTTGTATCAAAACTATCTTTTGTTTGAAGCTAAGTTGCATAATGATTAGGTTCAATTCAAATGTACTAGCAAAGATAATAGGTAAGTGTAATGATAATGAAATAAGTAAAGAGTAAGGAAGGAGACAACCTAGTGGGGAGACACCAAGATTTATAGTGGTTCGACAACGAGGCTCTATCCTCGTTTCTACTCCACTCCTCGAGTACACCTACTCGAGATTTCCACTATATCCACAAGCTCCCTTCTTGGCGGAGAAAACCTTACATCGTCGCTTACATTATTTTCCGACACTAAGCTAAATGTCGAGACCTAATCTTTAGCTAGGACCAATCTACACAACGTTGCCTACTTCACAATTTAACGACACAAGGCTAGATGTCGAGTTCTAATCATAAGGTGGAAACAATCTTCACGACGTTGCCTACTTCACCATTTTACGACACAAGGCTAGATGTCGAGTTCTAATCCAAAGCTAGAACCAATCTTCACGACTCTTAACTTTGAAGCTAAGTGAGAACTTCACACAACACAACTACTAATCACTTTCAAGTTTAGTGAGAACTCACAAGACACACCCACATCACTTTATAGTTTAGTGAGAACTACTAATCAAATCTATTACAACTCAACTAGACTTATCCAAGTACACACATGTAGCTTGGATTTGCACAACACAAATCCAAGCAAACACATATGCAATGGATGTACACAACAAATCCAAGTATTCACAAATAACTTGGATGAACACAACTAGTCCAAGTATTCATAAATACAACGGATTGACATAAAACAAAAAGGGTATCATGATGAATATGACTAGCTCATAGATTCATCTTTATCATAACACTAGTGAGTGAGTGATCTTCTCATTGGACAAGGTAAAGGAGGGGATCAAGAGGATAATCATATGTAAACATCCTTAACACTTTAAGTGATCATTTACTAATGATTATGCTATAGAAAAGAGAAAGGGGGCTGAGAAAAACGTCCATGAAGCTTGTTGGAAAATGAGATTTGACCCGCTATTTAAAGGAGACAAAGTATAACAGATATATAACGGCTATCTGGGCGCGGTACCTTATCTAGCCCGGCGGTTCCATATCGCTAAGGAACCGCCTAGCTACTTAAGGTTCCGCCCCTAGAGTACGCTCCGTTTTTTGTCTTTTAGTGAGGTAGGAATATCTGAGGTATTTGAAGCCTTCAAAGGATATTCTAATAGCATATGGTATATGCTATTTTCAAATTTTCATTTTCCATTTTAATAAAACATTTTCTAAAAAAGAAAGTTTATTAAAAAGTCTTTTGTCATATTAACAAAAGTGAGTTTTAAGGATAATCATTTTGATGATCACTAAGTATGATTAAGAAAGGTTAGTGATATGATTATTACCTTGATGATAGTGTTAGTTAAATAATTCGTTTAGTGTTTTACACTAAATGTGTTGTATAGTTTGTTGTGATCAAAACTAAGAAAGATTAGTTAACACTAATAATGTTTTTAGGCATCACTTTCATTAACACAACTTATGGCCAACTAAATACGTACTTTTGTGGCCGGATTATGTGAATATTCATATGGCATAGCGCAAGGCTTTATAGTAATCAACTTAACACAAGGCTCGCGATACCTCTTACGTGATAAGTGTGAATAGGACATCTGACTTTAGCACACAATAGGTTAGCAAGACCTCTTGCATTCTAAGTGCGAGTACGGAGTTTAGCGTAAAATGTAATACCATTGATACCGTATGCGGTATCATTCGCACACGTACGCGCCGTGCGTGCTCTGAAGAGTCTGTGGTGGTGGTTGACCGCACAAGATACGTGATCTTGTAGTAACATAGTAGTTACGATTTACGCCTGCAGTGCGTATTATATGCTCGCGTGGAGGCTTAGATACCAGAGCCGTAGGTGTAGTATCATTGATAACGTTGGGGTTGCAACCCTCTTACGCGAGAAGCAGGTTCATGACCTGCATGAACCTGCGACGGATACGTGATTCGTCCTTTTGCGATCGCGTGATTTGTCTTAGTACCAGGCTTGCAATGCCTCTTACGTACTTGGTATGGATACATGATGCACAACCGCCGGAGTCGCACCCGCTTACGCGACAAGCAGATTCCTGACCTGTGACGGATACCTGATTGGCGCAATAATATTTACACTGAATAAAGTAGTATTCTACATGCTTCAAAATATAAATGCTAAACTATAATCAAATAAGATCATATCAATGATATTATGATACCCCTATAGCCCCCCCCCCCCCCCCCCCCAAGTTTAATATTACTTAGTAGTATTAAACTTATATGTAAAGTATTCGAAAAATTTGAACAATTTTTAATGCTTACCCCTATGGGACATGGCTCACGTTGCTTAGGCATACTAGAAAGGTGATGGATCCCCTCCTTAATATAGTAAAGATTTATAAAATAAAACACAAGACGTGTGTGTATTATAGGGATTAAACTTCGCACATTAATATGGCGAATATGTATGAAATTTAGTTTAAACAATAATAGGCATAAGATGTTGTACAACGAATCTAGAAATACGTAAGTTATAACCATGACCGAGGTACGGTTGTGTATGACGAATGTTTAGACGGGCAGTCCAACAAAATAAGTCGTTTGAATGCGCGGATCACCGCGACGAAACTTAAACAAAATAATACGCTTGATCGCGTGGATCGCCGCGGCCAAACTAAATAATACGTCCGGACGGGCGGATCGCCGCGACCGAACGGAATAAAATAATATGTTTGGTCGCGCATATCGCAACGACCGAACTAAACAAAATATTATGTTTTATCGCGCAGATCGCAACGGCCAAACAAAATAATACGTCTGGATGGGCGGATCGTCACGAGTCGTGACTCACGACCAAACTAAATAACTTAATATGTTCGGTCGCGCAGATCTCAACGACCGAACTAAACAAAATATTATATTTGATCGCGCAAATCGCAAAGACCAAAATAAAATATTATGTTTGATCGCGCGGATCGCAGTGACCAAACTAAATAATACGTCCGGATGGGCGGATCGCCACGACCGAACTAAATAACTTAATATATTTGATCGCGCAGATCGCAACGACCAAAATAAAATATTATGTTTGATAGCACGGATCGCAGCGACCAAACTAAATAATACGTCCGGATGGGCGGATCGCCACGACCGAACAAAATAAAATAATATGTTTGGTAGCGCATATCGCAACGACCGAACTAAACAAAATATTATGATTTATCGCGCAGATAGCAACGACCAAACTTAATAATACGTCCAGATGGGCGGATCGCCACGACCGAACTAAATAACTCAATATGTTCAGTCACGCAGATCGCAACGACCGAACTAAAAAAAATATTATATTTGATCACGTGGATCGCAACGACCAAAATAAAATATTATGTTTGATCGCGCGGATCGCAGTGACCAAACTAAATAATACGTCCGGATGGGCGGATCGCCACGACCGAACTAAATAAAATAATATTTGATCGCGCAGATCACAACGACCAAAATAAAATATTATGATGAGAGGGCGAACTAACGTGAAAGGACGCAACTCATAACTCTAGTTCAAAAAATAAAATATTTCAAAACGTGTGGACGAGTGCAGCTGGACGTACCATGAACGCGGATAAAGAGGTCGGGTCGCGACATATACCAAAAAATATATTTAATTAAATCAAAAGATATATGTAATATTTCCTTGCTAATTTTAAAAGATATATGTAATATCTTTTATTAATATACAAATATTGATATTATATTTTTTGACTTTAAAAGATATGTGTAATATTTTTATAAATTTGATTATTTCGGAATATACCTTTACCCAATTTAAAAGATAACTAATATCTTTTATTAATATCAAAAATATTGATAACATAATTTTTGAATTTAAAAGATATAGGTAATGTCATGTTACCTATTGAAAAATAAGATATTTGAAAATATCTTTTTATTAATTTAATAGATACGCGTAATATCTTCTAACAATATATCCGAATGTGCGGACGCGGATAATAACCGTAGTGGAAAAATAAAATATAACAGAACATACATATTAGCACGGCTGGACATACCATGACCGCAAATAAAAAATAAAAATAAAATATGTTCGTATGTGTAGATCATCGCAGAAGGACGGACCATCACCGCGGATAAAAAGAAAAATAAAAGCTAAATAATATCTTGTTACCAGATTTACATTTTGTTATCAAATTTTGAAGATACGGATAGTATTTTAAAGTATATGCAATCATTTTATTCTAAGTTATTTAATGTAGCATTGGATACAATAAAATACCCGTAATGTCAAATTGCTACAGAAGTCATGATGCAAAGGGACAATGAAGCATTAATGTATTGACATTATCTTGGGTCACATGATCGTAGGCGCATGCATATAGATGTATCACAAAACATATTCCCCTTAATACAATAAGGGGAATGTGAAAATACCTCATTAGAATACAATATAAATGTGTGAGAGGAGATCTTGTTACCTTCCTATCTACCGTTCGTTTTTGTCTCTCCCATTCCTTCCATCCACATCTCAACCGTGTATTCCTTTGAAACATTGTTCACCGGTATGGTTCCCCAACCAAATCCACATCTCAACCGTGAATTCGTTTGAAAAACTGTTCAGCATTATGGGTTTCACTTCTTTCTTGGATCACATTCGTAAATCTCTAAACCCACCCCCATTTGTTAATATTGATTTCATTTCTGTGTGTTCATATCTCTCCCAAATGAAATCGGTGGAATATATATAAACAAAACTTTATCATCCTTATCAACAATCATCATCCCCTCATCGATCAATCCTATCAAATCGTTCATATCGATCCTCCATCTGGTTCAATCAATCAGTAAATTTTCAATTTCAATATATTATGTTTGTTTTATAATAATTCAATCAATCGGTAGGTAGGGTTTTATTGGACTAAAAAAGTCGTTTATTATTTTCAATCAATCAATCGGTAAGTTACTTATGTTTCAAGTTCAGTATGATATATTGAAGATGATTGTGTTATTCATTAAGTTATCTTTAATTAAAAGACCACTTAATCAGTTTTCATATAAACTTATTTATTGTCGTTTTCAGCTTTCTGAATTACTTGTCACATGTTGGCTCTAAATTTTAACCACTACCAAATCTGGATGTCAAGCCCGTAGTAATTATTGCAAATAGATGAACAAAAACAGATCTAATCCGGTAGCAGTCTTGCGGGTTCTTGCAGGTAGCCTAATTCGTATATGCTTTTATCTTTATTGAAGGATTATTTTTATTTGCAGACGATGATTGGGTTAACTGATTTTGGCCAGATATTCATAATTATAAATCGGGGTTTGTTATTATCAAAATATAATGTTGAATTTGAATCAATAGGTTTGTTTTTATTTTATTTTTAATTTTTAGTTAATTTAATTTGTTTATGTGAAAAAATTAGGGGCAAAATGGCTTTGATTAGGTAAAGAGATTTATTATTAATTTTTATGTAAACAAGGTTGCATATTGGAATCGGTTGGTTGCTAAGGTTATGATTCTCAGCGGGTTTAACCTTATATTTTGGTTGTTGTTGTGCCACCAGGAACTGCTTCTGTTTATTTGAGATCACGGCTGCGGGTCGCTGAGGTTGTAATTATACTTTTAAAAGGTATGTTTTAATAAAAAATCTACAAGGTGTTTTGTTTTGCTTATTGGTCGTTGGTTATATTTTGGTTTAGCTTAGATTCTAATAAGAAAATATGAGTAGATTGGACTATTGGAGAAAATGATTTAGGGATGTTTGGGTTGGCTACAAAATAAAAGATAAATACATATATAGATGGATCTCTTTCTAGAAAAAATGGCGGTCAAGAGATGGAAAAAGATAATTTAGAATATTGAATTGATATTTATTTTGTTTCCAGAATTTGGTTTAATCGAAATCAGGGTATTGAAATTGGGATTTAAATAAGCTGGAATTTGATTGGTTTAGGACAGGTTTGTAACAATCAAACATGTGCACCAAT
Source organism: Glebionis coronaria (assembly GCA_025667525.1). Classification (NCBI taxonomy): domain Eukaryota; kingdom Viridiplantae; phylum Streptophyta; class Magnoliopsida; order Asterales; family Asteraceae; genus Glebionis; species Glebionis coronaria. The sequence continues at coordinate 54,959,131 of CM046874.1, read as the reverse complement.
TATGTCAAAAGTCAAAACTGTATTTGCCTTCTGAAGAAGTGGTTTATAGAACCTTCTGAAGATGTGATTTAGTATGAGCTAATATGAACACTTCTAAATTCCCCTTTCTACTTTTATGCAAGCAATGATACATACAATCCTAAACGCCCTTTTTTTTATGCAGTGGTGGTGGTCCATAGTTAAGATTGTTAGAGCGGATTAGTGCACGCACAACCTAAGTTATAAATTCAAAGTTACGTACCATACGCTTTATATTTCAGTTAATTGGTTGTTTGTCAATTTCTTGCAGGTCGGTACAGTGGGAGGCAGGACCCACTACCATAGCAGCCGAATTTCTTGAACTCACTTGGAGTGAAGGGTGCAACTGAAGATTACACAAGTTCCGATGCCACAACACTTTCACTTCACAGGAAAGAAATACCAAGCGTATCAGTCGAAAAATCAGTTGGTTAAAAAACATCAGCGGAGCAGCTACTGGAATAAAGTTATAGTTATTTGGTTATTTAAAATCTGGGTACCGAAATTGAGGTCTTCTAGGGTGCGGTCGTGGCTTTCGAGTGCGTCATAACAACCTTTTAAGGGCTGCAAACCATCTCGAGGTATAATGCTTTTGATTTTTGATGAGACTGCTTTTATACATAGTCTCATCGTCCAAAACGGGCTTAAAACGGTAAAAATATCATAAAAAGTACCATATATATGCATGTGTTTGCTCAGTGTGTACTTTAGGTACGGATATCGAGAAAATGACAAAACATCACAAGAATCAATAAAAAACGAACACGGGAAAAGAAGCCGCACAATGAGCCGGGCCCTAATGTTGATTTTCTAAGAAAAGTCCTTGAAGAATTGAAGATTATACAAGACGGGTCCTTCATTATTGAAGAATTGACACTTAATACCCTTGTTTATTCATAATTACAAGTTTGGTCCCTAAAGTTTGTCAAATTTACAAAAAAGACCATCAACTTTGAAGAACTGGCAAGAATGGTCCCTAAAAATGAAGACTTGTCACTTTTAGTCCTCCACAAAGTCAATCATACAAATGAAGACCTTGAAGAATGAAGACATGTCAAGAATAGCCCATCAAAAATCAAGACATGGCAAGAAATACCCTTGTTTACATTTGGAAAATGTTTTTGTGGCCAAAACATAAAAAGTAAAACTTATTTACAAAGGGGAGTCAAGTTTGTTGCTGATAAAACTGTATTTGAACACATCTTGGAATCTGAGGGGCCAAATCTATCAAACATGCAAACATCTCCCACCACTCACACCTCACCACGTCACCAATATCCTCCACCTCACCACTACACGTCTGATAGCACTAACTCACTTTTATTAATAAACAAAATTTTCAAAAATCAGTTTATTAATATTGTTTTAGGCGCTAAACAGTTATTGTATATTAATCTCCCCCAAATCCCCCTCCTAAGAACCCTATAAACCCTAATCTATTAACCCAACCAATCAAGGGGTTTTTCCCCCCATAACCTCTAGATACATAATTGATAATCCACTAAACACTTTCTCACTATAAAACCCTCCACCTCATCACTTGGTCCCCTCACCCAGCACTCCCCTGCCCCACTTTTGAGCTAGCAAACAAGACTATAGCATATTTTGAACGACCAAATCTTTTTTCGTGTTGGCAAAGAATATTTGAAGGACTGAGATCATCTTTAGCATGCTCGCAACAACACATACCAACAAAAATCATCACATGGGAGCTATTGACCAGTTTCAAATTCGGCATATGCTCAAGAATATGCTAGGGTTAAATTGTAAATTCATCCATCAGGGTTTTGCTTCTCTGTGCTTCTAGAACCATTTGTATGCCTGTTATATAAAGGCACCTTAGGTTTCATTTTTTCCTATTCTTTTTTCTCCTTTTTCACTGCCCTATAAATCCCTTTTTATGATATGAAAAAGTGGTATTGTGTTGTTGATGAGAATTAAGATCCATTTTACTTTCGTTTGTTGCAAGATTCACTTCAATATTGTGGTTTAATATTCTGTTAAATTTTTTTCCTTTGTTAACTAAAATTCACCAAGTTCTTTTCTTTTATCTTGTTTATGTCCAAGTGGTTAAACTGGTCATTTGAGCCTGATATCCTTGTTGAATATTAAGCTCAAGTGAGGTTTTAACTGGTTGTAGATTTGGTTCTTTGTTCAAAAAGTTTTAGAAAAAAAGGCATCTAGTTTGGTATAGCATTGTTTATTACTGTTTACGTTTCTTACATCCTAGCAGGTTGATTTGGAAAGCTCACCCTTGTTCTTGGCTAGTGCATAAGCTCATATATACGGGGGTATGGATGTCTATCCCTGAGGTGTACATTCTTGTTCCTAATTTAACTTTTACTTGTTCTACTGTTAGTTGAATGTATATGTGAATTATGGTATGTGTGTTAAGTTGAGTGATAATATGTTCTTAATCAGTTTGCGATGCATGTTTAAGGGTAAAAAATTGAGTTAGTTAACCATTGTTGGCGTTTTTAGAAAAATCTTTGGAAAGTTTGTGCTTTCATAAGTTTAAGGGGTGTTTGGTAGTACTGATAAAAGTGTTTTGGGTGACACATAAGTCACCCACTTTGTTTGAACAATCTTATTTCAGTATAACTTTGTTAGTTTGTATCATGGTTTAAAATGGTTAACAAGTAATGGGAGTTTGCATGTCTTAAAATTGGTGAATATAGCATATAAACTCAGCAATCTTTTAACCAGTTTGTTTTAAGTAATATTTGGCACCAAATCTTGTTCATTGCTCACCTTAGTGGTCAAACATATCAGACCTAGTCCACAGACCCCTACATTTTACATCAGCAACCTGTTTTAGTTCTATTTGGTGTGATTTTTGTGTGTAACCTTGTTGTTTTTGTGCTTAATATGACTCCCTACACTCCATTGAGTGTAGGGGTGCCTTTTGTTTCCAAAACCATCAAGTAACAAGCAGGATCCAAGCTAAAACGTGCCCATATCTATTTATTTTGACTAAGCAGTGGGAAAAACTTCCCACTGTTAGTGCAAGTGTAGCCACTGCTACACTACAAAACAAAAACAAGTGACATGTCCTTTTCAGACTTTGTGATCTTTTGTCTTCAGTGGATTCTTGTCTTTTTATTTTTCCCATATTTTAGTATTTATTTTAATAATTTTCATTGAGTTTAATTTCAATTTACTGTTCATTTGGTATTTTTTATAATTAATTCAGTTTCAGTTAGTTTTATTTAAATCTGCCTTTTGTCTTTCAGTGTAAAAAACTAATACTTTTCAAAATTTTCAATTTTCATAGTTTCAGTAAAATGTTTTAATATATTTAGAATAAAAATTTCAATGTTCACTGTTTTTTATTATTTTCTAGAACTATTTTAAGTTAAATTAGATTTTTAAGTAATCTATTTTGTCTTTTAGTGGTAAAAATAACTTTTTTCGAACTTTTTCATTTTTCTACTGTTTAGTAATATAAAATAGGATTTTTAGAAAAGTTAAATTAACACTATCATTATTTTATTTTTTAATCATTATTTTAGTTTAAAAAGTGTTTTTAGCCTTTAAAAATTAGAAAAATAGTTTTAAAAAATTAAGAAAAATACTTTTTAGTTTTTATATAATATAAGTAAGATTCTCATTTGATAAAATCATATTTTGGGTTTATTTTTAATTTTATTGAATTTGTAAAGGCTTTAAATAGCATTTAAAATTGAATATTAAATTAGAAATAAGTTTTATAATATTTTTGTCAAATTTTTATCCTTATTTATATTATTTTAGATTTGTTTTTTATTTTTAATAAATTTTTAGTTTAAATTTAAATTTCATCACGTTTTACGGTTTTACGTTTACGTCGTTCGTCGTAGTTTAATTTAGAATCGTAACCGTCCCCATTTTCTCTTTTCTTTTTTCATAATATTAATCTCAAATTCAATCAAGTCTTAGCACACACACCAAGCCTCTTTGAGAACGAACCACACAAAGGGTCATTAGTGCACGGTTTTCCTAAATCGTCGTACTTACCCTATTTACGCTATTTTTCCTAAAAGACGTAAAAATACAACTATCATTTTGGCGTCGCTGCCGGGGAGGCTTGTTGTGTTTTGATTTGAACAAATTTTGTTTTGATATTATCCATAATAAGTATTTGTGTGATTAGCAATCTAATCATACGTATTATCGGTTTTCGTTTTTCGTGATATATTATTACTATAGTGTATACGTATCACAATAAATTCACAAGTACTCCAAAAGTGTGAAAACACAACCTTGATTTGGGATTTCATCACTCAATCATTGTATTCGAATCTCAAAAAAAGAAAAAAGGCAAAATAGATAATTACTTTCGTGAAGCTTGATTTTGATAAACACAAACTATAAGGTAGATATAAGGCGGTTGTATTTCACAACCTAAAGGAAAAAGGCTCTTAAGTGCTTCGCGCCGCCTCGTTTCCTCCGCTTGCTTGTGCGTATTTTGAGAAAAAGGGCTAACTGAGGGTTTGCCACCTAAAGTATTATCTACGTATCTATATATTTTCTTGGTTTCAAAGATTAAACCCTCTTGAACGTTTTGGTGTTCCACCAACGTTCTAAATTCATCGAAGGCGTTCACTTCATGTGATCGTTTTCATTCCTTGAGGCTCCTTTAATCGAGAGATTTGATTTGATGATAGATTTGTAGATTTGTGTCTACGTAATTCACGACAAAAATCCAAAAAAGTAAAAAACAATCAAAAGCACAAAAAAACTGGAAAAAGTAAAAACACCCAAAAAGAATCTTCTTTTCTCATCCCCACGTTATACGTGACGTTTATGCAAACTCGTAACCAAGAAAGACGTGCACGTAAACGTAGAAACCGAAAGGAAGGAACACCTTCTAGTGAAGAATCTCCTATTGATGAACCCATCGTAGAACAAGAAGCTCCCATTGCTAATCGTACTATGATGGAGTTGCTTCAAGCACCCACTGAGGGTTATGGAGAAGCGATTGTGATTCCCGCTATCCTTGCAGAGAATTTTGAGGTTAAGACGGGTTTGTTGTCTATGATCCAAAACAACTCAAGAAGAAATGTGAAAAAGGGAATTTCCAATAATAAGTGTATTTTATGTAGTGGTAAAAGTAATGTACTTTTACACTTATACTTTTGGTAAAAGGATAAGTTGCTTTCTTCGGCTTGTAATACAGGGAATTTCCAAGTATAAAACTGTTTCGTTGTTCCAGTCTCTTCGAATTGATTACTAGTTAAAAGTGCGACTCAATAGTTCTTGGTGGAAAATAAAATGGTTTGATTATCTATTTTAAACTAAAAGCAAATATGAAAATGTCGTTGAGTAAAAAGATTTAAAAGTTAAACTAAAAATTACGAGTTAAAAATAAATGAAGAAAAACTTAAAAACTTAAAAGTGAATTTAAAACTTAAAACTTTGTAAAAATAAAAACTTAATTCCATCGGAACAACCCATCAGAATCCCGTCGGAAAAACACGTCGGAATGTATCAAATGATTTTTTGTCGGGATAATCACAAAAGTATCGGAATAATACAAAGCAAAACTATCGGAATGTCATATGTCGGAAAGTACTTCTATCGGAATGTAAGAACGAACACTACTGTCGGAATGTTGGTCGGAATAACGATCGGAATCTAGAAACCCTAATCCGATAAAAAGTATCGGAATACGCGTCGGAATACAAAGCCCTAATCCGATGGTCTGATCGGAATATCTGTCGGAAAAGGAAACCCTTTTCCGAAAACCCTTTTCCGATGGATTGCAATTCGTGATAAGCCAAGTTAATAAGCTACTTTTTAATAAGCTCAAACCAAAACTTAACCAAATTTATAATGAAAAGATCTCAATAAGAACGAATAAGAACCTTTCAAAACTTTAAGTAAGCAAACCTTTTAAAACAAACCTTAAAAGACGAAACTTTTTAGAAGTCTTAAAAGTAAATAAGCTAAATACAAAATAAGCCAATTAGCATGATAAGCTTAAAGCTCAAATCGTATTAAAACTTAGATATGAATAAAAAGATAAACTTTTTAATCAATCAAACATCAAGATTAAACAAGATCAAAGATTAATTCGGATCAAAGATAAACAAAATCAAGAAAGGTAGAAAGAGATTAAATGATGAAAAGCTCAAACTTGAACTTGTAGATTAATGATTCCAAAATACAAGATTAAATCAAAGCTTAATCATGAAAGAAAGAAAAGATGAAGTTCTAGTGAGAGAAAGTTAGCACTTTCTCTCTCTAAAAATTAAAACTACAAAGGAAAAATGAACTAAAAAATAACAACTAACTAACACCCTCCTAATGTGTCATTAGGAGGGTATATATAGGAGGTGGGGAGGTGCATGTGTTGCTTCCTGTTCTTTCTTCTCGTCTCGACTCGATTTAAATTCTTTGTCTTTCTCGACGTCGTCTCGGGATTTGTCGATATAAATTGAACTTGTCTTATAATTTTCTTCTTCTATTAGACTTGAGTTGTTCGACTTCATTAAACTTCCGTCTTTAGACTTTTTCTTCGATAAATCTTCAGAATAGGCCTTGTACTTCCGTTCTTTTTGCACTCTTGATCTTTTTGACTTCGTCTTTTCTCGTTTTCTTCGATAAAAGCCTGTGATAGCCCGTGTTTTCTCCCTTTCTCATATTTTTATCCTGAAACACAATAAAAACACAAACCACGTATAATTCCGACTTTTATGACATAAAATACACGTTTTGGTCTTGTTATTATTGGAAATAAGTGGTAAAAGGATAAGTGTTTGCACACTTATTAAATCCCCTACACTTGACCATTGCAATGCCCTCATGCAATGTATTAATTTCAAAGCACGGATTACATTTTCCATCATAAATAACTCACCTTGACCTTTATTAAATACTAAACACTAAGGAAACTAAAAGATAGAAATATATACAAAACAAGTAAGGAAATCAAAGACTTGCATTGGGGTTTTAGTTGTCATGAATGTTTATCATCCTCAAGTTTCACGTTTCCCAAACCAAGCTTAAAAATGAGATCATTGTTATTATAAGTTAGCAAACTAACACAAACTCATGTGGCCTAATTATTCACTTAGACTCCCTTATTCCTAGGTGTATCTCTTATAATTTAATTTTGTCTTGAATGATCACGAGGATACATTGTTTGACTTATTTTGATAGTTTATTTAGGCCGAAAATAAAGTGGGACGATTTAATCAATAGTTAGCTAAAGGACAAAATCTTTTAAAACTGCTTCTCGGGACCTCTTAAAGTTCATCTTGGCATAACTCGCTTCACGATTTGAGACCTTTCTCGGACCGATATTTGGCAGCGACTTCATACTTTGAATCTTGAGAGACGCTCTTGAAGTTATGGTCTTCTCTTCATAATAGGAATTTCTTCACTTGAAGTTTTTGAGAGATTTTTCAAATTTGGACCACGACTTCTTCATTTTTCTCCAATCTTTATTTTGGACTTTGATATACAACGATCCGCCTCCTTTTAGAACTTGGATCTATTTATCCTCATACCTTGTTAGGGCCTTTTTGGATAGACTTCTCCATGATCTTTAGGGGAGTATTTGCTTTTCGTCGTGTGTCTCGATCCTTCATATTGATTTTTGATAAATGATTCTTCACATCACTTGGGATCTTTAGCAACAAATGTAGCCCTCATGCCTTGTTAGGGCCTTTTCGGACTCGCCAATCTTCGCATCCTGCTTCAATAAGTTATGCCTTGGCTATGAACTCTAATTAATACCGAGCAACTTTTAAACGATCTTGGGCTAGAAGCTAAGTAACTTTTCAAATCGTACAACCTTACTTATTGCAATTAAATTTATTAGCAAGCGATGGGAGAAAAAGCTCATAATCAACTCACATAAATTCATGAAAGAATACCAAACTTATAATTGACTCTATCATCTCTCGTTCTCCACAATTTAAAATCTCAAGTAATGAGACTCGTGGATGCTTAGCCAATTAAATCATAGTTTTGGGTTTTCAAGTCATCTATAGGATCTTGAAAATTCTTACACTCTTTCAAGTTTAGAATTCGCATTTTAAAGTTCCCTTGATAAAAAACTTTCTAGGATCAATTATAGTAACTTGCGAAAAGTTCTTGTTCTTAACCTCTGAGAGTTAAGACTTTCGTGTTTTAAAGCTCCCTATATAAGTAAACTCGGGTTGAGTCAAAAGATTCACAACGTTTGAAAATTAACACCACTTTATTAAAATTTATTCTAGCAAAAAAAAGAAAATAACGCTAACAAAGGTAAATACTACTATACAACTAGGCAAAAATAGATTAAAATTTTTGAAAAATGTCGAAAAATTAGATTTTCCGGTTAAAATGAGGACAAATTCATGGAAAAGACCACCTACTTCGATAGAAGTCCCCCCTACACTTGATATCAACATTGTCCTCAATGTTTAAGCATGTGGGAGTAAACTCCCCTACACTTAGGACATGTTGCACGTTGTTTAAATCTTGCTAAGGAAGAGACAACTATAGTGATATCAATGTGAACATATAAGATATGAATATTGAATCACGACAGTTTAGGATAGAACTAGGAAGACGGGTACACGGTATCACGGTTCGTCAAATGTCATCAAAAGTGCTCTTTGAAGCTTTAATCCCTACACAGCATAAGAAACAGGACAACAAACACCTACGGGGCTCCCCCTACACTTATTATGAAAATGGTAAAGGATAGATCAACGGGTTGCTTCCCGAGAAGCGCTTGTTTTTGTTAACCAAGTCACGAGCCTGACTCGACCCAGAACTAATTCAAGGAAAACGTGGTGAGGGATGGAATCATCTCATGAGAGATGTCCTCACCAAAGTACAGCTTCACACGCTGGTCATTCACTTTAAAATTAGGCCCATTTGGCTGGGAAAGCTCAATGGTGCCGTATGGGAAGACTTTGGCGACGGTGAATAGACCAGACCAACGGCTCTTCAGCTTGCCTGAGAAGATCTTCAACTGAGAGTTAAAGAGTAAAACTTGATCACCAACGTGGAACTCTCGGTTCTCAATTCTAGCATCATGAATGATCTTGGTCTTCTCCTTGTAGATCGATGAATTCTCATAAGCTTCATTCCTCAGTTCATTTATCTCGTTGAGTTGAATCTTCCGAAGATTACTGGCTTTGTTGATGTCAAAATTGGCCAACTTCAAGGCCCAGTACGCCTTATGTTCCAGCTCAATAGGGAGGTGGCATGCCTTCCCGTACACAAGACGATATGGAGTGCAACCAATAGGTGTCTTATATGCGGTATGGAAAGCCCACAAAGCATCATCTAACTTATCGGCCCACGAGGCACGATGCTCTCCCACAGTTCGCTCTAATATTCTCTTCAATCCACGGTTAGATATCTCGGCTTGACCATTAGTTTGGGGATCATAAGCGGTGGAAAGACGGTGATTGACACCGTACTTAGCCATGACTCGAGCAAATTGATCATTGCAAAAATGAGTCCCGCGGTCACTGATGATAGCACGAGGAACACCGAATTGGGCAAAAAGCTGCTTCAGAAAGTTCACAACCACCCTCGCATCGTTCGTAGGGAGAGCCTTAGCTTCAACCCATTTAGATATGTAGTCAACGGCTACGAGGATGTACTTGTTCCCTTTGGATGATGGAAATGGCCCCATAAAGTCGATGCCCCATACGTCAAAGATTTCACATTCTTGGATGAAATTTTGAGGCATCTCATCTTTATGTGTGATCTTACCTTGTCGTTGGCAAGCATCACAATTTTTAACCATCTCGTGAGCGTCACGATAAATGGTGGGCCAATAGAATCCCGAGTCAAACACTTTCTTCGCGGTGTAGTTGGGACCAAAATGACCACCGGTGGGTTCTTTATGGCAAGCTTCGAGAATGTCTAAAGCTGCGGGTCCATCAACACACCGACGAATAATCAAATCAGCACATTGTTTGAAGAGATAAGGGTCATCCCAAAAGTAAGTCTTAACATCTTTAAAGAACTTCTTCTTTTGTTGGGATGTTAACCCTTCGATGAGAATACCACCCGCTAAGTAGTTTGCAATGTCTGCAAACCACGGGGTGTCATCAAGATTGGAATTGATAGACATTAAGGCCTCAAGGGGAAAAGAGTCGTTGATCTCTTGATTTGGATGATCCCCTTGATAAGGATCCTCAAGTCTACTTAGATGATCCGCGGCTAGGTTTTCGGCTCCATTCTTGTCACGAATATCGATTTTAAATTCTTGTAGGAGCAAAACCCAACGAAGAAGTCTTGGCTTGGAATCTTGTTTAGTTAACAAGTACTTCAACGCGGAATGTTTGGTATACATAATGGTGGTGGAAAGGACAAGATAGGGGCGAAATTTTTCAAAAGCATACACTATAGCTAAAAGCTCTTTTTCGGTAGTGGTATAATGCAATTGATCCCCCGTCATTGTCTTGCTAACATAATGGGTTGGTTGGAAGTGTTTGTTCACTCTTTGTCCCAAAACCGCTCCAATAGCAAAGTCGCTAGCATCACACATCAATTCAAAGGGTAGCTCCCAATTAGGGGTAACCAAGACCGGTGCCTTAGTTAGCTTGTCCTTAAGAAGATTTAAGGATTCAATACACTCTTTAGAAAAGATAAAGGGAGTATATTTTTCCAAGAGGTGGGTCATCGGGCGAGCGATTTTAGCAAAATCTTAAATGAATCGACGATAGAAGCCCGCATGACCAAGGAAACTTCACACACCCTTCACGGTTGAAGGTGGAGGTAATTTGGCTATGACATCAACTTTAGCACGGTCCACTTCAAGACCGGGTTTAGAGTTTTATGTCCAAGCACAATGCCTTCTTTTACCATGAAATGGCATTTTTCCCAATTTAGAACAAGGCGAGTGTCTTCACACCACTTAAGCATGCGTTCCAAATTGGCAAGGCAAGAAGAGAAGAAGTCACCATAGACCGAGAAATCATCCAGGAAGACTTCCATAGTTTCTTCAACCATGTCATGGAAGATAGCCATCATACACCTTTTGAAAGTCCCAGGAGCATTGCATAGGCCGAAAGGCATTCTTTTGTAAGAAAATGTTCCATAAGGACAAGTGAATGTGGTTTTCTCTTGGTCTTTGGGATCGACGGGAATTTGAAAATACCTGGAGAAACCGTCTAAGAATCAATAATAATCATTACCCGTTAAACGCTCGAGCATTTGATCCATGAAAGGAAGAGGAAAATGATCCTTGCGAGTGGCATCATTGAGCTTGCGATAGTCTATGCAAACTCGCCAACCCGTGACAAGTCGAGTAGGAATCAACTCGTTGTTTTCATTGGGAACAACGGTTATTCCGCCTTTCTTAGGCACACAATGGATGGGACTAACCCATGGTGAATCCAAAATAGGGTAAATCATTCCGGCATCTAGAAGTTTGATAACTTCTTTCTTGATGACGTCATGGATTTTAGGATTAACCCTTCTTTGGCTTTGGATTGCGGGTTTAAAGTCATCCTCCATGATTTTTTGAGTACAAAAGTTCGGATCAATTCCGCGGATGTCAGAAATTTTCCAAGCAATTGCTTGCTTATGATTCTTCAGCACGTCGATAAGTCGAGATTTTTCTTCTTCTTTCAAATCCTTTGCGATGATGACGGGTAGCTTCTTATTGTCTTCAAGGAAAACATACTCGAGATGAGACGGTAGATCCTTAAGCTCTAAATCTGGAGGATTTTTTATGGAAGGCGTAGTCAAATTCGGATCATCGATAGAGATTTCCTTAGGAGATGGTGGAGAAATATGGTCCTCATTGAGAAGTTTCACAATGGTACGAATGTCTTCATCCCAATTGGAGGGAGAATCGTCATATTTTAAGTCCACATCCCCCAAAGTTGCTTCAAATTCTTTCAAAAAGAAATCACTTTCTCCAAATGGAGTTAGTGATGGAGCAATAGAGGCAACGGTCTCAACAATGGGTAGAAAAGAAGAACCACTTTTACAAGTGTCTTTGAAATGCTCTTCACAAGCCTCATCAAGAACGTCAATGAAATTAACACTCTCGTTTTCAGAAGGCTGCTTAGAAAGTTTACCCATGTTGAAGACGATTTTATCGTCACCAACTCTCATGATTAATTCGCCCGCAGCTACATCAATGAGCGTGCGACCGGTCCTCAAGAATGGACGTCCAACGATTAATGGAACACGGGGGTCCATCTCGTAGTCAACGACAACAAAATCCGCCGGATAGGTGAATTTGTCGACACCGACGAAGACATCTTCGGCTATCCCCACCGGATAAGCAACCGTATGGTTAGCTAATTTCAATGTCATTCGTGTAGGGACTATCTCGGGTAGAGATAATTGTTTCCAAACACTTAATGGCATTAAGTTTATACTAGCACCTAGAACGGCTAGGGCCATACAATTCTCTACCCCGGGGAAGTTGCAAGGAATGATAAAACAACCCGGATCACCAAGTTTGGTGGGTAATTTCCTTAAGAGCACTGCGGAGCAATTCTCATAAAGTTGGGTCTGAGCGATATCGAGAAGCTTTTCTTTGTCACTGAGGAGGTCTTTATACATTTTAGCATATTTCGGCATGTGATCGAGAGCCTCGGCAAAGGAGATGTTGAAATTCAGTTGTTTAAACATTTTAAGAAAGTTAGAAACCTGAATATCATCCTTGTTCTTCAACTTCTCTTTCCTCAACCTTGAGGGATAAGGTATATTGGGTTGATATGAAGGCTTTGGAATGGAATTCTCACTCACATCCTTGGGTGGTGGAGGGGTGAAAGTAGAAGGTGGAGGAATTGGAGAATGGGACTCGTTTTCCTTTGTCACAATCACCGGTGTAGGTGTAGGAATCTCGGGTTCCTTTAAACCTTTGCCACTTCGGGTGGTGATTGCTTTCATCTCCCCTCTTGGATTAGCAACGGTGTTACTCGGAAGAGAACCCGAACCAGAGGCTTGATTACTTGGGAAGAAACTAGCCATCATATCCCTTAAGTCATTCGTTTGACTGCTCAAAGAGTTTCGCATATCGACTCGAAGATCATTCCCTTGTTTCGCTATATCTCCTTTCAAGTTGATGATTTGCCGCTGAAGATTCTACACTATCACATCATTAGTCCTCATGTAAGTTTCAACCTCGTGACTAAATGCGGTGGGTTGGTTGAGAGGAAGAGCATGGTAGGCAGGTGGTTGATAAGCGGGTTGTTGGTAAACTTGGTTATTTCCTTGAGGTGGATATGGGTTTCTTTGGGTTTGATATTGATTTGGAGCTCGTGGTTGGTTTTGATTGTTGCGATTGAGGTTGTTTTGGTTTTGAGGAGGAAAACCAGGTGGTGAAAGAAAGTTGTTTGAAATATAACTGAGCAAATTGCGGTCACCTTGTGGACGTTCTTGATAGCCTCCCGTAGAAAAGTTACCGTTAGCGGCATACACATTTTCCGGATTGTCATGAGTCGAAGGACAATCGGTGTATGAGTGAGAACCCCCGCATATTTCAGATGACTGACTCAAAGCATTAACTTGCGCATTGATGCTTTTGGTATTGTTAGCGGTTTGTAGAGCAAGTGTTTCAACAATCGAAGTAAGATTATCAATTCTCTTGTCGGCATCACTAGTACTAGCACTAGCCACATTAGTCCGAACTCTCTTAGTTTGCACTCTAGACTTATTCTCAATAATATCCCACGCGGCATTAGAAGACTTAACCAAAATGTTACCCCCGAGGCACTATTTAGTGAATCTTGGTCATTCATGCTTAAACCATTGTAAAAAGTGTTAATTTGATGTACTTTTGTAAAACCATGTTGTGGACACTTTCTTAAAAGTTCCTTAAAACGGTCCCAAGATTCACTAAATGTCTCACCGTACTTTTGTTCAAAGTTAATGATTTCATTCCGCAAAGTGGTAGTACGTGAGGGAGGAAAAAAATAGTTGATGAATTTGGTCTCTAAATTCGTCCACGTATGAATACTTTGTGGCGGTTCCTTATCAAGCCAATGTCGGGCATGTCCCTCTAAGGAGAAAGGAAAAAGTTTCAAGCGAATTACTTCTTGTGAAACCCCATTATACTTGACCGTATTAGTGAGTTGAAGAAACCTTTTAATATGGTCGTGAGGATCATCAAGTGTACGCCCCAAGAATGGTTGAGCAGAGACCATTTGAATGAAGCCGCATTTGAGCTTAAAGTTGTTGGATCCAATCTCGGGTATGACAATAGCATCGGTGTCGCCCTCTACTTGCGATTGCAAAAGCTCGATCATTGGTCGATTGTCCATGGTGACAATAGGTGGAGTTTAGACTTCGGCTTGAATTGCTTTCTTCTTACGATCACGGGTACGCATACACACCTACAAAAAGAAAAGAAAGATAGACAAGAAATATTTTTGGTTTTTTATGTTTTTCCATTTTTTTGGATTTTTGAAACTTTTATATATTTTTTTTAGGATTTTTGAAAAATTTTGGCAAGAAAAATAACGTTCAAAAGTGAACGGATCCCAAAATCCAACGCGTCTCTCACAATAAACCGTTATCTTAACGAAAAGAGCCGGCAGCGGTGCCATTTAATACATGGAATTTCCAAGTATAAAATTGTTTCGTTGTTCCAGTCTCTTCGAATTGATTACTAGTTAAAAGTGCGACTCAATCGTTCTTGGTGGAAAATAAAATGGTTTGATTATCTATTTTAAACTAAAAGCAAATATGAAAATGTCGTTGAGTAAAAAGATTTAAAAGTTAAACTAAAAATTACGAGTTAAAAATAAATAAAGAAAAACTTAAAAACTTAAAAGTGAATTTAAAACTTAAAACTTTGTAAAAATAAAAACTTAATTCCATCGGAATCCCGTCGGAATAAAACCGTCGAAAAAACACGTCGGAATGTATCAAATGAATTTATGTCGGAATAATCACAAAAGTATCAGAATAATACAAAGCAAAACTATCGGAATGTCATCTGTCGGAAAGCACTTCTATTGGAATGTAAGAATGAACACTACTGTTGGAATGTTGTTCGGAATAACGACCGGAATCTAGAAACCCTAATCCGATACAAAGTATCGGAATACGCGTCGGAATACAAAGCCCTAATCCGATAGTCTGATCGGAATATCTGTCGGAAAAGGAAACCCTTTTCCGATGGATTACAATTCGTGATAAGCCAAGTTAATAAGCTACTTTTTAATAAGCTCAAACCAAAACTTAACCAAATTTATAATGAAAAGATCTCAATAAGAACGAATAAGAACCTTTCAAAACTTTAAGTAAGCAAACCTTTTAAAACAAACCTTAAAAGACGAAACTTTTTAGAAATCTTAAAAGTAAATAAGCTAAATACAAAATAAGCCAATAAGCATGATAAGCTCAAAGCTCAAATCGTATTAAAACTTAGATATGAATAAAAAGATAAACTTTTTATTCAATCAAACATCAAGATTAACCAAGATCAAAGATTAATTCGGATCAAAGATAAACAAAATCAAGAAAGGTAGAAAGAGATTAAACGATGAAAAGCTTAAACTTGAACTTGTAGATTAATGATTCCAAAATACAAGATTAAATCAAAGCTTAATTATGAAATAAAGAAAAGATGAAGTTCTAGTGAGAGAAAGTTAGCACTTTATCTCTCTAAAAATTAAAACTACAAAGAAAAAATGAACTAAAAAATAACAACTAACTAACACCCTCCTAATGTGTCATTAGGAGGGTATATATAGGAGGTGGGGAGGTGCATGTGTTGCTTCCTTTTATTTCTTCTCATCTCGACTCGATTTAAATTATTTGTCTTTCTCGACGTCGTCTTGGGATTTGTCGATATAAATTGAACTTGTCTTATAATTTTCTTCTTCTATTAGACTTGAGTTCTTCGACTTCATTAAACTTCCGTCTTTAGACTTTTTCTTCGATAAATCTTCAGAATAGGCCTTGGACTTCCGTTATTTTTGCACTCTTGATCTTTTTGACTTCGTCTTTTCTCGTTTTTTTCGATAAAAGCATGTGATAGCCCGTTTTTTCTCCCTTTTTTATATTTTTATCCTGAAACACAATAAAAACACAAACCACGCATAATTCCGACGTTTACGACATAAAATACACGTTTTGGTCTTGTTATTATTGGAAATAAGTGGTAAAAGGATAAGTGTTTTCACACTTATTATTGTCCATGATCCAAAACAACAAGTTTCGTGGTGACGAAAAGGACAACCCGCATAACCACATTCCCCAATTCAATCGTCTTACCGTGACTTGCAAGTTTAAGGACGTCTCAAACGACTCGATTAAGATGATGCTTTTTCTGTATTCCTTAGCGGAGCCCGCTAAAATTTGGTTAGAGAAAGATCCACCCAGTTTTATATTGACGTGGAAGGATCTCATTTCTAAGTTCGTGAACCAATTTTTCCCGCCCTCTAAGAATACACATTTGAAAAACGAGATTCCAAAGTTTTCACAAGAGTATAATGAGAGTTTTTCAACGGCTTGGAATAGGTTTAAGGAAATGTTACATGAGTGTCCTCATCACGGTTTTTCCGACTTACATCAAATCGACATGTTTTACAATGGATTGAACGATCATGAGCGAGATTATATTAATGCCGCCGTGGGTGGTAATTTTTTCTGTAAAACGGCCGAGGAAGCATTGTTGATCATTGAGAATAGGTCTAAGGTTTATAGCCCTCGTAGCACACCGAGTGTTCACAAGGCGTCATCTTTGCCTTCATTGTCACATACCATCGTTGCTTGCCAAATAGAGGCTGATTTGTAGAACAAGATTTTTGATAAGCTTAAGGTACTTTTGATTGAATTTAAAGTTGGTGAACAACCAACTCCCGCTACGGCTAAAGAGGTTGAGGTTTCTTGTATGTATTGTGGTGGAGCTCACGATTTTCTCCGAGTGCATTACCAACGGTGGTAAAACTTCGAGTGCCTACGCGGCCACGGGAACTTATAACCAAAACGGTCAAGTTACCCGCACTAATGAATTGACTCCATCGGGTTTTCCATCAAATCAAAATGCTAACAATTATCGCAACAATCAAAGTGGTTACCAAGGCAATCAAAGAAACAACTATAAGGGTAACAACAACAATTTTGGGAATCAAGGGACTAGTAATCAAGTGCAAAATCAAAATCAAAATCGTGATTTCCAAAATGTTAATCAAGGGCTTTCAAATGCATTTTCAAAAGACATTCCAACTGAGATTTTGAACTATTTTAAGGCTAATGACGATAGGTACACAAACATGGCAAATGATGTGAGTAACCTAAGGACTAAGTTTGAAACTCAAAGTAACAAATTGGAAGGGAATGTGGTTAGGCTCCAACAAAACCAACAAAAAATGAAACAAGGTCAACATAATATTGAACAAGCCTTACTTAGGTTGGAGCAAAATCAAAAAGCCGAAAAAGAGCAAGATAGGGAAGAACGTAAAAAGACGGAAAATAGACTTTTGGATGCTATCATGATGAGTAGAGCCTCTACTTCGGGTGGTCTTCCTAGTAACACTGTGTCAAACCCGAAGGGAGAGATGAAAGTGATTACCACTCGTAGTGGTAAAACCTTTAAGGAACCGACTCCTCAACCAATTACTCATACGGTGGAGGAAATTGAGAAAGAACCCGAGGTGGTGGTCGAAAAGGAGCACATTACAATCCTATAAAGTACCACTCAAACCACACCTACGGTTGACCCTTTACCATCATTGGAACCCGAGATTCCAAAGGCTATGCCTATGCCCCACCCAACACCACCCTTACCTTACCCATCGAGACTTCGTAAGGAGAAATTGCAAGAACGTGACAACTACCAATTTGAGCTTTTCATTAAGATGTTTCATGATTTGCATTTCAACATAAGTTTCGCCGACACTTTAATCATGATGCCTCGATTTGCTACCAACTTTAAGAGTATGTTGAACAACAAGGAGAAATTGCAAAAATTGTCTAGTTGTTCATCGGTTTATCTTAACCGCATTCCTCAAAAAGTCGGTGACCACGGTAAGTTCTTAATACTAATTGGTATTCAAGATATGGAAGAATGTTATGCCTTGGCCGATCTTGGTGCTAGTATCAACTTGATGCCTCTTGACATAATTAAGTCGCTTAATCTTCCTAATCTTACTCCTTCAAGAATGTATATCGAGATGGCCGATCATACCACGATTCCTGCATGTGGATTGGCTGAAGACGTTTTTGTGAAAGTGGGAAAGTTCTATTATCCGGTAGAATTTATCGTAGTCGATATTCCCACGGATCCTCAAGTTCCTCTCATTTTAGGTCGTTCGTTTTTAGATACGTCGAGAGCGTTGATTGATGTCCATGCAAGGAAAATCACCTTACATTTCAACGACGAGGAACTTGTTATAAACGCAACGCAAAACTCCAAACTTTCTCATGTTTATTCTATCGCGACCATAAACTATATTGATATGATTGATGTCATTTGCGAGGAATTTTCACAAGAATTTTTAGGTTTTGGTGATGAAGAAAATAGTGGCAATCCCACTATGCTCACACCATCCTTCACTTCATTTGAAGGGGGTGGTTTTACTTTGGAAGAGTTTGATGTACCTCTAACTTCTAACAAAGACCTCGACAATGATGAGGACTTTTCTATTATCAAGGATTTTCTTAACGATTTCCCATTTCCTCCGCCGATGGAGGTTATGAGTATCGAACCCAAATCTTCAATCGAGGAACCACCAATCCTCGAGTTGAAAGATCTTCCTCCTCATCTTGAATACGTATTCTTGGAAGGAGATGATAAGTTGTCGGTTATTATTGCGAAGGATCTTTCGGATGATGAAAAAACCGCACTTATCGATGTCTTAAGGACTCACAAAGGTGCAATTGTGTGGAAATTATCCGACATTAAGGGTATCGACCAAAAATTTTATACCCACAAAATTTTAATGGAGGAAGACTACAAGCCCGCAATTCAATGCCAAAGGAGGGTGAACCCCAAAATTCACGACGTCGTCAAAAAGGAAGTCCTTAAACTCCTTGACGCGGGAATGATTTACCCTATTTCCGATAGCCCTTGTGTAACACCCCATTTTGATAATGGAATGTCACGCGTAATTATGGCGTGTCATCAAAGCATACAAGGAAAAATGTCTAAACATTACATGACCATAAAAGGAAAATATCGGAATCAAACATCGGTAGTCCAAAAGTAAAGCTCATCACACACAAACATAAGTACTATAAAGGAAAGGACTAAACAATGTCCATAGCAAGAGTATCAAAGTAAAGATAATGCATAAAGTAAAGAAAGGCTAGAAAACTTCCAGTCCATATGCACGTACGCTTAAAGTCTACGAGCGTCCCTGAGTACCTGCCATTTTGGGAACATAGAAAAGGAAAACGGCGGAGCAATACGCTCAGTGCACGGATATACAATAAAGCATGAATAGGATAAGCATATAACATATAACAGCGGAAGAAACTAAGTCCCGAATAACCTGGTTAAGTCTTGGTAAAACTGGTTTTATAGTTTGAAAAGCCTTGTGTTTATCTTATAAAAACTGTTTAACATATTCTACCATTAGCCAATATAGGTCATGAAAATCCACCGTGCATGAATACTTGGAGGGGTGACCTCATCATGCAAAGTAGAGGGGCTGCCTCTAATTTAATATACTGGTTTGGGTAGGAGGGATCAGCTCCTTGTGAAGGATACAAGGCACACACCACATTCACACTAAGTAATCTGCTGAAAAAACATGTAACTAGGATGCACCCATACGCCCCACATGATAAATATAATAAATGGCCAAAAGCTGAAGGGACGCCACGAGCAATCACTCCGCCGTGGTGAAGTCATAACATTAGTGCCTCTAATGTTATGGTTATGGTACCTCCATAACTAGGTGAAACTGGTCATGCATGTATATGGCTATAGGTATTCTAAATTAAACATAAGAAAATCAAACATATAAACTTATACTATGGGAAAACAGTTGGCTGCATACGGGGAATCCTAATAAGGAAAGAATGTCCATACTGAAAGGACGGGAATCCATACCTTATGTCCAGTGAACGAATAAGACGAACTAAGGAGAGTCCTACTTCGGTATCACTAATGCTACATAAATACATACGTGTATAAGTATCTGATCACTAAATACGTAACTGGATTTATGTCGTGTCTTAGCTTATTTTATATATTCATGTCATGTTTTACTGTTTTAAGCCTTAAACTGTATCTATCTTATATTATGTCTATTCTGATTAAGTATTACTTGTATTTTATGTATTATTACACTTACTGTGTAATAATAAGTAACTTTCTAAAAATAGCAGGTTTCCTAAAATAGAAAGTTTCCAAAAATAGAAAGTTACCAAAAATAGAAAGTTTCCAAAAATAGAAAGTTTCCAAAAATAGAAAGTTTCCAAAAATAGAATTACTGCTTAAAATAGATAAGTTTCTAAAAATAGAAAGTTTCCATAAATAGACTAGCTGCCTTAATTAAATAAGTTTCTAAAAATAGAAAGTTTCCATAATTAGATATAAGCTGGTTAAATAAGCTGAGTATATAAGCTTAAGTGTTTTCTGATTATTTTTCTAAGTCATAATGATATAAGGTATAGTTTATTAATTATTACATGTAATTTAAATAAACTATAGGTTAAAAGTATTTAATTAAATATATCATGTTTTTAATTAAATAAAGTTAAATACTTAGGTTAAAACATGTATTATTAATTATTAATAATATAACCTAAGTCATGTAATTAAATTAATTATAGCCATGGTTTTTAATAATTAATTAATTATAAAGTCTAGAAAAATATAAATACTTAGGTTAATAATTCCATGATCTAAAAATTAAATTATAACCTAAGTCATGTTTTATTAAATTAATCATGTCATATATTATTAATTTAATTTTAACGTATGATTTTATTAAAACATAACCTTGACATAAACCATGAACCGGATCATGACTAGAAACCATGAACCGGACTCGAAATAAACACCATACCCCGAACCACATCGAGGTTTCCCCCTTGTTGCTGATGTCGTGGGACCCACACCACCAAACCGAGACCTTGAGGTCTCGGTGGTGGTCCATAAGCCAAACCGAGACCCCCTTGGGGTTCGGTTTAGGCGCCGGCCACAACAAAACACCCCTAAATCCTCCGTTTTGATTTACCCCAAATCCATTTACATGTTTAGTTTATGTTTTTAATTAGCTTTTTAAAAACATCATGTTCTTATTTAATTTATTAAATCAAAACAAAAAGAAAAGGATTGAAGAGGTATACCGAATGCGTGGATCTAACGAGGATGAACACACACGAACACACGTACAAAACCCAAGATCAAAATCAAACGAACACCCCCTTTTCTTGTGTTATATGCGGCGGCCAAAGAGGAGAGCAAGAAGGAAAGGAGAAAATCTTTTTAGGTTTTTGTTTAGTTTACTGTAAAGTGAAAAATGAAACAAGATTTTACCTTTTACCCCATGTTAGTAAAATTAGATGGCCTTGGCCCATCTTTCTTGATGTAGTCGCGGGTAGGGGGCCCCACATGGGGTACCCATACCGTTTTCCGTGTCTCGTTATTTAAGTGTTCGTTCGTGTTTATTTGTGTTCATGTTTTATGTGTTCTCGTTAAATATTAACCGTGACTTAATATATTTATCCGTGCTCGTAATAAATATATATATACGTAATTAATATTAGTTCGTGATTTAATTACATTCATGATTTCATGATCGCATGTTCGTGATTAATTATTGTTAAATAATTATTGTGTATTCGTACGTAATAAATACTTATCGTGTTCTAATACGTACGTAATACGTAAAATTCTAACACGTGAATGCAATCCTACTATAAAAGGAAAGTTTTAATCTAGTACGTACGATCTTAAGGGTACTATTCATGGTAAAAGCATGCGGGTTTTACAACTCTTCCCCCTAAAAAGAATAATTCGTCCCCGAATTATAGATAAAGTAAACTAGAAAAGAAGAACATACCCGAATTCAAAATATAAAATGAGGGTAAGAAGCCCGGATAGACTCCTTTGTTTCCCAAGTGGCTTCCCGCTCGGTATGATCCCTCCAAAGGATTTTGACGAATGGAATCGTCTTCCTTCTCATGACTCGTTCTTGTCTATCAAGAACTCGTTCGGGTTCTTCTATGAAGGTGAGATCTTCACGTATATGTTCCAGTGGATACTGAACCATGTGAAGGGGATGATATTGGTACCCTCTGAGTAAGGACACATGAAACACATTGTGTACATGCGAAAGCTGCGGAGGTAACGCTAACCGGTAAGATACTTCACCGACTCGTTCAATGATATCAAACGGTCCGATGAAACGAGGACTGAGCTTCCCTTTTATCCCGAAGCGTCTAACCCCACGTGCCGGCGAAACCTTAAGGAAGACGTGATCTCCTACGTTAAAATGTATGTCCCTACGATGCTTGTCGGCGTAACTCTTCTGACGTGAACGTGCTTCCTGAAGTCTCTGCTTAGCTATTGCGATCCTTTCATTGGTCATCTCTATGATTTCTGGTCCTTCAAGTGTTCGCTCGCCAACCTAATCCCAGCAGATTGGGGCGCGACACTTTCTGCCATAAAACATCTCGAAAGGAGCACACTTGATACTTGCGTGCCAACTGTTGTTGTATGCAAACTCCACCAAACAGATGTAATCGTCCCAATCACCCGTCCATTCCAACGCACATGACCTCAACATGTCTTCCAATGTCTGAATCGTTTGCTCCGACTGTCCGTCCGTTTGAGGATGAAAAGCCGTGCTAAGCTTAAGTTGTGTACCCCAAGCTTTCTGGAGACTCTTCCAAAATCGCGAAGTGAAGCGAGGATCTTTGTCTGAGACGATGTTGGATGGAGCACCGTGGAGTCTCATGATCTCTCTTCTATACGTATCGGCGAGTTTACTTACCGGATCTTCCTTGCGGATCGGTAAAAAATGAGCTGATTTGGTAAGTCGATCTACGATAACCCAAATTGCATCATGCTTCCTCTTGGTAGGTGGAAGACCAGTGACAAAATCCATGGTGATTTTGTCCCACTTCCACTCTAGAATATCTAACGGTTGAAGGAGACCGCCAGATCGCTGATGCTCGATCTTAACCTGCTGGCAGGTAAGACATTTGGAGACGTAAGTGGCCACATCTTGTTTCATACCACTCCACCAAAAGTATTGCTTGATGTCATGGTACATCTTAGTCAAACCAGGATGTATAGAGAATGGGGAGTTATGAGCTTCAGCTAACAAGGCTTCCCGGAGTTCTTGGTCATCAGGAACACAAAGTCTCGTGCCCTGCCATATGATACCATCTGCATCTACTTTGAATTATGTCTGTTTCTCCAAATACTGTACTATCGCCCAGATTTCTCCATCATCTTTCTGAGCTTCCTTGATCTTAGAGAGTAACTTGGGTTCTACTCTATGATTAGCCCAGTAACATTGCTGTCCACGTACCATGATCTCGATGTCTAGTCGCTCTAAGTCTCTTATGATTTCCTCCTTAATTTTAATGACGTTAATCATTCTGGACTTCCTGCTAAAAGCATCTGCTACTACATTTACTTTTCCGGGATGATACTGTAGATTAATGTCATAATCCTTCAACAGCTCTAACCATCTCCTCTGCCTCATGTTCAATTCACGTTGAGTGAAGATATACTTCAAGCTCTTGTGGTTCGTGAAAATATCACATGATTCTCCATATAAGTAGTACCTCCATATCTTCAATGCAAACACGACTGCAGCAAGTTCCAAGTCGTGCGTGGGGTAATTTTCTTCATAAGGCTTAAGCTGCCGTGAAGCGTACGCGATCACTTTCCCATGTTGCATGAGAACACAGCCAAGTCCCTTCCCCGATGCATCACTGTAGATTTGAAATCCACCTGTACCAGATGGGAGAGTAAGAATAGGTGCAGATACTAGCTTCTAGTTCAGGTCTTCAAAGCTCTTCTCTCGTTCTTTAGTCTAGACGAATTTCTCCTCTTTCCGCATCAGTTTGGTCAATGGTAGTGCTAAGCGGGAAAAGTTCTCCATGAACCTACGGTAATAGCCAGCTAAGCCTAAGAAACTACGGACTTCCGTCGCTGATGTCGGCCTCGGCCACTTAGTAATAGCCTCAACCTTCGCTGGATCCATAGTGATTCCTTCTGCTGATACAATGTGACCTAAGAATGCCACCTTGTCTAACCAGAACTCACACTTGGAGAATTTAGCATACAGCTGCTTCTAGCGAAGAATCTGTAGTACTGTACGAAGATGGTCTTCGTGTTCCTCCTTGAACTTTGAGAAAATCAGGATGTCATCGATGAAGACAATGACGAACTTGTCCAGAAACTCATGGAAGATTATGTTCATCAAGTCCATGAACACTGCTGGAGCGTTTGTCAGGCCGAATGGCATAACTACAAACTCGTAGTGGCCATAGCGGGTACGAAAAGCAGTCTTAGCGATGTCCTGCTCCTTAACCCATAGTTGATGGTAGCCTGGCCTAAGATCAATCTTGGAGAAGTGTTTGGCCCCTTGAAGTTGGTCAAACAGATCGTCTATACGCGGCAGTGGATACCTATTCCGGATAGTAATCTTGTTGAGCTCGCGATAGTCTATGCAAAGACGCATACTGTCGTCCTTCTTCTTAACAAATAGAACCGGTGCGCCCCATGGAGATGCGCTCAGTCGAATGAAACCTCGTTCAAGAAGTTCTTGCAGTTGATCCTTCAGCTCCTTCAGCTCTATGGGAGCCATTCGATAAGGAGCCTTGGAGATCGGTTCAGCTCCTGGAATTAGCTCGATATTGAATTCCACTTCTCGTGCAGGTGGTATGCCCGGAAGTTCTGCTGGAAATACATCTTGGAATTCCGACACTATTGGTTGATCCTGAATTGATGGAGATTCAGCATCCATGTCGTGAACCGTAGCTAGATAACCCTCGCAGCCATGTGACAGTAGTACACACGCTTGCAGGGTAGATATGATTTGTACAGACCGTCCGGGTACGAACCCGTTATGAATTTACTCTGGTGCATTAACATCACCGAAGATAACTCGATATGAATGGCAGTCTATGGTAGCATGATGCTTGGATAGCCAATCCATGCCCAAAATCATGTCAAAGTCATTCATGTCCAGCGGAAGTGCGTCAACAGGACGAACCTTATCGTCAAAGTCTAGGGGAAGACTCTTGTATACATGGGTGATTAATACAGAGTCCCTCAAAGGCGTGGAAATAGTAAGTCTATTCTCTAGTGGCATGGGGAGCATCCTAATGTTCTTAGCATAAGCAGTAGAAATGACCGAGTGAGTAGCACCCGTATCGAAAATAACACACGCAGCTTGACCATACATATACAAGATTCCAGTGATGGTATATGTAGACTTGTTGGCCTGGTCTCGAGATGTCGTGTAGACACGCCCAGTGGTAGGAGGCGGCTTGGTATCAACATGTCCTGATGTGCCCTCCATCTCGCCCTTACAGCAATCCTTCATGATATGGCCAGGAAGACCACATTTGAAGCATGCGTCAGTGTTACGACGACATGGCCCTGGGTGCCTACGATGGCAAGTAGAGCAAAGAGGATGAGTATATCCTCCAGCAGGTGCTCTGGCTGGCTGAGAACCTGATAAAACATTTTACATAAGACATGATAATAGGGTGCAAAGGACAATACGGATAATCGTAAGATTGAATACCAGTGCTAGATGGACGGCTAGGCTGTGAACCTCTCTGGTTCTGGTCCCTACCGTTTCCATGGTTCCTGGTAGAAGTTTTGCTAAAGTGTCAGAATATGAGTTATAACATAAAATCATAAGAAAATGCGTAAGTATTAGGACCTGCTGTCGTTGGAGTGTCCAGCGTTGTTACGGTAATTATCATTACCGCCACGCCTATCCGTAGCAGAACGATCGTTAGTCTGACCGTTTCCCTTGGGCTGATGAGGCTGCTGCTGAGTAGCCGGCTGAGACCGGTCCCCAGTTTTCTGCCTGGAAGATACAATTTAAAGAGATGAATAATTGAAATATATGGAAAGAATACTGATTGGTCATCGCTTGAATACGAATGTTTACCTCTTCTCGGTCTCTCAGCTTCCCCGAACTCATCTCTCTTCTGCAGCATTTCCAGCTTACATGCTGCATCGGCCACTTATGCTACAGTAGTGAACGTAGCACACACCAGATTGTTTGTGACCGATGTGCGAAGAGCCCACCTAAAGTGGTGTGCCTGCTCTTCAGGAGTACCTGTTGCTGCACCAAGGAAACCAGCTAAGCAAAGAAAGCGCTACATAAACTCGTTGCTATTCTCCCCGGCTCTCTGCCGGATCCCATGGTACTCCCTCTTGAGCTTGTCTTGCTCAGCCTTGGGAAAGAACTGCTCCATCACCCTATCCTTGAACTAAGCCCATGTCAAACCAGCAACCCAATCGTTACCTCCCTCAGACTACATCAACGCTAACCACCAATTTAGCACATCGCCTTCGAACCGATAGCATGCCAACCTCGCCTTGTACGCAGGGTCACAACCCGTAGCATTGAAAATCTTCTCGATGTGAGCCAACCAGCTTTCAGCATCACTGGGGCTATCTGTTTTCTCAAAAGCTCGAGGACGGAGCTTGTTGAATCTCTCCAGCCATACTACTAATGTCACTGGAAGAGGAGGAGGAGGTGCCTGGTTATGCTGCTGATTGTTGGCAGCTTGAACCTCAGCCCTGATGTCGTTCCTCAGTTGAGGAAGCAAAGCTTGCATTGTAGCTTGGATTGCAGCATTGAGTTGTTCATGTTCGCGTGTGAGAACCATCTGACAGTATAACATAAAACATATGATTAAACAGCTCAAAACATAAAATATATATATACATGAAAAAATATTATAGCAAAATTCAAGAGAAAAATTTTATGCAAGAAAATTTTGTGTATGAATGCATGATGCAGTTTTATGAAAACTTTTGTATGCTCGAGAGTGAACGCCTATGGTCAGTTCACCCAAAAAAAATGACATGGCGAGGGGACGCCTATGGGTCGGTCCCAAATTTAAAAGTTTCAATAAAATACATGCGACTAAATAGGGCCAGTCCTGTACCAACGATTACTTAGTCATAAACCTGCGACAATGACATATATATGTATGCATAAAAATGATGAATGCATGAAAACGACTGTCAGTTCTAGGAAGACCATAGTGACTACCCACTAATCACAGGTCATATTTTGAGAGCCTACAGGTCGAAGCCTTGGCTCTGATACCATAATTGTAACACCCCATTTTGATAATGGAATGTCACGCGTAATTATGGCGTGTCATCAAAGCATACAAGAAAAAATGTCTAAACATTACATGACCATAAAAGGAAAATACTGGAATCAAACATCGGTAGTCCAAAAGTAAAGCTCATCACACACAAACATAAGTACTATAAAGGAAAGGACTAAACAATGTCCATAGCAATAGTATCAAAGTAAAGATAATGCATAAAGTAAAGAAAGGCTAGAAAGCTTCCAGTCTATATGCACGTACGCTTAAAGTCTATGAGCGTCCCTGAGTACCTGTCATTTTGGGAACATAGAAAAGGAAAACGGTTGAGCAATACGGTCAGTGCACGGATATACAATAAAGCATGAATAGGATAAGCATATAACATATAACAGCGGAAGAAACTAAGTCCCGAATAACCTGGTTAAGTCTTGGTAATTGGTTTTATAGTTTGAAAAGCCTTATGTTTATCTTATAAAAACTGTTTAACATATTCTACCATTAGCCAATATAGGTCATGAAAATCCACCGTGCATGAATACTTAGAGGGGTGACCTCATCATGCAAATTAGAGGGGTTGCCTCTAATTTAATATATTGGTTTGGGTAGGAGGGATCAGCTCCTTGTGAAGGATACAAGGCACACACCACATTCACACTGAGTAATCTGATGAAAAACATGTAACTAGGATGCACCCATACGCCCCACATGATAAATATAATAAATGGCCAAAAGCTGAAGGGACGCTACGAGCAATCACTCCGCCGTGGTGAAGTCATAACATTAGTGCCTCTAATGTTATGGTTATGGTACCTCCATAACTAGGTGAAACTGTTCATGCATGTATATGGCTATAGGTATTCTAAATTAAACATAAGCAAATCAAACATATAAACTTATACTACGGGAAAACAGTTGGCTGCATACGGGGAATCCTAATAAGGAAAGAATGTCCATACTGAAAGGACGGGAATCCGTACCTTATGTCCAGTGAACGAAGAAGACGAACTGAGGAGAGTCCTACTTCGGTATCACTAATGCTACATAAATACATACGTGTATAAGTATCTGATCACTAAATACGTAACTGGTTTTATGTCGTGTCTTAGCTTATTTTATACGTTCATGTCATGTTTTACTGTTTTAAGCCTTAAACTGTGTTTATCTTATATTCTGTCTAATCTTATTAAGTATTACTTGTATTTTATGTATTATTATACTTACTGTGTAATACTAAGTAACTTTTTAAAAATAGCAGGTTTCCTAAAATAGAAAGTTTCCAAAAATAGAAAGTTACCAAAAATATAAAGTTTCCGAAAATAGAAAGTTTCCAAAAATAGAAAGTTTCCAAAAATAGAAAGTTTCCAAAAATAGAATTACTGCTTAAAATAAATAAGTTTCCAAAATAGAAAGTTTCCATAAATAGACTAGTTGCCTTAAATAAATAAGTTTCTAAAATAGAAAGTTTCCATAATTAGATATAAGCTGGTTAAATAAGCTAAGTATATAAGCTTAAGTGTTTTCTGATTATTTTTCTAAGTCATAATGATATAAGGTATAGTTTATTATTTATTACATGTAATTTAAATAAACTATAGGTTAAAAGTATTTAATTAAATATATCATATTTTTAATTAAATAAAGTTAAATACTTAGGTTAAAACATGTATTATTAATTATTAATAATATAACCTAAGTCATGTAATTAAATTAATTATAGCCATGGTTTTTAATAATTAATTAATTATAAAGTCTAGAAAAATATAAATACTTAGGTTAATAATTCCATGATCTAATAATTAAATTATAACCTAAGTCATGTTTTATTAAATTAATCATGTCCTATTATTAATTTAATTTTAACATATGATTTTATTAAAACATAACCTTGACATAAACCATGAACCGGATCGTGACTAGAAACCATGAACCGGACTCGAAATCAACACCATACCCCGAACCACATCGGGGTTTCCCCCTTGTTGCTGATGCCGTGGGACCCACACCACCAAACCGAGACCTTGAGGTCTCGGTGGTGGTCCATAAGCCAAACCGAGACCCTCTTGGGGTTCGGTTTAGGCGTCGGCCACAACAAAACACCCCTAAATCCTCCGTTTTGATTTACCCCAAATCCATTTACATGTTTAGTTTATGTTTTTAATTAGCTTTTTAAAAACATCATGTTCTTATTTAATTTATTAAATCAAAACAAAAATAAAACGATTGAAGAGGTATACTGAATGCGTGGATCTAACGAGGATGAACACACACGAACACACGTACAAAACCCAAGATCAAAATCAAACGAACACCCCCTTTTCTTGTGTTATATGCGGCGGCCAAAGAGGAGAGCAAGAAGGAAAGGAGAAAATCTTTTTAGGTTTTTGTTTAGTTTACTATAAAGTGAAAAATGAAACAAGATTTTACCTTTTACCCCATGTTAGTAAAATTAGATGGCCTTGGCCCATCTTTCTTGATGTAGCCGCGGGTAGGGGGGCCCACATGGGATACCCGTACCGTTTTCCCTGTCTCGTTATTTAAGTGTTCGTTCATGTTTATTTGTGTTCGTGTTTTATGTGTTCTCGTTAAATATTAACCGTGACTTAATATATTTATTCGTGCTCGTAATAAATATATATATACGTAACTAATATTAGTTCGTGATTTAATTACGTTCATGATTTCATGATCGCATGTTCGTGATTAATTATTGTTAAATAATTATTGTGTATTCGTACGTAATAAATACTTATCGTGTTCTAACACGTACGTAATACGTAAAATTCTAACACGTGAACGTAATCCTACTATAAAAGGAAAGTTTTAATCTAGAACGTACGATCTTAAGGGTGCTATTCATGGTAAAAGCATGCGGGTTTTACACCTTGGGTGAGTCCCATTCATTGTGTCCCTAAAAAGGGAGGAATGACCGTTGTTCCAAACGATGACAACAAGTTAATTCCAACTCGACTCGCGACCGGTTGGAGGGTGTGCATCGACTATCGTAAGTTGAATGACGCCACTCGTAAAGACCATTTTCCCTTTCCCTTCATGGATCAAATGTTGGAGCATCTTGCGGGAAACGATTTCTATTGCTTTTTAGATGGTTTTTCCGGTTACTTTCAAATCCTCATCGATCCTCGTGATCAAGAAAAAACTACGTTTACGTTTCCATATGAAACGTTTGCCTATCGTAGAATGCCATTCGGACTTTGCAATGCACCGAGAACTTTTCAACGGTGTATGATGGCTATTTTTCATGACATGATCGAGAAGACGATGGAAGTCTTTATGGATGACTTTTCTGTGTTTGGTAGTTCGTTCACTTCGTGTTTAGGGAATTTGAAGCATATGTTGAAAGGTTGTGAGGAAACCAAACTTGTGCTCAATTGGGAAAAATGTCATTTTATGGTTAAAGAAGGAAACGTCTTAGGTCACAAGGTTTCGAAAGCGGGGATTGAGGTAGACAAAGCTAAGATAGACGTCATTGCCAAATTACCTCATCCTAAAATAGTTAAGGAAGTTAGGAGTTTCCAAGGCCACGCGGGCTTTTATCGTCGATTCATCAAGGGTTTTTCAAAGATATCTCGACCCATTACACACCT
The DNA here is from genome assembly GCA_025667525.1 of Glebionis coronaria. Lineage (NCBI taxonomy): Eukaryota > Viridiplantae > Streptophyta > Magnoliopsida > Asterales > Asteraceae > Glebionis > Glebionis coronaria. The sequence goes on along the minus strand of CM046874.1, from coordinate 54,928,322 downwards.
CCTCGAAAAATATGCCCATCTTGTCTTTAACGAAGATTGTGTACGAGCCTTTGAAATCCTTAAGAGGAAACTTACCAAAGCTCCCATTCTTGTTGCTCCCAATTGGAACCTCCCCTTTGAACTAATGTGTGATGCAAGTGATTACGCTATTGGGGCCGTTTTGGGGCAACGTCATGAAAAGCACTTCTTGCCTATTCACTATGCTAGCAAGACGATGACTGAGGCTCAACTTAAGTATACCACAACGGAAAAGGAATTCCATGCCGTGGTGTATGCATTTGAGAAATTCCGACCTTACCTCGTCTTGACCAAAAGCATTGTGTATACGGATCATTCGGCAATCAAGTACCTCTTGGCCAAGCAAGATGCTAAGCCGAGATTGCTTCGTTGGATTCTCCTCCTACAAGAATTTGATGTCATAATCCTTGACAAAAAAGGAGCCGAGAATCTTGCGGCCGATCATCTCTCTCGATTGGAAGATCCTCACCAAAGTATGTACGAGAACAAGGAAATCACCAAAACATTTCCTCTCGAGACACTTGGTGTAGTGAATTCTAAGAAAGACTAATCCACCCCATGGTTTGCGGACATCGCAAATTACCATGCGGGCAACTTCATTATTAAGGGTATGACGACTCAACAAAAGCGAAAATTCATTCGTGACGTCAAGTTCTACTTTTGGAACGACCCTTACCTCTTTCGGACTTGTGCAGATTAAATTATTCGACGTTGTGTTTTTGGCACCGAAGCTTCTAATATCCTTAGAGCTTGTCACGAGGGACCCACGGGTGGTCACCATGGTGCTAATCTCACGGCGAAGGTCTTTGATGCCAGTTTCTTTTGGCCTACTATTTACCGAGATGCACACGCACTTGTCAAGTCGTGTGACTCATTCCAACGTCAAGGAAAAGCCTCACAAAACGATGAAATGCCACAAAACATCATCCAAGTGTGTGAGATCTTTGACGTTTGGGGAATTGATTTTATGGGGCCGTTCCCATCATCTCGTGGTAATAAGTACATCCTTGTCGCTGTTGACTACCTATCCAAGTGTGTGGAAGCTAAATCTTTGCCCACGAACGATGCTTGTGTGGTAGTCAAGTTTTTGAAGCAACTATTCTCTCGGTTTGGAACCCCTCGTGCTATCATAAGCGATCGTGGAACCCATTTTCATAACGACCAATTCGAAAGAGTTCTAAAGAAATATGAGGTTACACATCGGCTTTATACGGCTTATCACCCACAAACGAGTGGGCAAGTCGAGGTTTCAAACCGAGCTTTGAAGAGGATCTTGGAGAGATCGATAGGAGAAAACCGACAATCTTGGTCGGATAAGTTAGACGATGCTTTATGGGCCTTTCGTACCGCTCATAAGACGCCCATTGGGTGCACTCCTTACAAGCTTGTGTATGGGAAGAATTATTACTTGCCCATTGAACTCAAACACAAGGCTTATTGGGCCCTAAAGCATTGTAATGATGACATTGAGACCGCGGGAAAACACCAGAAAATGCAATTAAATGAATTGGATGAATTGAGGGACATTGCTTATGAAAATTTATTGATTTATAAAGAGAAAACCAAAAAGTTTCATGATTCTAAAATTAAAAACCGGGTTTTTAATATTGGAGATCAAGTGTTGCTTTTTAACTCAAGATTGAAAATCTTTTTCGGCAAGTTGAAATCCCGTTGATCGGGTCCATTCACCATTACCCAAGTGTTTCCTTATGGGACCATCGAGCTAGCTCAAAATGATGGTCCTAACTTTAAGGTGAATGACCATAGGTTGAAGCACTACTTTGGTGGGGAAGTTCCTTCTTTGAACTACCTCGACCAAGTCACCTTACCCAATGATAATTAGTATTGAGGGGATCTAGTCGAGATCATGACTCGGTAATAAAAAACGAGGTGCCTCGTGGGGGAGTTCCCATGCTTATCCATGTATATATTATCACTTTTTATGTAGGTTATGTGAGGGGATTTGTGCCCTTCCAACCTTTGTTTCGTGGTTGTTTGTGATATGTGGTTTTTAGATGATCATTATCTTCACGATTGGAGCCTCTCGTATTCGTTTTACGTGAGCACTCGATCATTTGCTTTGAAGAATTTCTCGATATCCATATGATATATCCTTGATTGTTCTAACCTTAGGTTTTTAGCACACTTCATAAACGGCTATTGATTTAATGGTTCCACCCCTTCCATGCTAGATTAAGCATTTGACTTCATCTCTAGTATGGGGGTATCCTACCCTTAGACTCGAAACATTGAGGACAATGTTTAACTTTAGTATGGGAGGTGAATAGATACTTGCCTTCCCAAACCTTCACGCTTTCCAAAGTTTATCGTTTTATTTATCGTTTTGTTGCAAAATAAGGCTAAAATGGCCAAATTTTATTTTTTTTCTCATGTTTCATAAGTGTTTGAAGACACGAATATAGATTTTCCGACGGCGAGAATAAGAGTAATTTTTACTCGACCGTGCATGTTGAGCACTTAGCTTCGATTCCTTAACTTTATATTAGGCTAAGTCTCTTAAATGAGGACGAGAAATGATAGAGTTAATTATAAGTTACTATGTTAAACGTAGAGTACTCGTATTCTTTCAAAAACTCATGTGTTCTAGTTGTTTGCTTATTCTCCCTTCGCTTGTATATATATTTTGCTAATAAGTATTGGCTTAGCGGTTTAGTCTTTATTGTTGGTTTCTAGTCTTTTCTAGTAGCTTCCATGTAATTAAATTGGTAAAACATTAAGGTTTCGCCAACGTTACGGTTTTGAAGTATTAGCACCCCGAATAATCGAAAGCTTCACCTGATAATAAGATTTCAAGTGCTCACCTAAATCAAGCAGAAATTCAAAGCTCACAAGGCCGAAAATCTATGCAAAATTGAAAGTGATTAAGCCTTAATTTGAAGCTTTAAAGATCCAAAATTTGCTTTAGCGTGAGGATATACGTCTTTGGCCATAATAAACACCTCATGACAAGGTTAAATAAAAGGCAAGGCAAGACCAAAGTCATAAAAAAAGCTCCATGGCGGAGTTGAATAAAAGATGGAGGTAAACCTATGATAATAAGGCCCATCTGTTAGGGGGCGTATAAAAGTCTTGGTAATAAGTCTCATGTTCAAAACCGTTATAAAACCGTGTTTATCGATCCTTCTTGTTGACTTAATTTTTTGACATCGTTGTCTATTAGGGGGGTTATTAATTCAATGGTCTTGGTTACACCGTTATGACTATATTTTTAGACCTTAAACTCTATCATCGCATAAGTAAAAAAAAGTATCCTCGTGAACATTCAAGACAAAAATAAAATATAAGAGATACCAATTAGGATTAAGGGAGTCTAAGTACGTGATTAGGGCATATGAGTAGTGTTAGCATTACTAACTTATAATGACAATGATCTCGTTACACGCTTAGCATGGAATTGGGTGAAAATCGAGGACGACGAAATTATTTCTAACAAAGCATTCACGTGTTCTTGTTCTATGAACCTAAACGTCCCATATTGCGATGAAAATCATACATTATGTCTAAAACACAAGTAGTAGCAAGTAGTAGTAGTGTAATAAGTTTATGATTCAATAAAAGTCCATAAAATGAATTTTGGAGGTGCTACGATAGTTTATTCTAGCATTGCGTGAGGGCACTGCAATGGTTTAGTATGGGGGAGTGATGAGACTGCTTTTATACATAGTCTCATCGTCCAAAACGGGGTTAAAACAGTACAAATATCATAAAAAGTACCATATATATGCTTGTGTTTGATCAATGTGTATTTTAGGTACGAATATCGAGAAAATGACAAAAGATCATAAGAATCAATCAAAAACGAACACGGGAAAAGAAGTCGCACAATGAACCAGGCCTTAATGTTGATTTTCCAAGTAAAGTCCTTGAAGAATTGAAGATTATACAAGAAGAGTCCTTCATTATTGAATAATTGACACTTTATACCCTCATAATTACAAGTTTGGTCCCTAAAGTTTGTCAAATTTACAAAAAGGACCATCAACTTTGAAGAATTTGCAAGAATGGTCCCTAAAAAATGAAGACTTGTCACTTTTAGTCCTCCATAAAGTCAATCATACAAATGAAGACCTTGAAGAACAAAGACATGTCAAGATTAGCCCATCAAAAATCAAAACATGGCAAGAAATACCCTTGTTTACATTTGGAAAATGTTTTTGTGGCCAAAACATAAAAAGTAAAACTTATTTACAAAGGGGAGTCAAGTTTGTTGCTGATAAAACTGTATTTGAACACATCTTGGAATCTGAGGGGCCAAATCTATCAAACATGCAAACATCTCCCACTACTCACACCTCACCACGTCACTAATATCCTCTACCTCACCACTACACGTCTGATAGCACTAACTCACTTTTATTAATAAACAAAATTTTCAAAAATCAGTTTATTAATATTGTTTTAGGCGCTAAACAGTTACTGTATATTAATCTCCCCCAAATCCCCCTCCTAAGAACCCTATAAACCCTAATCTATTAACCCAACCAATCAAGGGGTTTCCCCCCCCCCCCCCCCCCCCATAACCTCCGGATACATAATTGATAATCCACTAAACACTTTCCCACTATAAAACCCTCCACCTCATCACTTGGTCCCCTCACCCAGCACTCCCCTGCCCCCACTTTTGAGCTAGCAAACAAGACTATAGCATATTTTGAACGGCTAGATCTTTTTTCGTGTTGGCAAAGAATATTTGAAGGACTGAGATCATCTTTAGCATGTTGACAACAACACATACCAACAAAATCATCACATGGGAGCTATTGACCATTTTCAAATTCGGCATATGCTCAAGAATATGCTAGGGTTAAATTGGAAATTCATCCATTAGGGTTTTGCTTCTTTATGCTTCTAGAACCATTTGTACGCCTGTTATATAAAGGCGCCTTAGGTTTCATTTTTTCATGTGCTTTTTCTCCTTTTTCACTGCCTTGTAAATCCCTTTTTATGATATGAAAAAGTGGTGTTGTGTTGATGAGAATTAAGATCCATCTTACTTTCGTTTCTTGCAAGATTCACTTCAAGATTGTGGTTTAATATTATGTTAAATATTTTTTCCTTTATTGAATGAAATTCACCAAGTTCTTTTCTTTTATCTTGTTTATGTCCAAGTGGTTAAACTGATCATTTGAGCCTGATATCCTTGTTAAATATCAAGCTCAAGTGAGGTTTTAACTTGTTGTTGATTTGGCTCTTTGTTCAAAAAGTTTTAGAAAAAAAAGGCATCTAGTTTGGTATATCATTGTTTATTACTGTTTACATTTGTTACATCCTAGCAGGATGATTTAGAAATCTTGCACTTGTTATTGGCTAGTGCATAAGCTCATATATACGGGGGTATGGATGTCTATCCCTGAGGTGCACATTCTTGTTCCCAATTTAACTTTTACTTGTTCTACTGTTAGTTGAATGTATATGTGAATTGTGGTATGTGTGTTAGGTTGAGTGATAATCTGTTCTTAATCAATTTGTGATACATGTTTAAGGGTAAAAATTGATTTAGTTAACCATTGGTGGCGTTTTTAGAAAAATCTTTGGAAAATTTTTGTTTTCATAAGTTTAAGGGGTGTTTGGTAGTACTGATAAAAGTGTTTTGGGTGACACATAAGTCACCCACTTTATTTGAACAATCTTATTTCAGTATAATTTTGTTAGTTTGTATCATGGTTTAAAATGGTTAACAAGTAATGGGAGTTTGCATGTCTTAAAATTGGTGAATATAGCATATAAACTCAACAGTCTTTTAACCAGTTTCTTTTAAGTAATATTTGGCACCAAATCTTGTTCATTGCTAGTCTGAATGATTATCTAGGGTTTTGTGTTTGTTTAGTGTGATTTGATAGTGTGTTGACCAAGATTTGGCTAGTTGAATCTCACCTTAGTGGTCAAACAAATCAGACCTAGTCCACAAACCCCTACATTTTACATCAACGACCTGTTTTAGTTCTATTTGGTGTGATTTTTGTGTGTAACCTTGTAGTTTTTGTGCTTAATCTGACTCCCTACACTCCACTGAGTGTAGGGGTGCCTTATGTTTCCAAAACCATCAAGTAACAAGCAAGATCCAAGCTAAAACGTGCCTAGATCTGTTTATTTTGACTAAGCAGTGGGAAAAACTTCCCACTGTTAGTGCAAGTGTAGCCACTGCTACACTACCAAACAAAAACAAGTGACCTATCCTTTTTAGACTTTGTGTTTTTTGTATTTAGTGGAGTTTTATCAGTTTTTGCTAGTCTTTCTATTTTTCCCATGTTTTAGTATTTATTTTAATATTTTTCATTGAGTTTAATTTCAATTTACTGTTCATTTGGTATTTTTTTTGAATTAATTCAGTTTCAATTAGTTTTATTTAAATCTGCCTTTTGTCTTTTTGTGTAAAAAATTAATATTTTTCAAAATTTTCAATTTTCATAGTTTCATAAAATGTTTTTATATTTTTAGAATAAAAAGTTCATTGTTCACTGTTTTTATTATTTTCTAGATTTATTCTAAGTTAAATTAGATTTTCAAGTAATCTATTTTGTCTTTTAGTGGTAAAAACAACTTTTTCGAACTTTTTATTTTTTCTATTGTTTAGTAATATAAAATAGGATTTTTAGAAAAGTTAAATTAATTTTATCATTATTTTATTATTTTTATCAATATTTTAGTTTAAAAAGTATTTTTAGCCTTTAAAAATTAGAAAAATAGTTTTAAAAAATTAAGAAAAATATTTTTTGTTTTTTATAATATAAGTAAGATTTTCATTTGATAAAATCATATTTTGGGTTTATTTTTAGTTTTATTGAATTTTAAGGCTTTAAATAGCATTTAAAATTAAATACTAAATTGGAAATAAATTTTAAAATATTTTTGTCAAATTTTTATCCTTATTTATATTATTTTAGATTTGTTTTTTGATTTTTAATAAATTTTTAGTTTAAATTTTAAAATTTGTCACGTTTTACGGTTTTACGTTTACGGCATTCGTCGTAGTTTAATTTAGAATCGTAACCGTCACCATTTTCTCTTTTATTTCTTCATAATATTAATCTCAAATTCAATCTAGTCTTAACACACATACACCAAGCCTCCTTGAGAACGAACCACACAAAGGGTCATTAGTGCACGGTTTTCCTAAATCGTCGTACTTACCCTATTTACCCTCTTTTTCCTAAAAGACGTAAAAATACAACTATCATTTTTTTGTCACTTTCTTAAGCAGCTAAATTGAATGCCATGCGTATGTTTTGGGTGGGTTGTAGCGTTTTTTCATTTAAGTTGATGCATGGTGGTTCATTTATACATATAGACCAAGTGGGCATGTTATATATATTTTTTATACACGGATTATATGAAGACTGATCTTAAACATTTTGTGCCAGAACTTTTTATATTTCTTTTATGTGTAATTATTAGAATTTTTTTCCTGGTACTCTTTGCAGCTGATGCAACAAATCAGATGCACTAATGTAGTTTATTACATGAGTTTAAGAGATCAAATAATGAAAAATATGTTGATATATAATCTCAATACGAGAGTGACAAGCATAAAAAAGCCACCTTGGTTCGGGGGGTCGGGGATGATCAAAGAACATGGTAGCCATTGATAGTTCTAGTGAGAGAAAGTTAGAGAGAGGTGAAAGAAAAGATGTGTGTATTATTTCAAGTGAAACAATACAAAGAAAAATGAATAAACTTCCACACCCCCATGGAGAGTCATGGGGGGTATTTATAGGCCTAACTTAACTATACTATCCCTTTACTACAACTTTAGTCCCTGCGTGTAGCAAAAGGAATATTTCTAGTCCAACTCACGTGAAAGGCGCCAGCTTACCAAAAAGTAAGTCTAACAATGTCTCTCCAAGATGGTGACTCACGTGAGTTGGTTACAATGTTTCCTACAAGAAAAATAAAGAAAAATGATAAGCTTGAATTCCAGCATTCCTTGAGACGGTCTTCAACGACCTTCATCTTCTTGAATACTCCAGCTCTATTTCTTCGGCTTTGTAGAATCTAGTTGAGTTTTACTCCCAACTAGAAGGCCTTTCATTAAACAAGCAGTAAAGTCTGCTCCCTCCCAAACAGATCCTTCAGAGGAAATTTGTGAGAGGTGATAACGTCATCAACATTTTCTCACAATTTGAAGCAATCCCAGTCTTGATTCTATGAAAAATTACCAGAAGTACACACTCTATCCCGAACATGAAGTCAAACTGTAGCATCATAGTCAATTAAGTCCCGGAAATACACATTTCTTCTGACAGGACAGTGATGATATAAAGTTGCCACATCAAAGTCAATTAAGTCCCGAATGTAGACAACTTATCCCTCTATGTAGAAATGGTAACACCAAAGTCAAGTGACCCCACATGTACACATTTCTCCCTCTAGGATGATACCTATTAAGGGAATCATCCTTCATGTGTGTACGTGGTATGCCAACGGAAACCGCTTACTTAGTAACCAATACAATGTGAGAAGATGTCAACAATATCTCTCTAAACAAAATTCTCTCTAGATCACCCCGAACTGAATCCCCTTATCAATTATGTTGGCTATTGATAGTGACCACTGATGAAGATAACCCGATAATCCAAACTTGAAACTGAAGTAGAATTCCCCAAACTTGAACTTAAGCTTGCACTATTGTAGAATGAAGAGCGATGCAGAGAAGTCTTAAACGTAACCTATACCAAAAGGCGGTATAAAAAAGGTACAACTTCTCTAAAGTACCCTATACCAAAACAGGCGGTATATGAAAAGGTACTACACCTCTTGAAGATATCCACAACAGCAAGTGCGTGTGACACTGAGAACCGCAACGAAGCTCCCAAAAAATGATAGTTATCCATGTTGTCGTCCATCCTCCCCTTGACACTGGAAACTAGATACTTCAAGTCTTATTCATAACCGTATATGCTCGAACAAGTTATCTTATAAAGTTGTAAGTACTCCTTTAAAGATAAAATAAGAACGCCTCTAAGAAATCTCACTTCAACCTCAAATAAGTAACATCGAATCATCTTCGTAATCACATAAACCTTAATAGCCGTTAGGAATTTAGGTGAATTTTTTATAAGGATCGTTTTTAGTGTAATGTATCGTGTTTGTTGTGTTTGTTGTGTTTGTGAAGAAGTGTTATGATCGAAAACGAATATTTGGCCTTGAATGTCACTGTTTTAACGGTCCGCCAAAGTAATAAAATCATGTCACATAAGCATTTAACCCGACAAGAATATTTACTACCCGGTTCTATCGAAATATCCGGCTCAATCCAAGAATAACTCCCGTAATCCACATAATACATCATAATTAATTTTGCACCATTCGGATATAAAATTGGTCATCCCGAATGCGATTGCAAAACTAATCGACCCACTATATGCCTTTTTTAAATGTAGTGATTGGCCCGTCAAAATCTTTATCATTTGCCCAAATTCTGGTCAAAAATTAGCAAATAATACCGGCCCACGAGCGTATCATGAAAGTTAAGATGATTTTGATAATACACGGCCCAAGAAAGCCTATGACCAAATCCAACACTACATTTGACTGAAATACTCGTAAGCATGGTAGGAGTATTATTTCGAGTATGTTGCCCAAGCCCAATGAAACATAAAGTCGGCCCAGTCTTACAATACCCGGTCAAAAAAACAAAAATTAGGGATATATATCCTCATAACCCTAATTTTTCTCACAGCTTACACCTAAACACACCCTATAGAAAGGTCTGCCCCCCATCTTCTCATCAACATCACAATACTCAGACCCCAAAAGAAAACTGATAAACTCATCCTTGTTTACTCCGCCTCCTTTTTTCAATCCACAGACACCATCTAACTCAAACACATCCTCCTGACACAAATCACCAAACCCAAATCTTTAATCTAAATACATCAATATCAATCTCATGAGATCCTCATCTGAAACTGTTAATCATATCATAAACACCCATCTGACCTCATATGCTTCAAACGAAAAAAATAATCATGAAGAACAAAGAGATGAGACTTCAAGATCATTGATATGATCTCGGGTAGGTTTGGTCAATGATGATAATTTGTTAAACGTAAAAAATCTTTTTTCAGATTAAAAAAACGTTATAACAAATCTGAGATCGAGTTTGACTTAGTGTATTCAGTCTATAAATCGAGTCTAGGTGGTGGGTTTAGGTGACGATGGGATTAGGACATAGATGGGTGTTGATTTTGGAGTGAAAAGGCTGAGATTTGTTGTACAGGATTCAGTGAGTTAACCCGATCAACTCGGTAATTACCGAGTTGACACGGTGTGTGATGTAGATAAATTGAGATCTTGGCAAGGTCAAAGAAACTCGAAATGAGTTCAAAGACATTATTTCACAATCTGTCGCAAAGGTTTGGGCAGGTTTTAGATGAGGGCACAGTGTCACAATATATCAGAGTTACTCTCTCCATCGCAATGTTTATTCAGATAGTATTGCAATGATTTTCAAAAATGCAGTCACAATGTTTTTCAAAAGCACTAGTATCGCAAAGTCATGAAAAAAAAATTCTCGCATAGTCAACATGTCAATCGCAATACCAAGCCGAAACCCATCGCAATAACAAGTTGAGACCCATCGCAATAACTCAATATCACCCCATCGCAATGTTATGCTCCCATCGCAATGATGTATACTGAGTCAATCTTATCGCAAAGGTTCACAAAAGAAATACTATGGAAATATGTTTCCCACAATCCCTATCGCAATGTAATAATACAATCAAGTTCCCATCGCAAAAAATCCAAACATCCCATCGCAATGAATCCACTCCCCATCGCAATGTTATGCTCCCATCGTAATGATCCAAACACCCCGTCGCAATATGCCTATCGCAAAAGGGTTTTGACACCCTAAAAAGTGGATCTTGGACCATTTTTGTCCTTTTTCCCAAAAAATAGATCTGATGAAGTTTTCAGGGACAAAAGAAAGGCTGTAATGAAAAAGGACAAAAATAATGATGAAAACAAGAACATATTTTTAAATAAACAAAGACGTAGTGGATCAATGATCATGATAAGGACAAAAAATGATATTTCGAGACATGAATCTGATTAAAATATTGATCATAACGAAACACGAACACCAACCATGAACCAAAATAGTACAAATCATGAAACTGATAACATACAAATCTGATAACACGACACAAGCACAAACACAACACGAATACAAAACACCCCCGTTTAGCTCTGATACCAATTGACAAGCATCAAAAAGCCACCTTGGTTCGGGGGGTCGGGGACGATCAAAGAACATGGTAGCCATTGATAGTTCTAGTGAGAGAAAGTTAGAGAGAAGTGAAAGAAAAGATGTGTGTATTATTTCAAGTGAAACAATACAAAGAAAAATAACTAAACTTCCACACCCCCATGGAGATTCATGGGGGGGTATTTATAGGCCTAACTTAATAATAAGTGCGAAAACACTTATCCTTTTACCACTTATTTCCAATAATAACTAGACCAAAACGTGTATTTTATGTCGTAAAAGTCGGAATTATGCGTGGTTTGTGTTTTTATTGTGTGTTAGGACCAAAATATGAAAAGGGAAGAAAACACGGGCTTTCACGGGCTTTTATCGAAGAAAACGAGAAAAGACAAAGTCAAAAGATCAAGAGTGCAAAAAGAACGGAAGTCCAAGGCCTATTCTGAAGATTTATCGAAGAAAAAGTCTAAAGACGGAAGTTTAATGAAGCCGAAGAACTCAAATCTAAATAAGTGAAGAATTTATAAGACGAGTTTAATTAATCCCGAGACGACGTCGAGAAAAGTCGAAGAACTTAAAAGACGAAGAGCCGAGAAGAAAGAAAGAGGAGGCAACATATGCACCCCATTTCCCTATAAATACCCTCCTAAACACATTAGGAGGGTGGTTAGCTAGTTTTCATTTTCATTTTTCTTTCTAGTTTTTAGAGAGAGAAAGTTTCAAACTTTCTCTCACTAAGTTTCATCTTTTTCTTTATTTTTCAAGTTTAAGCTTTTAATCATTCTTGTATTTGGATTTCATTAATCACAAGTTCAAGTTAAGCTTTTTTTTCATTAATCTCTTTCTACCTTTCTTGATTTTGGTTTACTTTGATCCGAATTTTAAAGATTTGTGTTTGATCTTGATGTTTTCGTGAATAAAAAGTTAATCTTTCTATTCCTACATAAGCTTTTATACTGTATAAGCTATAAGATATTTGTGCTTATTGGCTTATTTGTATGTTTAACTTGTTTACTTTTAAGCTTTCTTAAAAGTTTTATCGTTTTAAAGTTCGTGTTATAAAGTTTGCTTGTTTAGATTCAAAAAGTCTTAGAATTTATGCTTATTTAGTTTCGGCTAAGTTGGTAAGTGCTTATTGGGTTAACTGCTTATTCATTTCTGCTTAAGTTACTCTTATTTTCCATTACGATCTTAGAAGGGTTTTACTTGGTTACGATTCCTGGTTACGATCGCATTGGTTGCGATCCTTTGTTCTTTCTTTGGCTACGATCCAAATCCACACCACGATCACTCATTGCGATCTGTGGGTGCGATGGTGTGTCACGATCCTTGAGTTTGATTGCATAGATTGCGATCATTGTGTTACGATCAAAGACCACGATCCACTTGTTACGATCGTGGTTGCGATCTGAGAGTGAGATCACCCTTTTCCCATCGCATTGAGTGCGATTTGACCCAGGCTGCGATCGTGAGTGTGATCGGTGGGCACGATCCATCACTACGATCAGAGTACGATCGCATTGCGATCTGACTCTGGTTTTTGTTTTATTTTCCTTCGTTTTCAAAATTAATTTTTCCCGTAATTTTAACTTAGAATTATTTTAAACAAGTTTCGTCTTAATTTATTTTTACAAAGTTTTCTAGTTTTCAAGTGTTTTAAGTTTAAATTTTTAAATTGTTATAAAGTTTTTATTTTACTCAACGACATTTTAGTTTAAAAATAGATAATCAACCAACCATTTTATTTTCCACCGAGAATGACTGAGTTGCACTAATTAACGGTAATGAATTCGAAAAGATCGGAATAACGAACTTTGATACTGGTTAAAAACCTTGTATTAAATGGCGCCGCTGCCGGCTCTTTTCGTTAAGATTAACGGTTTTTAGTGAGAGACGCGTTGGATTTTGGGATCCGTTCACTTTTGAACGTTATTTTTCTTGCTTTAAAATTTCCAAAAATCCATAAAAATTAAAAATTTTCAAAAATCCAAAAAAAATAGAAAAACATATAAAATCCAAAAATATTTCTTTTCTACCTTTATTTTCCTTTTGTAGGTGTGTATGCGTACTCGTGCTCGTAAGAAGAAAGTAGCTTAAGCCGAAGTCATTACTCCACCTATTGTCACCATGGACAATCAACCAATGATCGAGCTTTTGCAATCGCACGTAGAGGGCAACACCGATGCTATTGTCATACCCGAGATTGGAGCCAACAATTTTGAACTCAAATCCGGCTTCATTCAAATGGTCTCTGCTCAACCTTTCTTGGGGCGTTCGCTTGATGATCCTCATGACCATATAAAAAGGTTCCTTCAACTCACTAATACGGTCAAATATAATGGGGTTTCACAAGAGGTGATTCGCTTGCAACTTTTTCCTTTCTCCTTAGAGGGACAAGCCCGGAATTGGCTTGATAAGGAGCCGCCACAAAGTATTCTTACGTGGACGGATTTAGAGACAAAATTCATCAACTACTTTTTCCCACCCTCACGTACTACCTCTTTGCGGAATGAAATCATTACATTTGAACAAAAGTACGGTGAGACATTTAGTGAATCTTGGACCGTTTTAAGGAACTTTTAAGAAAGTGTCCACAACATGGTTTCACAAAAGTACATCAAATAAATACTTTCTACAATGGTTTAAGCATGAATGACCAAGATTCACTAAATAGTGCCTCGGGGGGGGGGGGGGGTAATATTTTGGTTAAGTCTTCTAATGCCGCTTGGGATATTATTGAGAATAAGTCTAGAGTGCAAACCAAGAGTGTTCGGACTAATGTGGCTAGTGCTAGCACTAATGAGAGCGACAAGAGAATTGATAAGCTTACTTCGCTTGTTGAATCACTTGCTCTCCAAACTGCCAACAATACCAAAGCTACCACTGCCCAAGTTAATGTTTTGAGTCATCATGTGAAATATGCGAGGGATCTCACTCATACACCGATTGTCCTTCGACTCATGACAATCCGGAAAATGTGTATGCCGCCAACGGTAACTATTCCACGGGAGGCTATCAAGCACGTCCTCAAGGTGACCACAATTTGCTCAGCTATCGCTCAAACAACTTTCTTTCACCACCCAGTTTTCCCCCACAAAACCCAAACAACCTCAATCGCAACAATCAAAACCAACCTCGTGCTCCAAATCAATATCAAACCCAAAAAACCCCATATCCACCTCAAAGAAACAACCAAGTTTACCAACAACCCGCTTATCAACCACCTGCCTACCATGCCCCTCCTCCCACCCAACCCACCGTACTTAATCACGAGGTTGAAACTTACATGAGGACTAAATATGCGATAGTGCAGAATCTTCAGCGGTAAATGGCCAACATGAAAGCATATATGGTGAAACAAGGGAATGATCTTCGAGCCGATATGCGAAACACTTTGGCAAGTCAAACGAATGACTTAAAGAACATGATGGCTAGTTTATTCCCAAGTAATCAAGCCTCTGGTTCGGGTTCTCTTCCGAGTAACACCGTTGCTAATCCAAGAGGGGAGATGAAAGCAATCACCACTCGCAGTGGAAAAGGTTTAAAGGAACCCGAGCTTCCTACACCTACACCGGTGATTGTGATAAAGGAAAACGAGTCTACTTCTCAAATCCCTCCACCTTCTATTCCTCTAACTTCTACTTCTCCAATTCCACCACCTTCTACATCTTCCCCTCCACCACCCAAGGATGTGAATGAGAATTCCATTCCAAATCATTCATCTCAACCCAATATACGTTATCTGTAACACCCCATTTTGATAATGGAATGTCACGCGTAATTATGGCGTGTCATCAAAGCATACAAGGATAAATGTCTAAAACATTACATGACCATAGGGATAACCGGAATCAAACATCGGTTCCCAACATAAGCCCAAAACATAATAAAGCAAAAGAAATGAATGAAAGACTAAACAAGCATAAGTATATGAGGGCAAGAAGGAAAAGAAGTCTCTAGCGGCTTCCATCCTATGCACGTCCTCCAAATGCTCGAGTCTTCCCTAGGGTACCTGCCGTTTTGGGACATGGAAAGGAAAGTAACGGCTGAGCAAAACGCTCAGTGCACGGATATAGACATAGTATGAATGACTAAGCATAATAAAGACTTAATAGCAGCGGAAATGAATAAGTCCTGGAAAACCTGGAACATGTTCATAAAACTGGTTTTATAGTTTGAAAAGCCTTATGTTTATCATATGAAAACTGTTTAACATATTTTACCATTAGCCAATATAGGTCATGAAAATCCACCGTGCATGAATACTTGGAGGGGTAACCTCATCATGCAAATTAGAGGGGCTGCCTCTAATTTAATATACTGGTTTTGGGGTAGGAGGGATCAGCTCCTTGTGAAGGATGCAAGGCACACACCACATTCACCATGAAATCCTGACTGAAAACATGTAACTAGGATGCACCCATACGCCCCACATGATAAATATAATATAAATGGCCAAAAGCTGAAGGGACGCCACGAGCAATCACTCCGCCGTGGTGAAGTCATAACATCAGTGCCTCTAATGTTATGGTTATCGTACCTCCATAACAAGGTGAAACTGGTCATGCATGTATATGGCTATAGGTAATCTTAATTAAACATAAGCAATCAAACACGTAACCTATACTACGGGAAAACATTTGGCTGCATACGGGGAATCCTAATAAGGAAAGAATGTCCATACTGAAAGGACGGGAATCCGTACCTTATGTCCAGTGAACGAAGAAGATGAACTGAGCGGAATCCTACTTCCGTATCACTAGTGCTACATAAATACATACATGAATAAGTATCTGCTTACTAAATACGTAGCTGGTTTCGTGTCATATCTTAGCTTATTTTATGTGTTCTTACCATGTTTTACTATTTTAAAGCCTTAAACTGTGTTTATCTTATATTCTGTTTAATCTAATTAAGTATTTCTGGTATTTCATGTATTATTATACTTACTGTGTAATAATAAGTAACTTTCCAAAAATAGCAGGTTTCCTAAAATAGAAAGTTTCCAAAAATAGAAAGTTTCCAAAAAAAGAAAGTTACCAAAAATAGAAAGTTTCCAAAAATAGAAAGTTTCCAAAAATAGAAAGTTTACAAAAATAGAATTACTGCTTAAAATAGATAAGTTTCTAAAAATAGAAAGTTTCCATAAATAGATCAGCTGCCTTAATTTAAAAAGTTTCCATAAATAGATTAGCTGCCTGAAATAAATAAGTTTCTAAAAATAGAAGGTTTCCATAAATAGATTAGCTGCCTTATTTAATTAAGTTTCTAAAAATAGAAAGTTTCCATAATTAGAAATAAGCTGGTTAAATAAGCTAAGTATATAAGCCTAAGTGTTTTCATGATTATTTTCTAAGTCATATGATATAATGTATAGTTTAATAATTATTTCATGTAATTAAATTAAACTATAGGTTAAAATATTTAATTAAAGTATAACATGTTTTTAATTAAATAAAGTTAAATACTTAGGTTAAAACATGTATTATTATTTATTAATAATATAACCTAAGTCATATAAATTAATTAATTATAACCATGGTTTTTAAATAATTAGTTATAAGTCTAAAATATAAAAAAATACTTAGGTTAAATAATTTCATGATTATTAATAATTAAAATAACCTAAGTCATGTAATTAAATTAATCATGTCATATTATTAATTTAATTTTAACATAAGATCATAAAAAAAAATAAAAAAAATAAACATACACCATGAACCGGATCTAGACTAAAAACCATGAACCGGACATGAAATCGACACCGTACCCCGAACCAAATCGGGGTACCCCTTGTCTTGATGCTGCCGTGGGACCCACACCAACCAACCGGGACCATATGGTCTCGGTGGTGGTCGGATGGCCAAACCGAAACCCCCTCGGGTTCGGTGTAGGCTGCGGCCAAAACAAACACCCCTTAAAACATTACTTTTGATTTTAATAAATCCCAATTCATGTTAGATCTATGATCTAATTAGGTTTTATATAAAAAAACATAACATGTTCTTAATTAATAAAAGATCAAATTAAAAGAAAAAGGTTTAAAAGGATTTACCGATTACGTGGATCAAAAGAATGAAGAACAAACACGAACACCAACAAGAATTCCAAGATCCAAGATCAACAAACACCCCTTTTGGTGTGTTTGAAGGTGGCGGCCATAAGAGAAAAAAAGAAGGAGGAGGAGGATTTTAGGTTTTCTGTAAAATTCTTTTGTAGAAAAAAAATGAGTAGTGTAAATTCCTTAACCTCCTTTTAGTGAAAAAAATTGATGGGCTAAGCCCATCCTCCCTCCCTAATTTCATGGTAATGGGGCCCACAAGGGGTAACCCGAATGTTTTCCGTGTCTAAAATATTGGTGTGTTCTCGTGTGTTCTCGTGTTCGTGTTTTACGTGTTCTCGTTAAATATTAACCGTGACTTTATATATTTATTCGTGTTCGTAATAAATATATATACGTAATTAATATTAGCTCTTGATTAAATTACGTTCATGATTTCATGATCGCATGTTCGTGATTAATTATTGTCAAATAATTATTGCGTGCTCGTGCGTAATAAATACTTATCGTGTTCTAACACGTACGTTATACGTAAAATCCTAACACGTAAACGTAATCGTACTATAAAAGGAAAGTTTTAATCTAGTACGTACGATCTTAAGGGTACTATTCATGATAAAAGCATGCGGGTTTTACAACTCTTCCCCTCTAAAAAGAATAATTCGTCCCCGAATTATAGGTAACCTAACTGAAAGAGAAACATACCCGAATCAAACTGAGGGGGTATGTAAGATAATTGAACGTGCGGGTTTCCTGGCATAAGGAACGCGGAACGTGACATGTCTTGGAAGGACATGGAACGTGACGTGACTGAAAGGACATATCTAATTGATGAGAGAAAACGGATAAAAGTCCGGATAAACTTTTCCGTTTCCAAGTGGCCTCCCTCTTGGAACGGTTCCTTCAGAAGATCTTGACACTAATGATAAATCTTGGTCCTCCTGACCTTGACTTGGAATACGAAGAAATTCTTGGTTATCAACGGAAGGTAGATCCCCTAAATTCGATCGAGGAAAATAAGAGTTAACGTGCTAGGGTAACTGAAACGTTATGATGCAAGACAATCTGACTTAACTGATAATTAGAAACGATGCGCGAGACATAAAGAAACGTAGTACGTGAAAAATTTTGAACGTGATACGTGAAAATTTTTGAACGTGCTACGTGGAGATATGGCGAGTGTAGTGTGAGTAAACATATCGTGATCCATGATATGTGTAACATATCTTGATCATGATATGAGGAACGTGGAATGAACATGACATGTGAAACATATCGTGATCATAGAATATAATGGCGGTAACGCCAAACGCTACAAGGTGAGACATGGAATTTGACTTGAAACGTTTATCTGATGATGGAGAGTTATACTAAACTTGGGTCTGGTCTCTCAAGTTCTTGCAAACTTCCCAAATGAGAAAAATGAACGTAAAATCGTAAGCCAAGATACGATCATGAACGTGAATAGTGTCATGAACACGAGCGTGAAAGCAAGTCGTGAAATTTGAACAAGGATGTGAAGTAAATTAGGAGCACAATTATGAATATTTGTCTGACCCGATAACTGAGGGATTGCCAAGTGATCGGATGAGCCTTGGCTGGAACATGTCCGATCAATCTGTTGGTTCTGAAATCCGTACGGATGTAAGGATTCTGCAGACTTGATCAAACTATTGACAATAACCCAGATAGCATCATGCTTCTTCTGAGTTTGCTGAAATCTGGTAACTAAAATCCATGGAGATCTTGTCCCTTTTCGATTCACAATTTCATATGATGAAAACATCCCAGTCTGTCGGTGTCCTATCTTAACCTGTTTGTATGACAGGTATGAAGATATGAACGTAACTGTATCTTGCTTCATCGAACTTGATACATAGGAGTTTGCGAAACTCGGAGTCTATGAATCGAAACTTCTCTTAGCGTAGGATTTTCTAGAACACCTAATGTAGTGTAGGGTTCTCTCCCTTACGCATAAGCTGAGTCATGGTAAGATTAACCGTAGAAAGCCATGTGATTCAGCGTGTCACTGAAATCAAACAGAATTGATATTGGAAAAAATTTCTAGGGTAAAATTTCTCTTGTCATAGAATTTGCAATATAGTGCAGATATAGTCTTCCTGTTCTTCTCTAGGCTTAGAGGAAATTAGGTTATCCTTAATGAAAACTCTGATGAATTTGCTTATGAGTTCATGGAAACTCAATTTATTAAGTCCATAATGCTGTTGGAGCATTGATGAGACTAATTCAAAATCATAAATCTAGCATGACCGAGTCGTGCACGAATAGCAGTCATGGACATGTCCTGCTCTTTCACCGTCACTATTGGCAGCATGATCATGAATCCGATCTTGTCAATACATGGAGGAGAGTAACGATCGTAAATGGTGATTTATTTAAAAATCGACGGTAGTCGACACATAATCTTGTGTTACCGTCCTTCTCCTTGAAGGTTCTTCTGGAGTGTAAGGAACAATTTTGGAATAATCTGTTGGTTATGCGTAAAAGGACTTTAGTAGTCGTGTCTTACTGACCACTAGAAAATTTTAGCAATCATGGCTAACAAAGCACATGCTTGGGAAGCATAGACCATTTGTACAGATTTTCCTGATGGAGAATCAAGCTGAATGTATTCAGGGGCCTGAAAACTACTGTACATAATTATGAATCGTAACATGGTGTGCTGTTCATAGTCCATAATTAGGATAAAATTCATCTCGTGTCTGTCCGAGGAAATGCGTTAGCAGCTTGGATCTCATCATTAAACTGAAGGAAAACCTTCGTATGTGTGGGAATACGAAATGCGTCCTTCATGGTCATGAATATATGAACTATGGTGAAAGAAATGAAAGTGACATCGGCAACGTGACAGTTCTCACTGATGCGCCAATAATGGTATTGAAATTCTTATGGCCTGATTAATACATGGTACAACAAAATAGATATACCCTTGGAGGGTACCCTGAATTTCTTAGAAATGTTCCATAGTTGGACGTGAGTCATGTGTCTTGACTCGTTTCTTGGAACTATAAGCATGACATATGTCTTGACTGGTGTCTTGACATGTGTCTTCAGGAAGTATACGTGAGACATGTGTCTTGACTGATGTCTTGACATGTGTCTTCAGAAAGTATACGTGAGACATGTGTCTTGAATGATGTCTTGACATGTGTCTCGAGATGTGAAACAAATATAACCACAATATAAGGTTATTATGCCATAATTGGCGGATCGGTTGGACTACTAATCCTTGTATTTCTGATCACGTCCGTGGCCAGAGTTTCGGTTGCGATTTCTAGGATAGTTGATGTCATAGTAGTGGTCACTATCGTCCTGTCTGTCAGTTCCATGATGGTCGTTCTCATGACCGTGATTCATGTAACTATTCAGTTGAGTGGCCAGTTGGTACCGGTTTGCACTCATATGGCTAAAATGACATCTGAATGATGTGACATGTAACTAAGAATTAGGGACAATGATTGATGGAAATTGTCTGATGGTGAAGCATCTTCTCGTCCAATTGCTTTGCTCCGACGCCTTTGTCTTCGTCTAGTAGGATCTCCAGGTTGTGCACAGCATCCGCATCTCGTAGCGTCTCCGAACGTCAACAGCATCAACCTTTAGTAACATCTCCCAGTTATGAGCGGCATCAGCAATCTTGTAGAATATCAGCAAATTGAAGATACGCCTGAGGTGATTCAGAATCGACTAGCGAATACTCGTGAAGTATTGCAAGTGGAATACACATGGATCAAGGTACGTGTAATACACATGAAATACGGTACGTGGAGTACACGTGGAATGCACATGAAATGATCGGAATGTGGTCGATCTTTTATCATGATTTAAGGAAAGTATATCGGTTAAACGGTTAGGAAAACCATCATGATAACCTGGCAGTATTAACATAGACATCATTTTGGTTATATCGAGAAGCGTTAAAGTGTGGTTACACAAAATTCAACGATGATTTTTGATAGGTGTGTAAACACCCATCCTTTTACCACTTAATTCTGGCTAAAACAAGACCAAAACACGTAATTAATATCATTTGTTTGGAATTATGCGTGGTTTTTGTGTGTATTGTGTTTTCAGAGCTAACCGGATGAATATTAAAGAAAACATGGGATTGCACGGGTTTTATCAAGGAAAAAGACTGAAGACGAAGTCTATTGTCCAAGAGATGCAAAAGATTGGAAGTCACTAGGCCTATTCGAAGATTTATCGAAGAAAAGGACTAAAGACGGAAGATTTTCATAAGTCGAAGAAACTCGAGTCTATTTAACGAAGAAATTAAAAGAGGAGTTGGATTTAATCGACAACAAATCCCGAATCAGAATCGAAAACGTCAACTTTTCTGAAAAGACGAGAAGACAAGAAGAAGAGGAGAAAGCCCACTCACCAACCAACCATTAGGACTATAAATAGATTTTCCTTCACACATTAGGGAGAGTAGTTTTCATTCTTTCTTTCCCAGTTCTTTGTAGTTCGTCTCATCACAAACTCCATTAGGGAGTTTGGTGATTTTCATCTTTTTCTTTTCATCTTGTAAGTTTGATTCAATACTCTTGTTACTTTTCCCTTAATCAATCCATTCCATCTTTTCATTAATCTTGTTCTTCATCATCTCTTTTTGCAAGTTCTTAAGTTTTTATTTGATTCAAGTTTGATCTTAAAAAGTTGTTGAATTAATGTTTTTATTGGTGGGATTTGTTCCTCATGGTAAGTTAATGATTATTGGTTAGTTTGGTAAAACCTTTTTGAGTATTTAGTTTGATTTTGATTAAATTTCGTGTCCCTTATTTTACTGTTACTGTATCTGTTCTTCGTGCTCCAGAATTATTCCGAATAGACTTGATCCATTTGCTTTACTCGGAATATTTCAAATATTCCGAGTATAGGTTTATTTCCTCTTTATTCGGAATATCCCAGATATTCCGAATAGCTCCAATTTTCCGCATAATCATTTCTTTGTTTTCCTTATTCGGAATAGTTTCCGAATAGCCAGGTTTTTCCGAATAGCAATTATATTCCGCATAGACTTTATTTTTCCGATTAGCCACTTTTTCCGCATGGACTTGGTTTTCCGAATTGGCTTATTTTTCCGAGTAGGAGTATTTTTCGCATAGACTAGGTTTTCCGAATAGACTTTTTATTCCGAGTAGGATTTTCCATTTTTCCCTATTCGGAACTTTTCAATTATTCCGCATAGTCTTAATTTTGTTTTCTTATTCGGAATATTTTCCGAATTGACTTTTTGTTCCGAATGGTATATCATTCCGCATAGGACTTTTTCCGAATAGGGTATCTTTTTGCTTTATCATTTAATTGTTTTTGATCTACTGATTCTAGCTTTAATCTTTATTTACTTCATTGATTTAGGTTAGTAAAACAAATCCACTTATTGTCACCAAGAACAATCATTCCACTTTTAACTGAGATCAATTCGAGAGGATTCCGAGAATTTTGAATCTAGTAAAAGCATGTATCAATTTGCCTGACAGCATGATCAATGAAAACCAACCATGACTATCATGAAAGCAGAATTCAATGAAATCCAACAATGTTTTGCGTGAAAGCATAAATAACAAAAGAGGCGTAAGACGTAATCAACATGAAGACGGAATTATCATGAAGAAACATGAACAATTCAACATGAAGGAGTGTATAACATAATCAGCATGAACTGAAGTTAACCATGACAGTATGAAAACATACTTGACTAAAAACATATTATCTTATGAGGGGACATGAAAAAAAAAATTTATGCCAATTTAAATCATGAGAAAAAATTTTATGCATGAAAAACAGTGCATGAATGCGTAATGTGGTTTATAAAAACCTTTATATGTGCGAGGGGACGCCTATGAGTCGGTCCCAAAACAAAATACATGGCGAGGGGACGCCTATGGGTCGGTCCCAAAGTTAAAAGTTTCGATAAAAGCACATGCGACTAAATAGGGCAAGTCCTGTACCAACCATTACTTAGTCATAATCCATGCATCAATGATACATGAAACATAAATAAATGAAACTTATCTGTCAAAACTTATCAGAAAAAATTTTATGTGACTAATTATGAACTACTGGGGTTCAGTCCACATAGTCACAGTTCACGAGGAACATTATGCATGAAACAATGACACATAACTAAATATGAATGACGGTTGTCCATCCATATTAGTAAAACAATATCGATGAAAACATCAAGGTTAAAACCTCAAGGTGCTGAAAACATCATGGTTAAAGCAACAATGCGCTGAAAACATCCATACGTAGAATAACAAACGTTGGCTTAGGAAGCTCCTGGTGACTACCCACTAGTCACATGTCGAGTTTTAGAGCCTACAGGTCGAAGCCTTGGGCTCTGATACCATAACTGTAACACCCTATTTTGATAATGGAATGTCACGCGTAATTATGGCGTGTCATCAAAGCATAAAGGATAAATGTCTAAAACATTACATGACCATAGGGATAACCGGAATCAAACATCGGTTCCCAACATAAGCCCAAAACATAATAAAGCAAAAGAAATGAATGAAAGACTAAACAAGCATAAGTATATGAGGGTAAGAAGGAAAAGAAGTCTCTAGCAGCTTCCATCCTATGCACGTCCTCCAAATGCTCGAGTCTTCCCTAGGGTACCTGCCGTTTTGGGACATGGAAAGGAAAGTAACGGCTGAGCAAAACGCTCAGTGCACGAATATAGACATAGTATGAATGACTAAGCATAATAAAGACTTAATAGCAGCGGAAATGAATAAGTCCTGGAAAACCTAGAACATGTTCATAAAACTGGTTTTATAGTTTGAAAAGCCTTATGTTTATCATATGAAAACTGTTTAACATATTTTACCATTAGCCAATATAGGTCATGAAAATCCACCGTGCATGAATACTTGGAGGGGTGACCTCATCATGCAAATTAGAGGGACTGCCTCTAATTTAATATACTGGTTTTTGGGTAGGAGGGATCAGCTCCTTGTGAAGGATGCAAGGCACACACCACATTCACCATGAAATCCTGACTGAAAACATGTAACTAGGATGCACCTATACGCCCCACATGATAAATATAATATAAATGGCCAAAAGCTGAAGGGACGCCACAAGCAATCACTCCGCCGTGGTGAAGTCATAACATCAGTGCCTCTAATGTTATGGTTATGGTACCTCCATAACTAGGTGAAACTGGTCATGCATGTATATGGCTATAGATAATCTTAATTAAACATAAGCAATCAAACACGTAACCTATACTACGGGAAAACATTTGGCTGCATACGGGGAATCCTAATAAGGAAAGAATGTCCATACTAAAAGGACGGGAATCCGTACCTTATGTCCAGTGAACGAAGAAGATGAACTGAGCGGAATCCTACTTCCGTATCACTAGTGCTACATAAATACATACATGAATAAGTATCTGCTTACTAAATACGTAGTTGGTTTCGTGTCATGTCTTAGCTTATTTTATGTGTTATTACCATGTTTTACTGTTTTAAAGCCTTAAACTGTGTTTATCTTATATTCTGTTTAATCTAATTAAGTATTTCTGGTATTTCATGTATTATTATACTTACTGTGTAATAATAAGTAACTTTCCAAAAATAGCAGGTTTCCTAAAATAGAAAGTTTCCAAAAATAGAAAGTTTCCAAAAATAGAAAGTTACCAAAAATATAAAGTTTCCAAAAATAGAAAGTTTCCAAAAATAGAAAGTTTCCAAAAACATAAAGTTTTCAAAAATAGAAAGTTTCCAAAATCAGAATTACTGCTTAAAATAGATAAGTTTCTAAAAATAGAAAGTTTCCATAAATAGATCAGCTACCTTAATTAAATAAGTTTCCATAAATAGATTAGGTGCCTGAAATAAATAAGTTTCTAAAAATAGAAGGTTTCCATAAATAGATTAGCTGCCTTATTTAATTAAGTTTCTAAAAATAGAAAGTTTCCATAATTAGAAATAAGCTGGTTAAATAAGCTAAGTATATAAGCCTAAGTGTTTTTCATGATTATTTTTTAAGTCATATGATATAATGTATAGTTTAATAATTATTTCATGTAATTAAATTAAACTATAGGTTAAAATATTTAATTATAGTATAACATGTTTTTAATTAAATAAAGTTAAATACTTAGGTTAAAACATGTATTATTATTTATTAATAATATAACCTAAGTCATGTAAATTAATTAATTATAACCATGGTTTTTAAATAATTAATTAATTATAAGTCTAAAATATAAAAAAAATACTTAGGTTAAATAATTTCATGATTATTAATAGTTAAAATAACCTAACTCATGTAATTAAATTAATCATGTCATATTATTAATTTAATTTTAACATAAGATCATAAAAAAAAAAACTAAACATACACCATGAACCGGATCTAGACTAAAAACCATGAACCGGACATGAAATCGACACCGTACCCCGAACCAAATCGGGGTACCCCTTGTCTTGATGTTGCCGTGGGACACACACCAACCAACCGGGACCATATGGTCTCGGTGGTGGTCGGAAGGCCAAACCGAAACCCCCTCGGGTTCGGTGTAGGCAGTGGCCAAAACAAACACCCCTTAAAACATTACTTTTGATTTTAATAAATCCCAATTCATGTTAGATCTATGATCTAATTAGGTTTTATATAAAAAACATAACATGTTCTTAATTAATAAAAGATCAAATTAAAAGAAAAAGGTTTAAAAGGATTTACCGATTACGTAGATCAAAAGAATGAAGAACAAACTCGAACACCAACAAGAATTCCAAGATCCAAGATCAACAAACACCCCCTTTTGGTGTGTTTGAAGGTGGCGGCCATAAGAGAAAAAAAGAAGGAGGAGGAGAATTTTAGGTTTTCTGTAAAATTCTTCTATAGAAAAAAAATGAGTAGTGTAAATTCCTTAACCTCCTTTTAGTGAAAAAAAATTGATGGGCTAAGCCCATCCTCCCTCCCTAATTTCGTGGTAATGGGGCCTACAAGGGGTAACCCGAATGCTTTCCGTGTCTAAAATATTGGTGTGTTCTCGTGTGTTCTCGTGTTCGTGTTTTACGTGTTCTCGTTAAATATTAACCGTGACTTTATATATTTATTCGTGTTCGTAATAAATATATATACGTAATTAATATTAGCTCGTGATTAAATTACGTTCATGATTTCATGATCGCATGTTCGTGATTAATTATTGTCAAATAATTATTGCGTGCTCGTGCGTAATAAATACTTATCGTGTTCTAACACGTACGTAATACGTAAAATCCTAACACGTAAACGTAATCGTACTATAAAAGGAAAGTTTTAATCTAGTACGTACGATCTTAAGGGTATTATTCATGATAAAAGCATGCGGGTTTTACATTATCCCTCAAGGTTGAGGAAAGAGAAATTGAAGAACAAGGATGATATTCAGGTTTCTAACTTTCTCAAAATGTTTAAACAACTGAATTTCAATATCTCCTTTGTTGAGGCTCTCGCTCACATGCCAAAATATGCTAAAATGTTTAAAGATCTTCTCAGTGATAAGGATAAACTCCTCGATATCGCTCAGACCCAACTTAATGAGAATTGCTCCGCAGTGCTCTTAAGGAAATTACCAACCAAACTTGGTGATCCGGGTCGTTTCTTGATTCCTTGCAACTTCCCCAGGGTAGAGAATTGTATGGCCCTAGCCGATCTAGGTGCTAGTATAAACTTAATGCCTTTAAGCATTTGGAAACAATTATCTCTACCCGAGCTAGTCCCCACACGAATGACTTTGGAATTAGCTAACCGTACGGTTGCTTATCCATTGGGGATAGCCGAAGACGTCTTCGTTGGCGTCGACAAATTCACCTTTCCGGCGGATTTTGTTGTCGTTGACTACGAGATGGACCCCCGTGTTCCATTAATCGTTGGACGTCCATTCTTGAGGACCGGTCGCACTCTCATTGGTGTAGCCGCGGGCGAATTAATCATGAGAGTTGGTGACGATAAAATCGTCTTCAACATGGGTAAACTTTCTAAGCAGCCTTCTGAAAACGAGAATGTTAATTTCATTGACGTTCTTGATTAGGCTTGTGAAGAACATTTCAAAGACGCTTGTAAAAGAGGTTCTTCTTCTCTACCCATTGTTGAGACCGTTGCCTCTATTGCTCCATCACTAACTCCATTTGGAGAAAGTGATTTCATTTTGAAAGAATTTGAAGCAACTTTGGGAGATGTGGACTTGCAATATGACGATTCTCCCTCCAATTGGGATGAAGACATTCGTACCATTGAGAAACTTCTCAATGAGGACCATATTTCTCCACCATCTCCTAAGGATATCTCTATCGATGAACCTAATTTGACTACACCTTCCATCGAAAATCCTCCGGATTTAGAGCTTAAGGACCTACCGTCTCATCTCGAGTACGTTTTCCTTGAAGACAACAAGAAGTCACCCGTGATCATCGCAAAGGACTTGAAAGAGGAAGAAAAATCACGACTTATCGCCGTGTTGAAGAATCACAAGAAAGCGATTGCTTGGAAAATCTCCGATATTCGTGGAATTGATTCTCACTTTTGCACACATAAAATTCTCATGGAGGATGATTTTAAACCCACTATTCAAAGCCAAAGAAGGGTGAATCCCAAGATCCATGACGTTATCAAAAAAGAGGTTATCAAACTTCTTGATGCGGGAATGATCTACCCTATCTCGGATTCACCGTGGGTTAGTCCCGTCCATTGTGTGCCTAAGAAAGGCGGGATTACCGTTGTGCCAAATGAAAACAACGAGTTGATTCCTACTCGTCTCGTTACAAGGTGGAGAGTTTGTATAGACTATCGCAAACTCAATGATGCTACGAGAAAGGATCATTTTCCCCTTCCTTTCATGGACCAAATGCTTGAACGTCTAGCGGGTAATGACTATTACTGCTTCTTAGACGGTTTCTCCGGGTATTTTCAAATTCCCATCGATCCCCAAGACCAAGAGAAAACCACATTCACTTGTCCTTATGGAACATTTGCTTACAAAAGAATGCCTTTCGGCTTATGCAATGCTCCTGGGACATTCCAAAGGTGTATGATGGCTATCTTCCATGACATGGTTGAAAAAACTATGGAAGTCTTCATGGATGATTTCTCGGTCTATGGTGATTCCTTCTCTACTTGCCTTGCCAGTTTGGAACGCATGCTTAAGCGGTGTGAAGACACTCGCCTTGTTTTGAATTGGGAAAAATGCCATTTCATGGTTAAATAGGGTATTGTGCTTGGACACAAAATCTCCAAAGCCGGTCTTGAAGTGGACCGTGCTAAAGTGGATGTCATAGCCAAATTACCTCCACCTTCAACCGTGAAGGGTGTGAGAAGTTTCCTTGGCCATGCGGGCTTCTATCGTCGATTCATTCAAGATTTTTCTAAAATCGCTCGCCCGATGACCCACCTCTTGGAAAAAGATACTACTTTTATCTTTTCTAAAGAGTGTCTTGAATCCTTCAATCTTCTTAAGGATAAGCTAACTAAGGCACCGATCTTGGTTACCCCTAATTGGGAGCTACCTTTTGAATTGATGTGTGATGCTAGCGACTTTGCTATTGGAGCGGTTTTGGGCCAAAGAGTGAACAAACACTTCCAACCAATACATTATGCTAGCAAGACAATGACGGGGGCTCAATTGCATTATACCACTACCGAAAAAGAGCTTTTAGCTGTAGTGTATGCTTTTGAGAAGTTCCGCCCCTATCTTGTTCTTTCCACCACAATTGTCTATACCGACCATTCCGCGTTGAAATACTTGTTGACTAAGCAAGATTCGAATCCAAGACTTCTTCGTTGGGTTTTGCTCCTTCAAGAATTCAATATTAAAATTCGTGACAAGAAGGGAGTCGAAAACCTGGCCGCGGATCATCTAAGTAGACTTGAGGATCCTTATCAAGGGGATCATCCGAATTAAGAGATCAATTACTCTTTTCCCCTTGAAGCCTTAATGTCTATCAATCCAAATCTTGATGACACCCCGTGGGTTGCGGACATTGCAAACTTCTTAGCGGGTGGAATTCTCAAGGAAGGGTTAACGTCCCAACAAAAGAAAAAGTTCTTTAAAGATATTGAACATTATTTCTGGGACGACCCTTACCTCTTCAAACAATGTGCGGATCTTGTCATTCGTCGATGTGTTGATGGGCCGGCAGCGGTACAAATCCTTGACGCTTGCCATAAAGGACCCACCGGTGGTCACTTTGGTCCCAATTACACCGCGAAGAAAGTATTCGACTCTAGATATTTATCATGACACTCATGAAATGGTTAAACATTATGATGCTTGCCAAAGACAAGGCAATATCACACATAAAGATGAGATGCCTCAAAATTTCATACAAGAATGTGAAATCTTTGATGTATGGGGCATCGACTTTATGGGGCCATTTCCATAATCTAAAGGGAACAAATACATCCTCGTAGTCATTGACTACGTTTCTAAATGGGTTGAAGCTAAGGCTCTCCCCATGAACGATGCGAGGGTGGTTGTGAACTTTCTCAAGTAACTTTTTGCTCGATTCGGTGTTCCTCGTGCTATAATCAGTGACCGCAGGACTCATTTTTGCAATGATCAATTTGCTCGAGTCATGGCTAAGTACGGTGTCAATCACCGTCTTTCCACCGCTTATCATCCCCAAACTAATGGTCAAGCCGAGATATCCAACCGTGGATTGAAGCGAATTCTGGAGCGTATTGTGGGAGAGCATCGTGCCTCGTGGGCCGATAAGTTAGATGATGCTTTGTGGGCTTTCCGTACTGCTTATAAGACCCCGATTGGTTGTACACCTTATCGGCTTGTGTACGGGAAAGCATGCCACCTCCCTATCGAGCTGGAGCATAAGGCATACTGGGCCTTAAAGTGGGCTAACTTCGACATCAGCAAAGCCGGCGATCTTCGGAAAATTCAACTCAATGAGCTAAATGAACTAAGGAATGAAGCTTATGAGAACTCATTGATCTACAAGGAGAAGACCAAGATCATCCATGATTCAAGGATTAAAAACCGAGAGTTCCACGTTGGTGATCAAGTTTTACTCTTTAACTCTCGGTTGAAGATCTTCTCGGGCAAGTTGAAGAGCCGTTGGTCTGGTCCATTCACCGTCGCCAAAGTCTTCCCATATGGCACCATTGAGCTTTCTCAGCCAAATGGGCCCAATTTTAAGGTGAATGGCCAACGCATGAAGTTGTACTTTGGTGAGGACATCTCTCATGAGATGATTCCATCCCTCACCATGTTTCCCTTGAATTAAGTTTTGGGTCGAGTCAGGCTCGCGACTCGGTTAACAAAAACAAGCGCTTCTCGGGAGGCAACCCGTGATCTATCCTTTTACCGTTTTTATAATAAGTGTAGGGGGAGCCTCGTATGTGTTTGTTACCGTGATCCCGTGTACCCTTCTTCCTGGTTCTATCCTAAACTGTCGTGATTCAATATTTCATATCTTATATGTTCACATTGAAATCACTGTAGTTGTCCTTTCCTTAGGAAGATTTAAACAAAGTGCACAATGTCATAAGTGTAGGGGAGTTTACTCCCACATGCTTAAACATTGAGGACAATGTTTATATCAAATGTAGGGGGGACTTCTATCGAAGTAAGTGGTCTTTTCCATGAATTTGCCCTCATTTTAAACGGAAAATTTGATTTTTCGACATTTTTCAAAATTTTTAATCAATTTTGGCCTAGTAGTTTTTCCTTTGTTAGCGTTATTTACTTTCTTTGCTAAAATAAAGTTTAATAAAGTGGTTTTAAATTTTTCAAAGTCGTGAATATTTTGACTCAACCCGAGTTTACTTATCTAAGTTTACTCCAACTAGTATCCTTAACGTGTTTAAGTCAAGTTTTGCTAGGCTTTTATTTAGGGAACTTTAAAACGCGAAAGTCTTAACTCTCACGGGTTAAGAACAAGAACTTTTCGCAAGTTCCTATAATTGATCCTAGAGATTCGTTTATCAAGGGAACTTTAAAACGCAAATTCTAAACTTGAAAGAGTCTATGAAGATGCAAGATCCTATAGGCGACTCGAAAACCCAAAACTTTGATTTAATTGGCTAAGCATCCACGAGTCTCATTCCTTGAGATTTTAAACTGTGGAGGACGAGAGATGATATAGTCAATTATAAGTTTGGTATTCTTTCGTGAATTTATGTGAGTTGATTATAAGCCTATTCTCCGATCGCTTGTTAATAAATATATCTGCAATAAATAAGGTCGTACGATTTGAAAAGTTACTTAGCTTCTAGCCCAAGATCGTTTAAAAGTTGCTCGGTATTAATTAGAGTTCATAGCCAAGGCATAACTTATTGAAGCGGGATGCGAAGATTGACGAGTTCGAAAAGGCCCTAACAAGGCATGAGGGCTACATTTTGTTGCTAAAGATCCAAAAGTGATGTGAAGAATCATTTATCGAAAATCAATATGAAGGATCGAGACACACGACGAAAAACAAATACTCCCCAAAATATCATGGAAAAGTCTATCCAAAAAGGCCATAACAAGGTATGAGGATAAATAAATTCAAGTCCTAAAAGGAGGCGGATCGTTGTATATCAAAGTCCAAAATAAAGATTGGAGAAAAATGAAGAAGTCATGGTCCAAATATGAAGAATCTCTCAAAAACTTCAAATGAAGAAATTCCTATTATGAAGAGAAGACCATAATTTCAAGAACGTCTCTTAAAGATTTGAAGTATGAAGTCGCTGCCAAATATCGGTCCGAGAAAGGTCTCAAATCGTGAAGCGAGTTATGCCAAGATATGAACTTTATGAGGTCCCGAGAAGCATTTTTAAAAGATTTTGTCCTTTAGCTAACTATTGATTAAATCGTCCCACTTTATTTCAGCCTAAATAACTATCGAAATAAGTCAACAATGCATCCTCGTGATCATTCAAGACAACAATAAAATATAAGAGATACACCTAGGAATAAGGGAGTCTAAGTAAATAATTGGCCCACATGAATTCGTGTTAGTTTGCTAACTTATAATAACAACGATCTCGTTTTTAAGCTTGGTATGGAGAACGTGAAACTTGAGGATGATAAATGTTCATGGCAGCCAAAACCCTAATGTAAGTATTTGATTTCTTTACTTGTTTTTATCTTTTTATTTTCCTTAATGTTTAGTATTTAATAAAGGCCAAGGTGGGTTATTTATGATGGAAAATGTAAACCGTGCTTTAAAATTAATGCATTGCATGAGGGCATTGCAATGGTCAAGTGTAGGGGATTTAATAAGTGCGAAAACACTTATCCTTTTACCACTTATTTCCAATAATAACTAGACCAAAACGTGTATTTTATGTCGTAAAAGTCGGAATTATGCGTGGTTTGTGTTTTTATTGTGTGTTAGGACCAAAAGATGAAAAACGAAGAAAACACGGGCTTTCACGGGCTTTTATCGAAGAAAACGAGAAAAGACAAAGTCAAAAGATCAAGAGTGCAAAAAGAACGGAAGTCCAAGGCCTATTCTGAAGATTTATCGAAGAAAAAGTCTAAAGACGGAAGTTTAATGAAGCCGAAGAACTCAAATCTAAATAAGTGAAGAATTTATAAGACGAGTTTAATTAATCCCGAGACGACGTCGAGAAAAGTCGAAGAACTTAAAAGACGAAGAGCCGAGAAGAAAGAAAGAGGAGGCAACACATGCACCTCCCCATTTCCCTATAAATACCCTCCTAAACACATTAGGAGGGTGGTTAGCTAGTTTTCATTTTTATTTTTCTTTCTAGTTTTTAGAGAGAGGAAGTTTCAAACTTTCTCTCACTAAGTTTCATCTTTTTCTTTATTTTTCAAGTTTAAGCTTTTAATCATTCTTGTATTTGGATTTCATTAATCACAAGTTCAAGTTAAGCTTTTTGTTCATTAATCTCTTTCTACCTTTCTTGATTTTGGTTTACTTTGATCCGAATTTTTAAAGATTTGTGTTTGATCTTGATGTTTTCGTGAATAAAAAGTTAATCTTTCTATTCCTACATAAGCTTTTATACGGTATAAGCTATAAGCTCTTTGTGCTTATTGGCTTATTTGTATGTTTAACTTGTTTACTTTTAAGCTTTCTTAAAAGTTTTATCGTTTTAAAGTTCGTGTTATAAAGTTTGCTTGTTTAGATTCAAAAAGTCTTCGAATTTGTGCTTATTTAGTTTCGGCTAAGTTGGTAAGTGCTTATTGGTTTAACTGCTTATTCATTTCTGCTTAAGTTACTCTTATTTTCCATTACGATCTTAGAAGGGTTTTACTTGGTTACGATTCCTGGCTACGATCGCATTGATTGCGATCCTATGTTCTTTCTTTGGCTACGATCCAAATCCACACCACGATCACTCATTGCGACCTGTGGGTGCGATGGTGTGTCACGATCCTTGAGTTCGATTGCATAGATTGTGATCATTGTGTTAAGATCACTGACCACGATCAAAGACCATGATCCACTTGTTGCGATCGTGGTTGCGATCTGAGAGTGCGATCACCCTTTTCCCATCGCATTGAGTGGGATTTGACCCAGGCTGCGATCGTGAGTGCGATCGGTGGGCACGATCCATCACTACGATCAGAGTACGATCGCATTGCGATCTGACTCTGGTTTTTGTTTTATTTTCCTTCGTTTTCAAAATTAATTTTTCCCGCAATTTTAACTTAGAATTATTTTAAACAAGTTTCGTCTTAGTTTATTTTTACAAAAATTTCTAGTTTTCAAGTGTTTTAAGTTTAAATTTTTAAATTTTTATAAATTTTTTATTTTACTCAACGACATTTTAGTTTAAAAATAGATAATCAACCAACCATTTTATTTTCCACCGAGAACGACTGAGTCACACTAATTAACGGTAATCAATTCGAAAAGATCGGAATAACGAACTTTGATACTGGTTAAAAACCTTGTAATACTTAACTATACTATCCCTTGACTACAACTTTAGTCCTTGCGTATAGCAAAAGGAATATTTCTAGTCCAACTCACGTGAAAGGCGCCAACTTACAAAAATGTAAGTCTAACAGATAGTTAGTGAAAATGTTTGGTTATCAACTGTGAGGGGTTCATTTATATAAGTTTGATGTTAATTGTTTACAGGAGCGTTTGGATGTGCATTGTGGTAATTTATCAAAGTAAAGAAATTTCGGAAGCGGCTTTTTCGGGTGATACTTATGCAGGCCAAATGAACACATCGACTCTACTGTATGAGTTCTGGAAGAAACGTATATCCCCTGATCAGGCACCGCCACTTATGGTATATGCAACACATCATATAAACTTTCTCATTTTGCACATTTTAAGATTTAACAATTATTTTATAAACAACACTCTTCTAACGAAATTCAATAAGACGTACAAAAGGATTAATATTTCGATGACATAATAAATATGAAATGTATACATAAGATTCGTTCAGGATTGCTTAATTTCTGCTTATTCACTTATTTGAAGTCGATGAAAGGAAATAGATGTATATCTTTCGTGTTAAACATCCTATTATCAACTTACGGTGTTTTAATTCTTGCTGCTTTCGGTGTTAAAATACATTAGAGAAATCGGTTGTTTGGGCACACATGTTACAGCTTCGTATGTTACTTTTTAACAGTTTTTATTTTGTTTTTAATAGCTTCTTATGAACTTTTTAATAACTTTATATGCTGTTTTTAAAAAATGTTAACAGATGATCAATGTATAACTCTACTCGGAAACTTTCTAGGAACCTGGAACCCATTGTTTTTTAGAGGTCTGAAATTGCCAGGAAAGAAGCGGCACTTGACTGCATGGACATAGTGGGATAGATCTGTTGTCGTATGTGGTTGTTATGGCTACATGACTGGGTGCCTAATGTCGTATGTGGTCGCTATTAGATTTATGATACGATACTTGGCCGACACTTGCCGATTATTTTTACATTCTTATATCGTATTTCAAAATAACTAATTGTTGTGATTCCATAAGAAAATTTATCATCCAATTTTGTTGTTATTTGTAACGTTGTGCCTTTTGTGATTGTGATGAGAAACACTAAGACTGAACCGTATGTATTCATACTTTCTCGGACAAGCACCTAACGAAAACACCCGCGGCAAAGCACGAACATCGAACCTAGTATTAATAATATCTTGGGTATGAGTATTGAATTTTTATGCGATGTTAAAAATCAAATGCCATAACCGTAGATTTAAAAAAGAAAAATAAAACATATGCCAAATCTTACAAATAGCATCCCGTTCGGTGCTATATTTTTTCTTTCTTTGTTTTTAAAATAAGATGATATGTCGTCGAATATTTTCCCTTGAAAATAAGAAAGTCAGTACATCATTTTTTTTAAAAGCTAGGAGATATGCGCCATAATTTTTCCTTTATATAGATGTTACCTTAACATTCAAACACCTAAGTATGATAAGCCTGAATTAAATGTTTTTTCAAATAAGGATACAAAGTGCCGTAGGTGTTTATGATGCGTGATTTTAGCAAATTAGTACATCAATACAAACCGTAGTTTATGGAGGCATGCATAGTAAGGTACATGATTAATGATGACTTTAGCAAATCAAATTTATATGTGACAATGCACAATAGCGTAAGCGAAAATAAAATTACGTAGGTTTAAGAGTTACCGACTTTTAAAATTGCTTTTCGCTTCCGATAGTGTGAGACTATAAACATAATTTTGTTAGGGTTTCACGGATGGCGCCAACTTGTTGAAGCATAGTTTGGCTAGGCCGGTTCTGATGACTTTCCTGGGCCGTTCGTCGTCTTTCCGGATCCTGAGTAATGCTGTAAACAAAGGAAAACCGGTTAGGAGTGGACCCGAGGCATAGTAAAAGAGGTGTAAATGAGAGAGATAACCTGATATAGAATGAGACCCCTACCCTTATATTTATAGGACTAGAGTTTCTTGAAGGGTAGAGTCCTGTTGGGCTTTATCGAATCTTCGGCCCCAAGCAAGAGATACTACCATAATTGGCTTGATTATTATCTCATAATTATGGTTAGTGAATATCTCCTACTTTTAGGGTGACTCACAATCCTAATTAGATTGTGATTCTGTTTAACCCTTGTCGGACATATCAGGCTGTGGGCCGTACACAATATATGCAGCCATTTATTATTCGAAACCCATAGGTTCAGAATATCATTGATCTAACCCATCCGTGATGGAACGGATACGGGTAGTACCCGTGGCCCGGTCAAAGACCCGGCCGAGGACTATACGTCATCATTATACAAGTTTATAAAAAAGTTTATTATTCATAAGTCTCCATAAACCTTTATAATAGTGGCAGATGTAAGAAATTGGAATATAGAGGCAATTTTTGTTTTTTTACAATTGCAAGACAAAAAGAACTAAATTACTAATAAAAAACCAAGTATTATAACTTAAAAATAAAAGATTTTTAAGTTTTAAAGTGTTAAATATTGAAATTTAATATATGAGTGGGAGACAATTTAAGTTTTAAATGAAAAACATTTTAAAAAACGCTCAATATTAATAAAAAAAAATACATTATACTCTTGACATTTTAGTCAAACTATAAAAACGCCGCCTCCCGAACTAACAACATAAATCCACCCATACTCTATAAGCCCCAACTGCATAAACAAAATTAAAAGTCCAATACCATTAAATGAAAAATTACTTATTTACTAACAAAAAAAATCCGTAAAATACAATAAAAAAATATATTTAATTAGGTCACTTTTAATAATTTTACAACAATAAACTTTAGCTTCAAACTCATTCACCTAATAAATTTAAAAAATATAAATTATAACTTCAGCTTTCACCCAAACCCTTCTTAACCCAGACATACTCATCGTATTGGTCCCGAGGAATGTCGTCAAACAGTCAAACCTGGTCTTCATGGCGAAGTGTATCTCATACGCTAACCAAAAAATCGGAACTAGGGGGCGGGATAACATTAAAAACAAGAAAAAGCGCGGGAAAACAAGTGGCAACTTGCCCTTAACTTTTTCATTTAATAAACGGTAGCTGTCTTCCACTATCTTCTCACCGTCATTTCTCTCTTCCAAAAGAAACCAAACCCTAAACAAAAAATCCATCATCATCAAAATGGCGCCGACCAAGCGTAAGACAGAAACCAAACCATCATCCGAGGTTGTTGTTCAGACAACCAGAGCCACGCGCAGCTCCACGCGCCCCAAGGCGGCGGCTGTAGCTGTTGTTGTTGAGCCGGTGGTTCCCAAGGCTAAAAAAGCTAAAGCTACTCCTAAAGCCAAGCCTGAAACAAAAAAAGAAGAACAGTCACCAGAGGTGGTTGATGAGCCGGTGGTTCCTAAGGCTAAAAAAGCTAAAGCTACTCCTAAAGCTAAAGCTACTCCGAAAGCCAAGCCCGGAACAAAAGCTCAAGAAGAACCGGAGGTGGTTGATGAGCATGCTCCTAAAGCTGAAAATGGAAAGCTTTCTAATAAGACTGTTGTCGTTGAGCACTGGTATATATATTTTTCATTTTGTGCCTTTTATTTATTTAATACTCCATACTTGTTAGTATAAGTTTGTTATTTTACTAAGTAAGATCTGTATGTTGGCATATATGCTAGAAGATGTTTATAGCTATAGATGGACCTGTTGTTAGATGTAAAAGAAATGGTTATTAACCGCTAACTCGAATCAGCCCACAATCGGTTGACTTTCTGTAATGTGTGGGGGCATACATGACTTACTTAGCTGTTGTGGCTATGACAGTTTTAATTTGTTTAGGGCTTGCTCTAGTTGTATGTTATAGTTTACATTAAACTATGAGAGATCTTTGTTTCAATGAAAGTTTGTTCTGCTGTAGTTTTATTGTTTTTTTCATAACATTAATGAGTCTAAAGAATTTAGATAGAGAAGATTTTCGACTTTTAAGTATAAAAATTTCAAATTTACATGTTTTAGAGGGTGTATGGATTTATATTATTTGTGTGAAGATTTTTTGTTAAATGATTGTGCCTAAATTGTGAGGCTTTTTTTGTGAGTCACTTGGTTCCGTTTTTACTATTTGTATAAGCTTGTCACTTTTTATTGTAAAATTGTTTCATTTTTTGGTCAACTTTTACATTTAGGTGAACCTAAGGGGGTGTTTGTTTAAGTTGATTTTTGGGCTTACGGTCTTAGTTCATTTTGGCTTATATTTATAAGCTCAATTTCCGGGCTTATTTTTAAACCTATGGGCTTATATAAGCTTATCATGACTTATTAAGCTTATATTAGCAAACCGGTTTCAAAATAAGCCGAAAAGTTTGGGCTTATAAAACAGAAGCCAAAAGTACATAAGCCTTGAAATAAGCTCAAACAAACACCCCTTAAGTCTCTTCATTATAATCGTATATCGAGGGAAGGTATGGTAATTATTACTTTATAGAGCTTAATTCCTACTGTAATAGTTTATCACCTTTTAATGAAGAAATAGAAATTTGAACTTACTAATGGGTGGGGCAATATAATGGATTACAAAACTAACACCTTTTTGTTACAATAAATCAAGTGAGTGGTTTTTGTTATTACGTATTCAACTTAATGCACCTTGGATACAAAGTAGTTGTAAACTGCGAATGATAGACTTGAGATGTGGTCTTTATATAATCAGCAAATCAAAGGATAATGAAACTGAAAGCTACCTGGTATTTAATAAAATGAACCACTATATACGCTTTTGAAAATGTTTTGTTTAAATGAGTTACCATTTCTGCTAGTCATGATTGGTTCAATTTAAGCTTTCTTGCTATAAGCAGTTAAGCACAGTGTCTTGATCAGCCTATGGATTTCTTTGTAATTGTGTTTCTGATTTTGAAGTCATACATCAAGTCATGAATATTGGAAGTATAGTGAATGGTAGCCTTATATGCTCATGAGAATACTAGATTATTGTTTTATGTCTGCTAGATTTTAGGTGTATCCTAGCTGTCGACCCCAACTAAGCACCACAGATACTCTTAAACTAATATTTTTAGTAAGGGTATGTTTGGCTTATTAAGTTTTAAAATGACTAAAAGGGACATATAAATAATTATAATATGTTTGGAGAGTATATAAGTAATTTACAGTTTTAATAGCTCTTAATAATTTGTAAAACTTCATGAATCAGCTTTTCATTTAGGAGCTACTTGTTTAAAATAAAAGCTTGAAGTTGATGTGCCTAAAAGGAGCTACTTATTTTGGAAGAGATTATTTTTGAAACAAAAAGCTAACAGCTCCAAAAAAAAGCTTCAAAAAAGCTCCTGCCAAACAGACCCCAAGTCTTAAGCTTATGTTGAATAGTGTTATGTCCAACACCTGTTGTCTTATGCTTCTGATTCTATATTGTTTAACCTTATTTATTTGGTGTCATGATTCTATAATATTAATTTTATTTAATATGGCGTCATGCTCTGGGCTTGTTTGGTTTACTTATCTTTCATAAGCTTAACCCTCTATTGATGATATATCCATGTCAAAGCAAAACACTTAGTTTTGGTTTCTTTAAGGGAAATCATTGCAAGACGAAAGCCGTTTAAGTAGCATTGATTATAAACAACTAGTTCAGTTACGCGGGATAATGGGGAGTAAGGTCCTGGAAGCCGAGCCTTTGGTAGTTTGGTTATGATGTATGTGGCCTAACCGGTAGGCCATGGGCGTTTCAGAATTCTCTAGTTATTTCAAGAAGTTCACTTAGCGGAGGTTGATTTCCTGGTCTCTTGTTAGACCGTGGGAGCACCTTACCTCTAGGCCACATTGGAGATGAATAATGACTATTTTTTTCTATACGAAAAACAACTACTTCAGTTGTTTTTACTAATAGAAATCAAATAATATTGATAATTGATCAACTCTTGGATATGTATCAACCATTATTCTCAAAACCTCTCACATGTTTACATATCACTTATGAGATCAATTAATGGAGATATATACTTCTATTGGAGGACTCTTTCTTATATAACCTTTATTTTGCAGCAAACAGTGCAACCAGTTCAAAATAAGGGCCGTGAAGGTGAAGGATGAGTTGGAGAAGGCAGTAGCTGGCATAACTGTGGTCATCAACCCAGAAAAGGTATTCCTCATATATTATTTTTATGATGACTTGAGTCAGCACAAGTGCTCAACTTGTTTACATATGCATGATCTAATTTGAAATGAACTACATGTATTCGAACATCTATTAAAGTAGGCTGATATCCATGCTCTAATTTGAAATGAACTACATTGTATGTTGTTTTGTTGTGTCTTGTGTTTTAAACTTGAATTCTAAATGCAGCCTAGGAGGGGGTGCTTTGAAATCCGTGAAGAAGGTGGTGAGACGTTCATCAGCCTTCTGGTAATTTTCTTTTTCATCAACTAAAGCTTCTGCTTATATTAAAGTAAAATTTATCCAAATACTGATGACTTTTGCAACTAATAGTATACATCCCTTTGACAAGGGTAGTTCATAGTTGATCAACTGATTCTTGCATTGTATCTGATGTTATCTTGTTTAATGCAGGATATGAAGCGACCTTTTGCACCAATGAAGGCCTTGGACATGGATGCTGTCATATCTGACATTATCGAGCAGGTCAAGTGATTTAATAAGTCATCCCTGTATGTAGTATCCTAAATGACAATGTGGAAGGCTTGACTATGTCTCTATTTTGATCAATGTTTCTTAGGAACAAAGGAAACCCTTTTTCTTTGAAGTTGAATCGTTTCCTAGGTGTAACTCATTGATTATCAAACCTATGTCTCTCTTTCTATGTTAGTTCAACAATTTGGGTTGCTGAAATATGAAAATTGCGATGTTAAAATCTGAGATTGTTAATTCCTTATGGGGTGGACTGGTTGGGAACTTGGGACTGGGAGATAAGGAGTGGTTAAGCATGATAGTGTCTTAATCTCATCATGTTGTGAAAATATGAGACCACTTAGATATGGGATGGAGCGAGACGAGATGTGAAACCACTTAGACCACTAATGAGACCTCTTAAACCTACTATCTTTCAAAATTCTCTTTTAAATTCATCGATCATATCTTTTTGTCTAAATTTAGGCGCAAGTTTTAGGGGTACAAATCATTTTTATATCCCTGAGGGCTACAATGGCAAGTAGTTCTCTTATCAACTCCCTATTCCAAAATCTGAACTCGTTTTGTCCATCTATCAACCCCTGAACCTTTCTCGTGACTCAAAGTACCGGATGGTGTTTATATGCCTCTTTTTTGATTTTTTCTTCTTTGATACTCAATTTGTTGCAAAGTGATACTACTTCCTATGTTATTCTAACATACAAAAGATACAATTCTATGCAATGTAAAACATCACCTCAAAGTCACAATTAACAAAAAGATTATACTCATGTTTTAATGCCTATCTCATTTAGTTAACTACCTAAACACTCAACATCCTTAATCTTATCGACTTCAAACTCATCCTGTCTTTAAAAGCCATCGACATTATCTAACTACTTATAACAACCCTAATAGAGTCTCGGGCCATTAAATCTAACGTATGTCACCTCATTAGGTAAAGCTTCTATAAATTTCTCGCGTATCGTTTTCAACAATAAGTCTTTATCTCATACCCCTCTTGTTGACTTTGTTAGCATCAACAGTCGCATTATGCTAAACCAAAATTCAATGTTTTGTTAACATGACATGTCGATATCTATATAGCCCAAAAATAAGCTGAACCAAGATTCATCCTCGTCTTCTTTGTAAAT
Organism: Glebionis coronaria; assembly: GCA_025667525.1. Taxonomy (NCBI): domain Eukaryota; kingdom Viridiplantae; phylum Streptophyta; class Magnoliopsida; order Asterales; family Asteraceae; genus Glebionis; species Glebionis coronaria. Next base: position 54,886,353 of record CM046874.1, on the reverse strand, counting down.
CGATAAACTTTTCACAAGTAAAACCATTTGAAAATAACACGTAGTTTTCTTGAAAATATATGGCAATATGACATTGTGTTTTATTGTTGATAAATCTCACAATCAAAACTCGAGCTATTGAAGTTAAAACATTTTGCTATGGAAGTTCGACCATTTTGAAAATTTGTTTGTAACATTCAGATGTATGTGGTTAACCTTTTGCAAACATATCAAATGACCGACTATTATGTTAAAACTAGCAGGGTACCCGCGCGTTGCGGCTGCGGGTACTCTGTAACATAATTTTCACTTAATAATATTTTAATTTTATGTTTTTGTTACAACGACGATTTATAAAGGAACATTGAAAGTTTATGTAACTTTATATAATTGTCTAACAGAACCAATGGTGACTTTGATTTCAGGTTGTTGGTCTGATTCTACATTCAAAACTCTATACACCGTTATTTTACGCAAATAACATATGCAGTATGATTTTGGAAATATATGTTTTAAATTGTTGTATAATATAAATATAAAATTATATATTTAATTAATGAAGTGTATTCATTATATATAAATTGATATTGATTAATTTTAAAAAGAATAGTTTGAAGTGACATGTATACAATATGTTGTTTTATTTAGGGGTGTGCACGATTCGGTTTGGGTCGGTTTTTGGCAAAAACTGAAACTGAACCGTAATATTCGGTTTTTATAAAACCAAAAACCGAAATCGTTCGGTTTTGGGCGGTTCGGTTTTCTCGGCTTTTAGTCGGTTTCGGTTCGGTTTTCGGTTTTTCCGGTTTTAAAACCGTTTATATTTGTGCGTAGCCAATTTATACTAACAAACTTGTTTACGTTAAAAAAATTGGTTATTTCCCTTTTTTTCCATTCTAAGCCTAATAACGTTTATCCTAAAAAAATTAGAATTAAACATATATCTACAAAATACACACATTAAAGTGAGCATACGAATTATACAGTAACGATCGTTGTTACATATTTAAGAAAATATATTATGAAATAAACACATATACATATAAATACGTATATAACTATAAAAATTAATATATTATATTTCATCCATCAAAAGAATATTTTAATATTTAAAATTATTATTTGTTTTTTATATAGTTTAAATATTTATTGTTATGTAATTAAGAGGTTCGGTTCGGTTCAGTTTTTACGGTTCGGTTTTTTGATGAAAATCAAAATCGAACCGTATATTTTCGGTTTTTGAAAAAGTAAAAACCGAACCACCGGTTTTTTCTTTCGGTCGGTTTTTTCGGTTCGGTTTTCGGTTCGGTTTCGGGTTTTTTGGTTTTTTTTGCTCACCCCTGGTTTTATTTGTAAATTATGGTAAATGGATATTTTAACTATAATATTAATTATAGTATTAAATGTAATGTGTTATTGTAAAAATGTTTATACTTGTTATGTTTGTAAATATGCATTAATATATTGTATTACTTAAATCAGATTTTATTAAGTGCATTAAGAAGATGTACAATATTCTATTGTAATTGTACTACTTAAAATTTTAGTATTTATTGAGGAGAGAGATACCAATTTGCTTAATAAGTAGTATAGATAATATGAGGTTATTTTGAATACCATATTTATAATGCTCATATACACTATCTATCCCATTTCCATCTAATGGATGAGATTAAATACATTTTATTTTTTACTTATTTTTTAATTTAAATATATTATAAACCATTAAGTGTTAAACGAAAATAGTTATACCATCGCGATGAGTGTTTAATTATCTTTCTACCAATATGCACTTTGATATACTTTCGAAGAAAAAAATCGTTTTTTTTCTTCTTGTTAAAATTTACATGAAATATCATATATGATAATACTGTTTCATCATATATGATAAGAGTGTTTAATCATATATGATATTAGTTTTTATCATGAGGTTATATCATATATGATGCAGGTGTTACATCATATATGATATTAATATCATATATGATAATTTTTGAAAACGTGAAAAAAATGAAAAATAAATTTATCGAAAGTATATCAAATAGCATATATATATATAAAGATAACTAAATGCTCTTCGTAACAGTATGTTTTTTCGCATAACGATTAACGGTTCAAAAAATATTAGTGTTTGAAAAAAATGGTAAAAATATATTTATGTTTAATCTTATCAATTAAATTAAAATGAATATAGAAGGTGGAGATTAGTCCCTTTGTATATCAAAATAAAGTTTAGTATGCAAATGAACTTAAATCAAATAATATACTTTGTTAGTTAAGGGTTGTTTGGTTCACAAAATGCTTAATCTTTATAAATGAATTATAATTTAATATAATTGAAATTTAATAAATTAGAAAATATTGTAATAGGAATTGATTAAATATGTCGATATAATTGGTTGACTTACAACGTAATGTAATTCGATTTCTTTTGTAAAATATGAAAAGTTAATAAATAATGTTTAAAGTAATATGATAATAAATAATAATAAAATAATAATAGTTATTATAATAAAATAGTAATAATAACAATAAATATTAATAATGATATAATAAAAATCTAATAATAATTATTAAAATAACAAAATAATAAAATAATAAAATAATAAAATAATAAAATAATAATAATAAATATATTAACCTAATAATAATAATAATTTTACGTTCAACGAATGTTTTACTCTACTCGTGTGACAGAGGGGTTGATGTATGTGTTGATTTAACAAGGTCCTCTTTTCTTACGCAAACTGGGATGGTTGAATTTGTGTCAGGTCGTACGGTGACTTATGCAGCACATCGTAAACGAGTCAAGTATGAGACTAAGTGTTCAAACAATGGATATTGTTTTTTCTCCTTTTTATTTTCTTCGCTTGAGGAATTAGAAAAAGATGTAGTTGTTTTACTGAAACGGATTCCGAAAGTTCTCTATGACTCAAGATATTGGAGCACGTGTTGTTCCTTTTATTTTTAATAGAATTAGCTTTTATATAGGTAAAGGAGTGGAGGCTCAGATAGTATCTCGACTTCTCGTAAACTTTCTGTAATTCTATGATTATTATTATAATAATTATTATTATTAAAAAAAGTAATAATAATAATAATAAGTTTTAATAACATAATAATAAATAATAATACTAATATTAAAGATTATTATTATTTAACATTTAAATAAAATAATAGTAATAATAACAATAACAATTTTTTTATATCTTTAATAATAATAGTTGTTTGATAATAATAAAATATTTTTTATTATTTTTTATTTTTATTTCTAAAAATAATATTTTATTATTATTTCATAATTTTTTTAATAATAACTAGGCTATTAATATTATTATATTAATATATTAAAAATAAAAGAGGATTATTTTATTAATAATAACTATTATTTTATTTTATTAGTAAAGTAAATTACGATTCTTTCCGTTATGTGATTAAACAACCTAAGTAATGTAATTGAATTACAATTATATCTAACTACTACAAATTACAAAGAACCATATGTAACACCCCCATTTTACCTTTACGCAGCGGAATATTGATCTGGGGTATTACTTCATAGTACCATAGTTACAATAATAGAAAATGCCAAAAAAGACATTTTTCTAAAACAAATGTTATCATTCATTTGTTTAAATCAGAGTTTAACAAACAACTGTACATACGCTGTACAAACACAGGTTTCTCAAAGATCTAGTTTTATTGATAGAATGATAACTTATTTAAGACTCCACCCTTCATAACATGCCAGTCTTCAATCACCTGAGATATATGCTTAAAGTCAACACAAAGATTGAGTGAATTTATAGGTCTTAAACATGATTTGAATACAAGTATGACTCTCGGGCTACATTGTTATACACCCAACTTTAAATTCATCGATTCTTATTGCACTAGCTCATGACCCGCGACTAGACATTATCAGAAAAATCCAACAAATTTCCCTTAAGCAGGAAGATTGCCAGATTATCCTGAGTTAAGCAAAATAAAGTATATCTAATTTAGCCTAGGAATGGACCATTAGCTGCTAGCAAGTGCGACTTGCCCAGATAAGATATGTCAGTCTCCAATAGTACTATTCACGATATTAGCGCTCATTAAATGATTAGCGGTTCACGATTAAAAAGAGACTTGGGATGACAACAAGTAAACATAGTGTCAATAATCATGTAGGCAGCATACAAAAACACTTGTATTTCAGTTTTGCATATATCCCCCTCATGGGTTTTCAAATTGTTTGTAAGCTTTAAAATGTGAGGCTATAAACTCACCTTAGCCTATAAAGTCTTTTTGATTATCCAACCACAACCTTCTCACGGAATCTGGACTGACACACAATATGCATATATACCAAGTGTTACTCTTGAGTTCATTCTATTTAATTAGCATTCTTTGATTGAATTAATTTTTGGAGTAATAGTATCATTGTTCGGGCCATCATACACAGAAGCCATTCTATAAACTTTTGAGGAGCGAGGGCACTTTAAATCGTAAACCCGACCACTCAGTCAGAACGTAATATCGAGATGGAACATTTTTGTACAAAGCTCCCTACTAACATGACACAACATATTTTATTACATTTTGAGTTTCAATGTTGGCAAAAATAGTCCTTTTTATTGTAGTTTGGTGTAATTACACTTTTTACCCTTTAAATATAAAGTTTCATAAATTGCAATTTAAACCTTCATTATTTAACCTTAGGGTCTCAAACTTTTCAACATTTATTCTTATAGCTTATACTTTCATAAAAGACACTTTTGGCCCAAAATGATTTACAGTTTCAGAATTGACAATTTTATTCCCTGAACTTGTAAAAATTACATAACAAGCTCAAAATTGATCCAAATGATCTAGGATTTGAAAACAAAGTTTATAAACATGTTTATAATCATAATAAAAACATTTCTTTAGAATTATATCTTTTGAAATGGGTTTTTGCTCATTATTTCATGTAGATTACAAAACTAGGGTTTTAAGACATCTTTAACTTATAACTTTCATTTAAATGATAAAATGACTTAGTTTCTTTTGGATTATCTTTCTAACATAATTTTGGCATTATTACAAGTCTAAATAAACTTTATAACTAGATCAAAGCCTTGATTAACATAGATTTACCTAGGTAGCTCCAAAATGGCTCCTTATGGCTTCTTATGAACACAACTTGCTATCAAAGCTTCAAGAGCTTCAATGGCTAGCTTCTAGACCTGGTTTTTAGTCTTATGGGATGTCATAAAACATATATAGAGGTGGAAATTGTTAGCCTCAAAATATTGAGTCAAACAAGAATGTTCGGTCATAAGTTTATATTGTAATATTTATTAGAACGTTGTAATAGTTAGCTAAAATAGTCGTGACATTACGGGCTTGATGGTTAGCTTAAAAGGCCTCTTTCAAGGTACTAATCATTTATTCAAGCCCGGCCAAAAACAATATAGTCCAATAGAAAGCCCGCATGTGGGTAGACTATATAAGCACCCTCCTAGCATGTTAGGAGGGTGGAAGTTCTTATTTTTTTTCTTAATCTAATTTACCTTGTTAATCATATCTTCTCTCTACTTTCTCTCTCTAGAAATTCATCTCTTTTTCATCTATTTTCTATCTTTAATCATCAAATAACATGGGACAACATTTGGTATCAATCACCACGGGGTAGATTGTGTTTGGTTGTTGCTTTTAGTGATTGATTCGGTTGATTTATCAAAAAAATCATCTCAAATTAATTTTTTTAGTGTTTTCGGGTTTTAAATCTTGAATAAGTCACTTACATAGATTTGGTAGGGATTTGGTTAAGTTTTTGTAGTTAAAATCGTGAGTTTTTTAGGTGTTTGGATTGTTTTTGGGGTTAGATTCGAAGAACAGTGGTTTTTGTTGGCCAAAAATGATTTTCGGAAAAGGGTTTTGATATTCCGAAAAAGTGTTATTCGGAAAAGGGTTTACTATTCCGAAGATAAGTTGTTATTCCGAAGAATTATCCGAAGATAAGTTGTTATTCCGAAGAATTATCCGAAGATAAGTTGTTATTCCGAAGAATTATCCGAAGATAAGTAAATATTCTGAAAAAAGGTTAGTTTATCCGAAGCTGTTATTCCGAAAATTTCAATTTATTCGAAAAGTGCTCTTTTGTCCGAAAATCTTAGGTTTTATCCGAAGATACATCTTTTATCCGAAGAAGCAACTTATTCCGAAAATCACCAATATTCCGAAAAAGACCCATTTTTCCCAAAAAACAATTTATCAGAAAACATCATTTATTCCGAAAACATTCATTTATCCGAAGAAAACTGATTTTTCTGAAAATTCATATATTATCCGAAAATAACCAGTTATCCGAAAATATCCATTTTTTTCGAAAATCTTCATTTATCCGAAATCCACCACTTATCCGAAAAAGTTCCTTTATCCGAAGAAGAACCATTATTCCGAAGAAGGGTCAATTATCCGAAAAAGTCACTTATTCCGAAAATCTCCAATATTCCATAATAGAAGTTTTTACAAAAGTGAAATTTTTTAGGGGATTTTAACATTTTTCATCGACAACAACAATCACAACACATCTACTTAGATCCGTTTTCACTTCAACAATTTCAAGTTTCTCGAAATGGATTCTACTCAAGAGTATCGTGTGACAAACAACAACATCATGGTGGCAGAAAACAAAGAGAGACCACCAATGCTTGTGACTGGTAGATATGCACAATGGCAATCACGATTCCTTCGATATCTTGACACAAAAGCTAATGGTGACGTTCTTTGACGTTGCATCAAAGAAGGACCCTATACTCTCACTACAATAACCATTCCTGCAATTCCAGCAACCGACTCGACGACCGGTTCCGATGAGCAAACAATTGAGGAAACATATGAGAACACTTCGAAAGAGAAACGTGCTTGGATTGATGTAGAGAAAGAAGCAATATATTTGATTCTCAGTGGGATTGGGGATGATATTTACTCAACGGTTGATGCATGTTCTACTACTAAAGAGATGTGGTTTGCCATTGAAAGCTTGCAACAAGGAGAATCACTTAACAAGCAAGATGTCAAAACTAACTTATTCTGGAACTTTGGTAAGTTTACTTCATTGGATGGGGAATCAATTGATTCATATTACTCAAGGTTCTACAAGATGATGAATGACATGACAAGAAACAATTTGCAAGTCTCCACCATGCAAGTCAATGTGCAATTTCTACAACAACTTCAACCAGAGTGGACACGGTTCGTAACTTTGGTGAAACAAGAGAGTAAGTTAGACGAGGTCAACTATCACACGCTCTTTGACATTTTGAAACAATTTCAAAATGAGGCGAATGAACTTCGACTTGAAAGGATAGCAAAGAATGCTAATCCACTTGCTTTGATGTCTACCACTCAACACGTCCAAGATCATCGCTCTCGTGATCCAAAGTCATACTCCACTACATCCTCCTCACCAAGGTACTCTACTACATCCTCCTTACCAAGATATTCCACTTCATCTAAGTATTCTGCTCCCACAAGATCACGAGACAAAGAACCAAGAGCACCATCACCATCACCTAAGCCATCATCTGAAGATGACAGTGATGAAGAACTAGCTCAGAAGGATAGGGAGATGAAACAACAATTTACTTTCATTATGAAGACCTACAAGAAAATCTTCAAACCCACCAACAACAATCTTCGAACATCATCAAATACAAGGAACCAATATGTTGAGAGTCCTCGAAGGTATGAAACACGTCAACGTGATGAAAGTCCTCCTAGTTATGATCGACGTAATCCAACACATGTTGAGGGTTCTACACCGTATGATCGACAAACTGCTAAGTATGATACTCAGAGGATTGCTGCTGCTGCTGGGAATAGGAAAACTGTTGGTACTCAAGTGGTTCAACAAAGTGGGATTCAGTTCTTTAATTGTAAAGGGTATGGGCATATGGCAAAGGAATGTAGGAAGCCGAAACGGGTTAGGGATTTTGGTTATCATAAGGAAAAGATGCTGCTATGCAAGAATATGGAAGCTGGGGTTAAACTGTCGGTTGAGGAAGGAGCAATGCTTGATGATACTGATGATGAAGCCTCCGACCAAAAACTTGAAGCACATTATTCGTACATGGCAAAGGTTGAAGAAGTTCTCGATGTCACTGAAGATGACAATGGTCCTATCTTTGATACTGAGCCAATTGATAAGGTACACACTTAAGAGGAATATAATGTGTTTGGTAATATTCATGAGCATTGTGAGCTACCCAAAGCCATTAATGACACATGTATGATGGAAACGGTTGATAGCAATACCACACCCGATTCATCAGGATGATCAACATGCAAATGAGTATGATAATGATGAGGAGCGTATTGCGCTTGCTAACTTAATTGCTTCTTTACAAAAAGATGTCAAAGAAACTAGAAAAAGTCAAAAGCAATTAAAGAAGGCAAACGCTACGCTCACTCAAAATTTTAAAGAAAGCAAAGCTGCAGTCATAAAATCTAGTGAGCTTCTTGCAAGCTGCAGAGTTGAGCTTATTCAAAAGGACAAAGAGCTTGCAAGGTACAAATGGGCTGTTGTTACTACTGTAAAGGATGTCTATGAAACTAAATACAACGAAACTCTTAAGCTTTTAGAACAAGAGAAACGTAATTATAACACTTCTTTAAGTACATAACGACACAAAACCTATCTTGCTACCACTAAAGTGAATGAGTTAACTCAAAAGATTGGTTTTCTTCAAGAGGATAAAACTAAACTAGTCATTGCGAAGACGGAAGATGTTGCTAACTTGCAAAAATCTTTCAAAATTAAACAAGCAAAAGACATCGACAAAGTCGTGGAACTTGAAGTTCAAATTGATTTTCATAAGAAAATTGTTTATAAAACAAATCAATCTATTAAAACCATGCGAATGTTGACACCTCGTTCGATTTTCAAGGGTAAAGCTAGTTTTGCTAGTCCTAAGTACCTCGAGCAAGCTCAATCTTTAAACCCGCGACTATATCTTGAGGAGTCCCAATGGAACGACCTTGATTGTCTTCTTGTTAGGCCTATTAGTGATGAGTCACTATGTTTTGAAGAAGAGGGTAGATCACCAGTGAATACAACTTTGTGAAACCATATAATTATGCTTATGAAAATAGTCTTTATGAAATTTTCAAACCACAAAAAACTGCATGTTGATCCCAAACTTAGATCGATTAGCTTTGTGTATACGAGATTAGATCAAGTAATACACGTAGAGAAACCTTTGTATATGCTTTATGAATCTAAGTGTTATGCAGAATTTAACACTTAAACAAGAACACACAAGATGTAAACAAACTTTCACTTTGATTATAAATGTCAAACTTGCTTACAATGAAAAATGTTTACGAATGAAAACTTATATAAAACTTGATATTGAACATTAACCTAAAGGCCTTCTTTTATAGACATAAGAAGCCTTGTACAATAATCTACGTATCAGCTATTCTAGGTAAAGATAAATATAGAAAATACATTGTCGTTTCTATCCTTACTAGAAGTATTCTAGAATATAATAAACGTGTAGATTATATCTTCCATCAGTGCTTGTCTTCAATGTGTCAACGCTTGACTTTAACTTGTCAACGCTTGAGCTGTCAGCGCTTGCTTTGTTCTTGTCAACGCTTGAATTGTTCTTGTCAGCGCTCAAGTGATCTGGCCTTAATTTATTCCCAACAATCCTCCCCTAAACTTGATATCCACTCTTATGATCAAGTTTCTGAATAAGCATTAAGGACTAGGAGGAGTCTGACAAACCTTCTCATATTGGTAATGAATAAATCTGATCAAATCTTTTGCCACGTCACTTGAATAATCTATTTCCAGCTGAGTGTTCTTCATCTTTTCCAAAACAGCCTTGGATATGAAATACTGAGCATCCACAAGTAGATACTCAGCAAACTTTGTAGAACTCAAATGGTATACACCAGCAGCTGAATATAACCTCCATTGAAGACCACTGAGGTCATCTTCAAGATCCTTCCATATTGCAGGATCCTCATCTTTTGGTCCACACATTCTTTTGAATGTGGTCCAAAGTTTTATTCCATTAGCTGAAGTTGGTGCTTCAGCCTCATACTTGGTCTCCAGTAACCTCCAAAGGTCCACCAAGTCTTCTCTATCACAACTTGCAAACAAAGATATGAGAGTGGTAAAAGTGTGTACCTCCTTGCCAAATCTGCCAATCTTCCAGAACCCACATTCATCTTCTTCATAGCTCACAATTGGGTTCCTGAGATCTAATGGTAACACTTGCACCATATCTGAAGCTTCTAATGGGGAGAGCTTGAGGCTCTTTCTTATAACTGCTTCACTTGGATATAGTGAATCCATATATTTTGGAAACTCAAATTTAAATACCTTCTTCACTGGCCTGGGAATCATCATAGCTTTCTTGATTTCCATTTCTTCTGCAAGTTGCTCCTTTCTTTCATCTGAAAGAAGTCTGAGAGTGTTTGCTTCCTGCACTCTCACCCAAATGGGATAAGCCCTGTTTTCCAACTCATCAAATGTCAAAGCCTTCAACTTCTGATATGTCCATCCAACTCCATGACATCTGAGCAACATAAAATATAGCTCCCTTTTATCCCTTTTTAACTCTGAGAGAATATTGCTTGCCTTGTGTTTCAAAATTACCTGGCAATCCTTCTGAACTCTAAGAAGAAGCTCCAAACCCCATATTTGATCTGAAATGGTCAGGTCTGGATTATCCATGCAGCTTTCTTCCCAAGAATTGTACATTTGAACCACCTATGGCATGTCAAAGTCAACCTGAAATTTCAAGTCTCTCAGCTTCTCTTTGGCCAACTCATCTCCATACTCAAGCCTTTCAGGTTCTATAATCATTACACTTGAGTCTGAGCTAGCTCCATCACTTTCTTCTTCTGAAGTCACAACAAATGGTGACTTCTCCTTTTCATCTTATTCCATCATTTGTTCAGCCAATCTTCTATCAAATTCAACTTGGGCTGCATCTTTTGGAACAAACTCTTCTACCATTTTACCCTTACCCTTATCTGATGGTGCAATGGTTGGTAAGGTAGATGGTAATACCTGAGTAGAAACTTCCTTGATGATAGATGATGACTGGGATACATCACCTTCATGTGCAGGTCTGTCAACGCCCAAATTTATCCTATCAGCGCCCAAAATACTTCTATCAGCGTCCAAATTTGCCTTGTCAACGCTCAAATATTTTCCCTCAGCGCCTTGTGTGACCTCTCTCAACATAGCTGTAAATGATAAATTTAAATTGGTGGGAGAGACTAAGGACGTATCAAAACCTGTTTGTTTCTTCAAAGTTGTAAGGGCTTCAGCAACATCCATTGATTGACCATCCTGGCTGCCCTTATCACTCAGATTTATTTGATCTTCCTCCCCTTTGGAAGACTCCTCCATACCCCTCCTAGCCCGATCACTTTCCAAAACAACAATCCTCTCCCTCAATTGCTTGAGTTCAAGGCCTTGTGAGCTGACAATTTGTACTAAGTCTGCATTTTGCTTTTGCAAGCTAATGTAGACTGCCGTCAATTCCATAAGAGTCATTGGTTCCAGTCTGCCCTCTTCTAAAATGAGGATTTGACCTCGCAAGTCAGATTCATTGGGCATGGATGAGGACTTAATGATGGTGGGACTGCCTTGGCCAGCTTCTAAGCCAGAACCAATAGTCCCAGCCTCATCCAGGTCACCAGCCACACTTGTGGTGGTGGTTCTCTCTGCTTCATGGCTAGGACCACCGGAGGAGAACACTTCACTAGTCCTTTGGCGTTTCATCAACCTATATTCAAGGGGTGTGGAAGATGGTGTGGAAGAATGGGTGGATGTGGGTTGGTTAAGGGGTGTTTGGGATTGTGAAGGTTGCGTGTCAGCGTTTGAAATAGGCACATCAACGCCAACATTTGATGTGTCAGCGTCAAAGGGTTCTTGGTCAAGTTGCATGTGTTCAGGTGAAGGTAAAGGTTCAGGAATGGGTTCAAGTTGTGGTTGAGGGTCAATATGAGGTTGGGGGTCTGGTTGAGGTTGTGCTGCTGCAATAACAGCAAGCATGGCTGGGGTTAAAGGTAAGTCTCTATGGGGTGGTGAATCCATCTTCATAAAAATAGCTTTCTTTTGCTCAGGGATCTTATAAAAATCATTGTGATCCCTTGAGCAGTATCCTTGATCATCAAAAACCATTTGCAGAAAACGGGGATAAGCTAAAGTCATTTTTGTCCCCTTGTTTTTACACATCCCCTCAAAAATCATTTTAGAATAGTTATATTTTTGCCCTGTTGCAATGCACACAATAGCACTTGCAATGGATCTATTGATCTCATTGTGTGCAGTACATTTGGGACTTAAACATTGAAGGAGGACGTGTATGAGGTACTTCCAGGCTGGGGGAAATTCCTGCTTATGATACTTGTTTAGAGTACCTTCATCAGGAAAGGGATATCCCAAAGCCCTAAGCCCTTGTTATATTTCATTTATGGGAAGGGTGACTATACCATCAGCATCATCAAGATGCAAGGCTTGGCGTACCAAAGCCTCAGTAACCACCCAAGATCTCCCATGAACAATAAAAGTCAATGTGGTCACTCCATTAACTGTTGAGGAACTGACAGTGTTCCAAAACTGCTTAATGTGTGTGACTGGAATGAGTGGTGCATGAGAAAGAGCATACCTTAAAGGGGATGCATTCAAATACGCTACCATTTGTGTGTATTGGGGAAACAAAGCATCATCAGCTTCAAGATAAGCAATCATGTTGTGTTGTGATCTGAACCCCAATGCCAATTCTGCTGAGTTAAACTTTGGTGCCATTAATGAAAGCTGTTAATTTTAAGTGTAGAAGATGAAGTTGATAAGAGAAAAGTGTTAGACAAGAATTATAGATACCCTGTTTAAAATAGGAGCCAAATTTATAGGAGAAAAAGAATGCATGTGATTGGCCCAAAAATAGGCAAAGATTTTCAAAAATCAATCATGAAAATATTGAAAAAGTTATAAGTTATCTCATGCATTAAATGAAAGTAACAACTCCTAAAATTACGGCTTGAAAATATGTCAAAAAGTAACAACTGGGTAGGTCCCATTGAGTGTCAACGGTCAAAAATAACCTATCAACGCCCAACGGCTATAATCTTGTCAACGTTTGCCTAAAGCCATGTCAGCGTCCAATTTGGTCACAACAACGCTTGGAAAATTCTTGTCAGCGTCCAAAAATAAAAATATTTTAAAAAGTGAAAAATGACCTTAACAAGTAATTTATCCTAGAGAAGATAACCAAAAGCTGATAATTATCATAGGGCGGCAAGCACTGTCCAGTTATGCACACTTGCATAAGCAAGATAGACATAACAGTCCTCTAGTGTCCCTTGCTAACCCAAACTCTTAACAACAAAGTTACCTTATAAAATCCTTGTTACTCCCAGGGAAATCCCATATCAAAATCATTCCCAAGTCTCCCAACAGACCACAACCAATTCTAGGCCAAAAATGTCTTGGCAGCATGCAAAGTTGATATACTATGCATGCTACAGTGCCTCATGATTTAGTAAAACTAACTCATACTCACCTATGGACACAATCTAGAATTGTGATAAGAGTATCATATGGATACCCAAACATCCTAAAGGTTCCTAAAACCTCCCCTTAAACTATGATACAAAAAGTTTGCTAAAAACATGCATGAACATAAAAAATTTATGTCAAGATAGGAATGAAACATTCCAACCATCATCCATAAATAAAAACTTGTCCAAATGCTTCTCCATTGATCCATAAGCAACTCTGTATCCAATGGTATACTGCTAACACCATCTGCACATTTAGATTGAAAACCACAAAACTAACATTGTTGCTGACAACGCCCCGATAACACATGACAGCGTTGAGGGAAGCTTTGTCAGCGTTAGACAATTATATTGCTGACAACGTTGCAAAAACACTTATCAGCGTTCAAGCAACCTTTGTCAGTGTTAGAAAAATATAGTGGAAGATCTAAATCATCAACAAGACCAATAATAATAATGCATCATCCTGTACATACTTTTACAAAAAGAATCCAAAACACATATTAAGTGAGATTAACCATTCCAATACTTGTTACCAAGTATTGAAATCTCCCAGCATCAAAAGGTTTAGTTAATAAATCTGACACGTTTTCCTCAGTGTCAACCCTATCTGGTTGTATTAAACCTTTCTCAAAGCAATCTCTTATAAAATGGTGTCTAATTTCTATGTGTTTAGTTTTAGAATGATGTACAGGATTCTTAATGATGCATAAAGTACTATTATTATCAACAAATATCTTAGTATGCATGAAATTATACCCATAGTCCAACAACTGGTTCTGAATCCACAACACTTGACCACAACATGCTGTTGCAGCCACATACTCTACTTCAGTTGTATAATTAGCCACCACTGTTTGTTTCTTGCATTGCCAAGATATTAACCTGCTCCCAAGAAACTGACATCCACCAGTTGTGGATTTCCTATCAAACTTATCACCTCCATAATCACTATCTGAATATGCAATCAGCTCCAATGGTGAATCCTTTGGATACCACAAACCAAGACTAAGGTAGCATCTTAGGTACCTAAAGATCCTCTTCACAGCATAAAGGTAACATTCTTTGGGAGTCACTTGATGGCGTGCACAAGCACACACAGCAAACATAATGTCAGGTCTGGAGGCAGTAAGATACATCAAGGATCCAATCATGGATCTATAGTGCCTGACATCAACATCTTTCCCATCTCCAATCTTTCCCAAGGGTGTTCTCTATCCATAGGAGTAGTAGCCCTCTTTTCATGTGGAGAAAAGTCAAACTTCTTCAAGATCTCAGCAACATATTTGTCCTGGGAGATGAAGATACCATCCTCTTTCTGCTGAACTTGTAAACCAAGAAAGAAGTTCATCTCCCCCATAGCACTCATCTTGAATTTGTCTGTCATAAGCTTGGAGAAATCCTCACTCATCTTTGGATCAGTAGACCCAAAAATGATATCATCAACATAGACCTGCACAAGCAACACATCCTTGCCTTTCTTCTTTGTAAATAGTGTCTGATCTATGGTGCCCTTCTTGAATCCATTATCCACCAAAGAGGTAGACAGAGTACCATACCATGCTCTAGGGGCTTGATGAAGGCCATACATAGCCTTTTTGACTCTATACACTTTATCTGGATGCTCTGGATCCTCAAAACCAGGAGGTTGCATGACATCTACTTCCTCAACAATGGTGCCATACAGAAAAGCACTCTTAACATCCATCTGATAGACTGTGAAACCCATGCAAGAGGCATAGGCTAGAAAAATCCTAATAGCTTCAATCCTTACAACTGGTGCAAAGACCTCCTCATAGTCTATCCCCTCCTCTTGTGTATAACCTTGAGCCACTAACCTTGCCTTGTTTCTGACCACAATGCCTCTTTCATCTCTTTTGTTCCTGAGAACCCATCTTGTCCCTATAGGTCTGACATATCTAGGACAATCAACCAGCTCCCAAACATCCTGAATTGCAAATTGGTGAAGCTCATCCTGCATTGCTTCCACCCAACTTGGTTCTTTGAGAGCATCAAATATTTTCTTGGGTTCTTCTTGTGACAGAAAACATGCAAACAAACATGCTTGCACAAGAGGGGTATCAACCTTCTTGTGTATATTGGCAATAAACCCACCAAGACCTTGATGAGATCTTCTAGTCTGAACTGGAGTCATAATATCACCAATGATCTGAGATGTGGGGTGATTCTTCATTGTGGAAGTGAGAACCCCTCCTTCAAAAAGTCTGGTGTCCTCAACCTCACGCTCCATGTTGCCAATATCTTCTTCATCAGACTCTATTTGATCAATGTGAACTTCTTCAAGAATGTTGGAAGGTCCACCTTGTTTAAAACTGGAAGAGAAAAGATGTCCATAAGTGTTGTCAACGTCTGAATCTTGGTTGTCAGCGTCTGGGCTAACAGCGCTTGAAATGTTGTTGTCAACGTCTGAGCCATCAACGTCTGAATTGGTCTTGTCAGCTCTAGATTTGCCTTTGTCAGCGCCTGAAGAACCATGCATGTTTGTATCTGGTGGTATTTGGGAACCACCATTGTCTTGTCCAGCAGCAGCAGCAAAAGCATCTGTCCAAATGGGAATTGTGACATATTCTAATATAGGAGATGCCTTTTCTGCTTGTGATCCAACCCTCTCATTAACCTGTGTACCTGAAACATTAACAACTTGTTCCTCCACAACATTTGAAGTTACCTTCACAATGTCTGGATTAGTGACAGGCATATAATTTAAAGTTCTAGATAAGGGTTCCAAATCAAACAACCAATTAGGACCACTTTCAGGATCACTAGGTTTATTCTCTAAGAACCTAACATGTACTCTCTCAACTATATGTTTGTCCTCTTTAAGATAAACCCTATAACCCTTGCTCTGCACTGAATACCCCATGAAGTAACCCTCATCACCTTTTGCACTAAATTTCCCTAAGGCATCACTAGTATCCAATACTACTACATGACATCCAAAAGGTCTGAGAAAACCAATATTAGGTTTTCTTCCCCAAAGTAACTCATAAGGTGTTTTGTTCTGAATTTTGTTGACCAATGCTCTATTTTGCACATAGCATGCTGTATTAACAGCCTCAGCCCAAAAGGCTATTGGAAAGTGAGCATCAACCAACATTGTTCTGGCTGCTTCAATTAGGGTTCTATTTTTCCTCTCAGCAACCCCATTTTTTGTGGGGTTCTAGCAATACTAAATTGCCTAGTAATTCCTTTCCTGGCACAAAAATCATCTAGCTTCTTGTTCCTAAATTCGCCACCATTATCACTCCTAAGCATTTTAACCTCATTGCCAGACCTTTTCTCAATCTGAGTGATAAAATCAATAAGAACATCAGCTGTGTCACTCTTCATAGCTAGAAAGAATGTCCAAGTAAATCTAGAGAAGTCATCTGTGACAACAAAGCAATATGACTTACCATTCAAACTTTCTATATTTGTTGGACCAAAGAGGTCCATGTGAAACATATGAAGAGGTCTGGAACTAGTATGCACCTGTTTGGACTTGAAAGAGACCTTGTGCTGCTTGCCTTTAAGACATGCAACACAAGAGTGGTCATTGTGGAAGGCCTTCTCAGGCAAACCATCAACTAAACCAAGCCTCACAAGTCTATTTATATTTTTAAAATTTATGTGCCCTGGTCTCCTGTGCCACAAATTACTCTCATCTACTGAGGCCTTAGCATAAAAGCAAGACATATTTGTATTCATTTTAATCCCATTTAAATTCACATTATATATGTCCTTATGCCTAGGTGTTCTATACTCAATATATTTCTCATCAGGGATCTTAAAATCCTTGCTTAACACCAAACACTCAGTATCAGTGAAAAGAACTTTATTTTTGTTATCACAAACTTGTGATACACTAAACAGATTGTAATCAAGTTCTTTTACCAGGAAGACGTTCTCAAAACACATATTATTGGTGAGAAGGGTTCCTTTGCCTGTGATAGTTCCATATCCACCTCCAAAGTATACCTTGTCACCATCTTTAATAGGGGTGAAATTCGCCAGATAGTCTTCCTTCCCTGTCATGTGCCTTGAGCATCCACTATCCCAATATCCATAATCATTGATCTGTCTTTGAATGCCCTGCACATAAAGAAAACAAATTAGTTTTCTTTGGGAACCCAAGTCTCAAAAGACTTGGATTCATCTGGTTGTTCAATAAGAACAGACTTAGTTCTCACAACAACCCCATTCTCATCCTTTTTAGGATGAAATACCCAGTTAACCCCAATAGGTTTTGTAATGACCTTTGAAATGTAATTAAATCTATTGCAAGTCATTGAAATCCCATTTTCATTAGGGTTTTGATCTTTCTTGGGTCTCCATGTTAAGCTTGAAGAAGCTTTAGACCCCTTACCTTGTGGCTGCAAATATTTAGGTCTAGTCACGTTTCTGTTAGCGTTAGAATTTGTCATGTCAACGCTGAAATTACCCTTGTCAGCGTTGAACCTAGGGTTTGCTACAGGAACCCATTGCCTATTTGACCAGGTGTTTGTCTTTTGAAATGGTCTTTGTCCATGAGTGTTAGACCTTCTAGAAAAGAATGGGGCAGGTCTAATCACTTGTGGACTTTGCTGCACACAAGGTTTGGGTCTGACAACGTTTTACTTTCTAACAACGTTGACTTTCTTCCTGTCAGCGCTGAAATTGTTCCTGTCAGCGCTGGCTTTGGGAGCGTTGACACACTTGTATGCCAAATGTGAAAAGCTACCACAAGTGTAACAGGCTTTCTTAGGCACAACCTTAGGTCTAGAAGAGAAGAAACCTGTTCCATGATTGCTAACTTGGCTCTTGGGTGACCTATTATTCCTATACATCTCTGCATATTTAATGGTAGGTCTTCTAACAGTGTTTGAGCCTAGGTCAACAGCTTTACCAGTGATTGGGTGAGTAACCCTAATGGGTGGTGATTCATTGGGACTTTCACATAGCAAACCTCCCTTAACAAATAAAGTAGGGTTAGCTTTCTTCCACTCATTTAGGTCAGTCAATTTTTGTTGATACTCTTCCACTGGAGTGACAACTCTTGGTGGAGGAATGAATTCCTCCTCTTGGAGCTATGGTAATCCAGTCCAAGATAAGTCCCTTCGTTGGACACCATAGAAGTCACCAGCAGGTGGTGGAACCAGAGAGTAATCATTCATCCCAATCCCAGTCATGTCCTTAGGATCCCTTTGTTTAGCTACACAGTCTCCTAGGGTTTGGGTGGCTCTATCAAATCTTTGAATTTTGAGGTCAACATTGTCTTTATTCTTAATGGCCTCATCTAACTTAGCCTGTAATTCACTATTAACCTTTTTCATGATGTTTCTAACATCCATACTACCCTCTAGCTCATGTTTTAAGATATTGATCTTATCTTTTAAGTCAAATTCCATTTTCTTGTATTCAGAAACGGTTTTCTCAGTTTCAGTAAGAGCTAGTTGGTAATTAGACAATTTACACCTTTCAGTACTCATATCATCTTTTAGTTTTAACACCTCTTTGTTAAGTCTTTCAGTGTTTAACCTACAACCTTTGCTACAAAAAGCATCATCATATACCTCATTATCAGATGAAGAGGAGGAGTGTGCCATGAGAGCATATTCAACATGCTCTTCTTCTTCAATATCAGCAACCAAAGCTTTATCCTCTTCAGCATTCTTAGCCAGATAGCTCCAATCCCATCCTGTACCATCAATTCCTTGAACTGCAACCATGGCTTTAGAATCCTGAGCTTTAACAACCTGACTTGAGGTTTTACCAGCATCAGATCTTCTAGGAGATCTGTATTCCCTCATGAAGTGCGCCATACGATGACAGTTGTAGCATTCAACTTTGGATTTATCAAATCCAGCTGTGTCTTTAGCATTGAAGGTCATCTTCTTTTTAAACCTTCTGTTCCACCTATTTGCTCTTATACTAGCAAGAGCCATGTTCCACTTGATGTCCATCTCTTCCAAGTGCTCATCACTTATCTGCTCAAGGTCCTCATATGTAATCACTGAACCATTGGGCAAAGAAGCAATGTAAGCAAAAACAATATCCAAATCCAAACCAGCAGGTTTAACTCTTGGGGAGTCATTCTTGAATGTGTCAGCGTCTGAAAAGGAGACGTTGACAGGACTTGTTCCAGCGCTGACATATGATGATCCAGTAACTGGATGCATATAAGAGTCCTTCTGATTGAATTGACCTTCACTATGAGAGAAGAAGGCCATGTTGCTGGTGGTAGATTTGCTTCCATGCTCTGAAAGAGTTTCATCTTCCAATAGTCTTAGTTTGTTGTAGATGTCATCAAACGAGGAGCTCTTGTAAGTATTGTTGGCAAGAATAGATCTTGCCTCAATCTTCCATGCCTCACCAAGACTTTTAAGAAAGGTAGCATTGGTGTCAACATCACCAACTTGTGTCCCCATGAAGGATAACTTGCTTGTGATGTCAAGCAATCTGCTTGTCACACTACTCAGTTTCTCATTGGGTTGAGCTTTGAAGACAGCATAATCATGTAGAAGTTGCTTTTTCTTTTCTTCCTTAGTGTCTGCATTGCCACCATATGCAACTTCAAGTGCTTCCCAAAGATCCTTAGCAGATTCATAGCCTCTATATTTGTGCTGGTTTTCTTGTCCCAAAGAGACTCTCAGAATATTTAGGGCTTTCATGTCAACCCTTTTCTTTGCAATATCATCAGCAAATACAGCTCTACCATCTCCAGGTTTTTCTTTCTTATCCTCTTCAGGGCATCCTTCAACAGCTGTTCTTTGACTAATGGCATCAAGAATCTTTTGAGCCTTATTGAATGTGTTTCCATATTCAATAATCTCCCAGAGTGTGTAGTCATAGATCCCCAGATATTGTTCAAAGTTGAACTTCCATAAGTCAAAGTGGGTTGCATCAAGCATGGGAATCTTGATGTTTGGTAAGGCTGAGGAGGAGGAGGTTATTGCTTCAGACATGATGTTGTTAGGGTTTCTGAGAAAATTAGGGTTTTGGTGTTTTTAGGGTTCTAGTGTTCTTCAAAGATCAAAAGTTCCTCAACAAGCTCTGATACCACTTGTTGATCCCAAACTTAGATCGATTAGCTTTGTGTATATGAGATTAGATCAAGTAATGCACGTAGAGAAACCTTTGTATATGCTTTATGAATCTAAGTGTTATGCGGAATTTAACACTTAAACAAGAACACACAAGATGTAAACAAACTTTCACTTTGATTATAAATGTCAAACTTGCTTACAATGAAAAATGTTTACGAATGAAAACTTATATAAAACTTGATATTGAACATTAACCTAAAGGCCTTCTTTTATAGACATAAGAAGCCTTGTACAATAATCTACGTATCAGCTATTCTAGGTAAAGATAAATATAGAAAATACATTGTCGTTTCTATCCTTACTAGAAGTATTCTAGAATATAATAAACGTGTAGATTATATCTTCCATCAGTTCTTGTCTTCAATGTGTCAACGCTTGACTTTAACTTGTCAACGCTTGAGCTGTCAGCGCTTGCTTTGTTCTTGTCAACGCTTGAATTGTTCTTGTCAGCGCTCAAGTGATCTGGCCTTAATTTATTCCCAACACTGCAGTCTCGTGAGCAAATATTTTATGAATGTGAACAAATAAGAATTAAATGGAGACAAGTATTTGCCACTAAGAAAACTAATGTTTCAAAATATATCGGGTACTTTCCGCATCAAGCCTCTTTAAGCAAGAGTAAGCAAGCACTTAGTATTCTCAAGAGCAACATTGAAAATTTCAAAAAGGTTGTTGATGATGACTGGAAAAAACGTGAACTTTTGAAAGGTGATAAAGAAATTCCTCACTATATAATTGTTCGTGTGAAAACTATTTTGATTCCTCAAGCGGAAAGAACAAAGAAACATGCTTTGGAATTTGAAAAGTTAATAGAGCAAGAAATGTTTGACGATTTGAAATATGTGGAATCTCTTGAAAAAGAAATTGACGATCATCAACCTGAAAGAGACGATTTTTCTATAGCCTATGATCTACTCTTGCAAGAATGCCTCTCAAAAGATATTATGTGTGCTTATGTTACATCTTGTGCTGATATTGATGAATATTCTGATGTTGCATGCAACTATCTTGATCAAGTTAAAGAGTGTGAACGTCTTGAAACTAAGCTTTCGAATAAAATTGACAAAAAAGAGTTTTCGTTACTTCAACATAGATATGATTATCTTCAAAAACATTGTCACTCACGTGAACTTGCTTTGCAAAAGAAAGCTGGCAGCTTTTCAAATGATACACCTTTAGAAGTAAAATTATCTAAGTCATGTCAATTATTAAACGAAAAAGGTCTTGATATTTTGGATTTGAAAGCTCAGTTACAAGAAAAAGACATAGCAATAGCAGAGTTGCAGAAACTCGTTGCTAAGATGAGTGGAAAAGTTGTGGAACCTAGTGTTAAGAAACCTGTTGTTAGACAACCCAATGCCTCTAAAGTGAATAGATCCTCTATCTTGGGAAAACCATCTGCTTTCTCAAATTCCTCGTTTGCAAAACCTGTGTTTGCCCCCAAGATGGATGGAAAGGAAATGTTACCACATACTCAACCCATAAGGAATATTGTAGCACCAAGCGTTAAGCACAATAATGTGATTAAACCATGGATGTATAGAATGATCACTAAACCCACAAACAAAGTTAGTCAATCGCCTCAGACTTCTAGAAACACTAATACTCGTGTGTCTTCTACTACAAGAGTAGTTTCCACTTCTAGTGTTAGCCGACCTCAACTTAAGAGCACTCAAGTGAATGATAAGGCCTGGAAACACAAGAGTCAAGGGAAGATGAAGGAAGTAGAAGAACACCATAGGAATTTGAATGTTTCTAAGAATAAAAAGTCTGTAATCGCATGTAATAATGATTTGAATGATTTAAATGCTATGAATTGAAATTTGTTTGTGTCAAATGTGGAAAATGTGCTAATGCTAATCATTCTATGTGTGCTATGAATAATGTCAAAGGCGTAGATACTAGAACTAATAAGCAAGATGTGATGCCTATTAGGGCTAGTAAACCCAAGCGCAAAGTGAACCATGAGGGTTTGCCATTATAGGATCCGGTGGTTTAGTAGGATGGTATAAGGTGGTGGTAGCCATGGATGAAGTAGAGAGGTTGTGTTTTAAAAGAAAAGGAAAATGTATTAAGAAGTGAAAAGGAAAACAAACAACAACCCCCTCCTTGGAAGCCTTGGAGGGGTATATATAGTCACACGACACCTAAACTATACATCATTACCTAGTCTAGTCTATGCGTGTTTGACTATGATAACTAATGGGAATTCTTAAATGTCGTCACATAAAGTGAATTTCCAACAATCTTCCCCCATGGGACGACGTGTAGAATTACTTACAATATTCTTCCTAACAAGTACATAATGATTAAGAACAAAAGCTTCCATGAAGCGTCCAATGCTGATGATGTCTTTTGAGGCCTTTGACTTCAAGTATTCACTTCAAAACGACTCATCTTTAAAGTAACTTGAAGTAGGAATACTGTAACGGCACAAGCTAAGTAATCCATGTACTTCTGGTTAAGGAGAAGCTCTGAATTAACTTCCCCCTAATTCATGCCACATAATCTTGATGTAAAAGCTTCTAATAGCTTCCCCCTAAACCGACAATCCTCATAAGCAACTTCAAAGCTTTCAATAAAGCTTAGAAAGATTAAGCGCACAACAGAATTTAACAAGAAAACCCCATCATATGAAATGATAATGTTGCTAAGAGTGATTGAAAGTTTGGGGCACACCAAGTAGATCAACAACTTCTCTTCTCACACTTGAACAATTCTTCTAAATTTTTCTTCCCCCTGAGAGTTCAAGTTATGCATACTAGAAAGAATCAAGACATTTCTTCCCCCACATAGTTGAAGAAAGTAAACCAATCCCAAATATTAAGCCCAAATACTGAAGTAGACACTTTATCCCATTCATGAAGTTGACATCGTAACACCAGAGTCAATTAAGTCCCGAAAATGCACATATCTTCTTCCGGAGATGCACCAGAGCCAATTAAGTCCCAGAAGTGCATATCTCTCCATATAGGATAATGATGATGAATAACTGCAACATCAAAACAATTAAACATCGAATCAGTAGTGTACCGTTTAGAGATTGATAACGCCACGAGTTAAACCACTGATTTTCTCTGCGATTATGACAAATGTCTTCCCGGAATGTCTTCAAATCAAAAGAAGGTATGAAGTTCATCACGTGTACTCGTTGTGCGTTCAATGTGTCTTCTCTTCCCCCTTGATGGTTTCGAAACCTCGGAACCAACAATAAATCGTACGCACATGTACCTGAAATCTCGTGAGAATAATAAATAAGATGAATTACATATTTTGTGAGAATTAGCTGCTGATCGAAATTCTCTACTCATAAACTCTCCATGGCCATCTTTACCAACCCCCTTGTAGGCAATTTTAAGTGACCACTGATGGAATGAACCAGATACATCAAACATGAAACTAAATAAAAATCCTTCGATCTTGTGACTTAAGCTTGCACTATTGTTGAATGAGGAACGGTGGAGAAATCTATAAGTACCCAATACATTACTAAAGAAGTATATAAGTACAACACCTCTTGAAATTATCCACGTCGACTATGCGCGTGACACGAAGTACAATAATGTAGCTCATTAAATGATAGTTATCCGAGTCATCAACCAACCACCCCGAACCCGGAAACTAGATAAACAAGTCTTCATTCTAAGATTAAGCACGAGCAAGTTATCTTTCAAAGATAAAATAAATACACGCCTTCGAAAAATCCGTCTTCAACTTCAAATAATTAATACCCGATCACAAAATCCGTAGTCACTAAAATATCGCCAATTTTTTCTTGGTCTCGTCAAAATATTTTTTTTGTCACTTTGTCACGTCACTTAATCTCGTCACATTCAATACCGTTAATCAAAATATTTAACATTTATCATATGAAATGATAAATAAAATTTTGATATAACAATTTTTTCAACATTTGGACCAACATACCCGGTCCAATTTGATATAACATTTGGCCCAAACTTGATTCGGTATGTGTAAATAAATAATATACCCGGTCCAATTGTGAAGAGATAAATAACCAAACCCCTAATCTATCTCTCACAATCTAACCCTAATCACTCCACACATAGTAAACACCGCCCTCAAAATCCTCTCAATCTAATCAGTCGCATCTCATTTCCCTCAAACATATCGCCCAGTCCATCTACAAACCTTCGTCCCATCTGAAAACTAGGTCACCTTCATCCAATCTTAACACGCAGCCATCAAATAACATAGGAATCTCCATCCCCATCATTCTTCTCCCAATCACATATCGCATCTAATCTCAACCAACAAATAACATCAATCTCATCAGTCATCTTCAATCGTAGCTTCAAGATCTTTAAATGAATAAAGGTCTCGGGTTAGTGATTCGTGATGCATGTCGGTTTTAGATTAAAAATCGAAACAAATAATGATCATAACAAGTTTGTTAGAGATCATTATTTAATTTCGTATAATAAAACTTGGTTGAAAACCAAACAGGGATCTATGATGATTATTGAATTCGATTTTTTAAAGAACTAAAAAAGGTCTTATATATATCTTTGAAAGATACAATCGAATGAAAAAGAAAACTGAGATCTTTTTGTTTTTGCGTCTAGAGTCTAGATTGTATGGAGATAGGACATAGGTGACGATGGGTTTAGGATTAGATGATGTTGGATTTGATTGAGGAGGGAAAAGGTTGGTGATAGGTGTGAAAACACCCATCCTTTTACCACTTAATTATAATAATAACCAAGCCAAAACGTATATTTTATGTCATAAATGTCGGAATTATGCATGGTTTGTGTTTTTATTGCGTTTTAGGACCAAAAGATGAAAAATGGAGAAAACACAGGCGTTCACGGCCTTTTATCGAATAAAAAGACAAAAGACGAAGTCAAAAGATCAAGAATGCAAAAAGAACGGAAGTCCAAGGCCTATTCTGAAGATTTATCGAAGAAAAAGTCTAAAGACGGAAGTTTAATGAAGTCGAAGAACCAAGTCTAATTAAAGAAGAAAATTATAAGACGAGTTCAAATTATATCGACAAATCCCGAGACGACGTCGAGAAAGACAAAGAATTTAAATCGAGTCGAGACAAGAAGAAAGAAGGAAGAAAGCACCAACATTTTACTCCTCCTATAAATACCCTCCTAATGTGTCATTAGGAGGTGGTTAGTTAGATTAGTTTAGGAGTAAGAGTAGATTACTTTCTCTCTCTAGATTTATTTCATGTTCTTAAGCTTTTCTTTCGAGTTTTCTTAATCTTTAATCTTTAATCTTGTACTTTTGAATCTTTAATCTTCATCTTATTTCAAGCTTTTTACAATCCTCATTCTACCTTTCTTGATCTTTTTAATTATGTTTGATTCGAAATAACCTTTGATTTTGTTTAATCTTGATGTTTGATTGATTAAAAAGTTTATCTTTTTATTCATCTCTAAGTTTTTATACAACTTGAGTTTTGAGCTTAACATGCTTATTGGCTTATTTTGTATTTAGCTTATTTGCTTTAAAGTTTTCTTAAAGGTTTCGTCTTTTTAAGTTTGATTTTGAAGTTTTACTTATTTAAAGTTTAAAAAGTTCTTATTCGTGCTTATTAGTTCTTTTTATTATTAATTTGGGTAAGTTTTGGATTGTGCTTATTTAGAAAAGGTTAGCTTATTTGATTGCTTATTACGATTTGAACACCTTCGGAAAAGGGTTTCCCCTTTCCGACCGACATTCCGATCACTCCCTTTTTATTCCGACCAGAATTCCATTCACTGGATTGGAAAAGGGTTTTGTATTCCTATTATTATTCCAATCTGGATTCCGATGGGGGGGGATTCTTTGATATTCCGATAGCTTGTTGTTACCAGCATTCCGATAGAATCCTTTTTCTTTCATTCCGACCACATTCCGATAGCTTTACTATTTAATTATTCCGACAGTAGTATTGTTGATACTCCGATAATTTCTTTCTCATTTATTCCGATTAGGATTCCGTTAGAAGTGGATTCCGATTACATTCCGACCAAGACATTCTGACGGGGTTCCGATGACATTCCGATGGGATTGAGTTTTACCTTCTATTTACTTTCTTTTAATTTAATTTCCAATTTAACTTTTCAGCATTTTTACTAAGTTTTTATTTTTACAATGTTTTAAGTTTTAAGTTTTAAATTTACCTTTTAAGCTTTTAATCATTTACTTTTAACCCGTAATTTTAGTTTAATTTTCAAAGCTTTTATCTTTACTCAACGACATTTTCATATTTGCTTTTAGTTTAAAATAGATAATCAAACTATTTTATTTTCCACCAAGAACGACTGAGTCACACTTTTAACTAGTAATCAATTCGAAAAGATCGGACGATAACTCTTTTATACTTGGATAAAACCCAGTTATTAAATGGCCCCGCTGCCGGCTCTTTTCGTGAAGATTAACGGTTTTTAGTGAGATACGCGTTGGATTTTGGGATCCGTTCATTCGTGAACGTTATATTTCTTGCATTTTTCAAAAATATTTTCAAAAATCCTAAAAATCAAAAATTTCAAAAATACAAAAACATTTAAAAAATCATAAAAAGCATTTCTTTTTCGAAAGTTTTGCACCAAAAATATTCTTCTTGCTTATCTATTGTTCTTAATGAATTCGTATGTTGCTTGTGCTGCAGGGTGTGGAAGACGATTATATGGTTTCGAATCATGTGAATGGTGTTATTGTGAGCAATGCGGAAAAGATCTTCCAACCGTTTCCGATTCACAATTTTCCCATTATGGATTTTGTCCATCGTGCAATTCGACTAATTCATCCTTTTCTTATAATCCACCTACTTTCCCCCCTTGCATATATTGTGGAAACGATTCTCATTGTCATATTTTGTGTCCGATTCGATACCCGTCTCATGACGAGCAAGAACCAGGTTACAATTATAACAATGGTAATAGCTATCTACAAGCAACACCGGGTTTTCCTCAATACCCGTATTGCAACAATTGTGGGGGCCCTCACGATAGTTCTTATTGTCAACCGATGAATTACTTTGAACCAAATCCGTGCTATAATTCTGGTTTTCATAATTTTGAGCCCCCACAATACACCCTCGATCATCAACCTTCTGTTGGAATGAGTGAAGAAGAACGAGCCATTTTCTTGAATACACTTTAATACGTTCAACAAGAATTAGCTAGCATACGCGAAGCAAGGGAGGAGGAAAAGCGACAATAACAAGAGCAAGTATCTAATCTTAGTGATTATACTCCTCCTCTTGTGCGTCCATACTACTATTATGATGATGACGAGGATGATATCTATAATCTCAACCCATCTTCTGAGATTACTACTCTTACTCTTGATATCCCTAATGCGTCTAAGGATAGTGATACATTGAGTGAGATTAGTGATTTTGCTCTTGATAAATTCTTTGATGAGGTTTGTGATGTCCCTACTTTTGCTAAGCTTACGGACGAGGTCGCTCTTAATGATGATGATTTTTCTCCATGCTATGAGAATTTCACCTTTGAAATTTCTCAATCTCCTCCGAGAGATGAGGGCGATGTTGATTTATTCTCTCCGAGTTACGAGAAGTTCACCACTGAACTTGGTCTTGTAGATGAGGTGGAAGACGTTATTCTTCGCGACAAATTATTGAAAGTTCATCTTCTTATTTCTAAGATTGAAGCGTTGAATTCTGCTCCTATTTTTGAGTCTTTACCTCCATCTATTACTTCAGTTGAGAATAATGATACAGCTATAGAGGAAATCGACATTCTCTTAATACCTCCGGGTATTGATGATGATGACACGGAAGGGGATATTATTTTTTGATAATTTGCTGCATGAAGACATTGTCCGAAGTCTCCCTCCCGAGCACCTTTCATCCACTCCTTTAGAAACCATTACGGAGGATGAGTGCTTTGACCCGGGAGGTAACATTGACCATTCCATGATTGACACCTTTACGGCTTTGCCGCTCCGTGATAATCAATTGTCTTTGGGGGATGACAATTTGCTTACTTTACCCACCCCACCTCCCATGGCTCATGATTTCACATACTTTTCGTATGTTGAAAGGACTTTTCTACCCTTTAAGACTTATCCTCCGGCCTCTCCTGTTGTATTTTCCTCCGTGAACGAGGACAAGGTCTTTGATCCCGGTATTACATTCGAGGCTTCCCCATGGACCATTTAATTCGGGGACGAGTCAGGCTCGTGACTCGGTTAACAAAAACAAGCGCTTTTTGGGAGGCAACCCAACTATCTATCCTTTTATTCTGTTTTTCTAATAAATGTAGGGGGAGACCCTAGTATGTGTTTGTTGTTTTCTTTCTTATCATGTGCAGGGATTCGAGCTTTCAAAGATCCATTCTTGATGACTTTTGACAACCCGTGATCCCGTGTACCCGTCTTCCCGGTTTTATCCTAAACTCTTTTGATTCTCTATTTTATATTTTCCAATATTAAAATAGGAATCACTTTAGTTGTCTCTTCCTTAGCAAGATTTAAACAACGTGCACAATGTCCTAAGTGTAGGGGAGTTCACTCCCACATGCTTAAACATTGAGGACAATGTTTATACTAAGTGTAGGGGGGACTTCTATCGAAGTTAAGTGGCCTTTTCCTTGTATTTGTCCTCATTTTAACCGAAAAATCTAATTTTTCGACATTTTTCAAAAATTTTGATCTATTTTGGCCTAGTTGTATTTACCTTTGTTATAGTTATTTCCTTTCTTTGCTAGAATAAATTTTAATAAAGTGGTTTTAATTTTCAAACATTGTGAATCTTTTGACTCAACCCGAGTTTACTTATCCAAGTTTACTCTAGCTAGTATCCTTAACGTGTTTAAGTCAAGTTTTGCTAGGCTTTTATATAGGGAACTTTAAAACGCGAAAGTCTTAACTCTCACGGGTTAAGAACAAGAACTTTTCCCAAGTTCTTATAATTGATCCTAGAGAGTCGTTTATCAATGGAACTTTAAAATGTGATTTCTAAACTTGAAAAAGTCTAAGAGTTTGCAAGATCCTATAGATGACTCGAAAACCCAAAACTTTGATTTAATTGGCTAAGCATCCACGAGTCTCATTCCTTGAGATTTTAAATTGTAGAGAACGAGAGATGATAGAGTCAATTATAAGTTTGGTATTCTTTCATGAATTTATGTGAGTTGATTATGAGCTTTTTCTCCCATCGCTTGTTTACAAATTTAATTGCAATAAATAAGGTTGTACGATTTGAAAAGTTACTTAGCTTCTAGCCCAAGATCGTTTAAAAGTTGCTCGGTATTAATTAGAGTTCATAGCCAAGGCATAACTTATTGAAGCGGGATGCGAAGATTGGCGAGTCCGAAAAGGCCCTAACAAGGCATGAGGGATACAATTTGTTGCTAAAGATCCCAAGTGATGTGAAGAATCATTTATCAAAAATCAATATGAAGGATCGAGACACACGACGAAAAGCAATCAAAAGATCATGGAGAAGTCTATCCAAAAAGGCCCTAACAAGGTATGAGGATAAATAGATCCAAGTCCTAAAAGGAGGCGGATCATTGTATATCAAAGTACAAAATAAAGATTGGAGAAAAATGAAGAAGTCGTGGTCCAAATATGAAGAATCTCTCAAAAACTTCAAGTGAAGAAATTCCTATTATGAAGAGAAGACCATAATTTCAAGAATGTCTCTCAAGATTTGAAGTATGAAGTCGCTGCCAAATATCGGTCCGAGAAAGGTCTCAAATCGTAAAGCGAGTTATGCCAAGATATGAACTTTAAGAGGTCCCGAGAAGCAGTTTTAAAAGATTTTGTCCTTTAGCTAACTGATGATTAAATCGTCCTACTTTATTTTCTACCTAATAACTATCGTAATAAGTCAACAATGCATCCTCGTGATCATTTAAGACAACAATAAAATATAAGAGATACACCTAGGAATAAGGGAGTCTAAGTGAATAATTGGGCCACATGAGTTTGTGTTAGTTTGCTAACTTATAATAACAATGATCTTGTTTTTAAGCTTGGTTTGCGGAACGTGAAACTTGAGGAGGATAAATATTCATGACAATCCAAAGCCTCAATGTAAGTCTTTAATCTCTTTATTTGTTTTTCGTCCTTTAATAATGTTCAATAAAAGCCAAGGTAGGTTAATTATGATGAAAAATATAAAACGTGCTTTGTAATTAATGCATTGCATGAGGGCATTGCAATGGTCAAGTGTAGGGGATTTGATATGTGTGAAAACACCCATCCTTTTACCACTTAATTATAATAATAACCAAGCCAAAACGTATATTTTATGTCATAAATGTCAGAATTATGCGTGGTTTGTGTTTTCATTGTGTTTTAGGACCAAAAGATGAAAAAGGGAGAAAGCACAGGCTTTCACGGGCTTTTATCGAATAAAAAGACAAAAGACGAAGTCAAAAGATTAAGAGTGCAAAAAGATCGGAAGTCCAAGGCCTATTCTGAATATTTATCGAAGAAAAAGTCTAAAGACGGAAGTTTAATGAAGTCGAAGAACCAAGTCTAATTAAGACGAGTTCAAATTATATCGACAAATCCCGAGACGACGTCGAGAAAGACAAAGAATTTAAATCGATTCGAGACAAGAAGAAAGAAGGAAGAAAGCACCAACATTTTACTCCTCCTATAAATACCCTCCTAATGTGTCATTACGAGGTGTTTAGTTAGATTAGTTTAGGAGCAGGAGTAGATTACTTTCTCTCTCTAGATTTATTTCATGTTCTTAAGCTTTTCTTTCAAGTTTTCTTAATCTTTAATCTTGTACTTTTGAATCTTTAATCTTCATCTTATTTCAAGCTTTTTACAATCATTCTCATTCTACCTTTCTTGATCTTTTTAATTATGTTTGATTCAAAATAACCTTTGATTTTGTTTAATCTTGATGTTTGATTGATTAAAAAGTTTATCTTTTTATTCATCTCTAAGTTTTTATACAACTTGAGTTTTGAGCTTAACATGCTTATTGGCTTATTTTGTATTTAGCTTATTTGCTTTAAAGTTTTCTTAAAGGTTTCGTATTTTTAAGTTTGATTTTGAAGTTTTACTTATTTAAAGTTTAAAAAGTTCTTATTCGTGCTTATTAGTTCTTTTTATTATTAATTCGGGTAAGTTTGGATTGTGCTTATTCAGAAAAGTTAGCTTATTTGATTGCTTATTACGATTTGAACACCTTCGGAAAAGGGTTTCCCCTTTCCGACCGACATTCCGATCACTCCCTTTTTATTCCGGCCAGCATTCCGATCACTGGATCGGAAAAGGGTTTTGTATTCCTATTACTATTCCGATCTGGATTCCGATGGGGGAGATTCTTTGATATTCCGATAGCTTGTTGTTACCAGCATTCCGATAGAATCCTTTTTCTTTCATTCCGACCACTTTCCGATAGCTTTACTATTTAATTATTCTGACAGTAGTATTGTTGATATTCCGATCATTTCTTTCTCATTTATTCCGATTAGGATTCCGATAGAAGTGGATTCCGATTACATTCCGACCAAGACATTCCGACGGGGTTCCGATGACATTCCGATGGGATTGAGTTTTACCTTCTATTTACTTTCTTTTAATTTAATTTCCAATTTAACTTTTCAGCATTTTTACTAAGTTTTTATTTTTACAATGTTTTAAGTTTTAAGTTTTAAATTTACCTTTTAAGCTTTTAATCATTTACTTTTAACCCGTAATTTTTAGTTTAATTTTCAAAGCTTTTATCTTTACTCAACGACATTTTCATATTTGCTTTTAGTTTAAAATAGATAATCAAACCATTTTCTTTTCCACCAAGAACGACTGAGTCGCACCTTTTAACTAGTAATCAATTCGAAAAGATCGGACGATAACTCTTTTATACTTGGATAAAACCCAGTTATTAGTTGGTGTGAATTGGTCATGTGGTAAACAGTCTGGTTAAAACTGAGTTTGACGGATTCCACTTGTAGAGTTGAATCGGTTGTGTCGAAGGATTTTGGCTCGGTATATTTTTGATACAACATGGTCTTAAGTATATGTTATACTGGTCACAATCTTTTTCTATAAACTGCATCGCAATATTTTAAAAAAATAAAGCCATCGCAATATTTTCACTAACTGCATCGCAATATTTAAGGTTTTACTAAGCCATCGCAATGCTCGCATCGCAAGGCCATCGCAATGCTCGCATCGCAAAAGCCATCGCAATGCTCGCATCGCAAAAGCCATCGCAATGCTAGCATCACAAAGCCGTCGCAATAACCAAGTAGAAATCTTATCCGAATGTACTTTCCGGATTTTCGGGATCTGGGTTTTTCTAGGCAACTGGATTCATATTCATCCATGAGACTAACCATAAAAACAACAACTTTAGATCTGATATTCTTGTGTGACAGTTTTGGACAAGACAAATGAATGAGACAAGAACAATAACTTGATACATATGATAAAACCACCACCGTGACGAAACAGTTTAGCAAATGAATTGAAAAAAAAATTGTGACACAGATAGGATAATAGATTCGGACAAAAATAATGGCATAAAAGTGACAAAAAGTTAAACAGATCGGACCAAATTTTTTTTAACCACCGAATCAATAACAAAAAACAACAACCCAAGAATTGAACCGAAGCTCTGATACCAATTGAGGGTTGCTATATTAAGGATCCGGTGGTCTAGTAGGGTGATATATGGTGGTGGTAGCCATGGATGAAGTAGAGAAGGTTGTGTGTGAAAGAAAATAGAAAATGTATTAAAGTGAAAATGAAACACAAACAACAACCCCCTCCTTGGAAGCCTTGATGGGGTATATATAGTCACACGACACCTAAACTATACATCGTTACCTAGTCTAGTCTATGCGTGTGTGACTATGATAACTAATGAGAATTCTTAAATGTCATCACATAAAGTGAATTTCCAACAAACCATTCTGGTGCAATCCCCACTAAGAAAAGTAATGCATCAGACTCTACCACTAAGAACCCTAGAAGAAAAATTAGGGAATTATATGAGTCTGCTAGCAAGTCTTGGAAATGATGGTTTGCTAATCAATGTCCTTCAGGATATAAATGGATGCCTAAAGTTAGGACAGAAAATGTGACAACGAGTGTTAGTATGCCTTCAAATGTTGCTAAGGACACTAATGAATCTGAAATCACAACTAATGTGGTACCCAATTTAGCAAATGCTCCATCGTGTTCTAACTCTTCTGCAGGTGATACAAATAATTCTCTTCATACTGGACTCTGGATGCACAAAGCACATGACGAAGAATCTCAAGCTTCTAATTAACTTCGTGGAGGAGTTCCTGGGTACGGTCCGATTCGGAAATGATCAATTTGCACCGATCCTAGGATATGGAGATTTGGTTCAAGGGAATATCACGATAAAAAGGTTATACTACGTCGAAGGGCTCAATCACAATCTTTTCTCGGTTGGTCAATTATGTGATGCGGATTTGGAGGTTGCTTTCAGGAAGAAGACATGTTTTGTTCGTGATTATGATGGGAATGACTTACTTACCGGTACACGGGGTACTGATCTCTACACTATTTCACTTCAAGACATAACTTCTACAACTCCAATTTGCTTCATGGCTAAAGCTTCAACGACTTAGGCATGGTTATGGCATCAACGTTTATCTCATCTTAATTTTGATACCATCAACTTGCTTTCCAAAAACGATATTGTGAGAGGCCTTCCAATCTTGAAATTCATCAAAAATCATCTTTGTTCTTCTTGTGAGATTTGTAAAGCTAAACGAAGTAGCTTCAAAACAAAGACTACACCAAGCTCTAAAGGATGGTTAGATATTCTTCATATAGATTTGTGTGGTCCCATGCGTGTTCATAGTATCAATGGAAAGAAATATGTTATGGTCATTGTCGATGATTACTCAAGGTACACATGGACTCACTTCTTGAGGTCCAAGGATGAAACACCCGAAGTTCTCATCAACTTCCTAAAACTGATACAACGTGGTCTTCAAGCTCAAATAAAAGTGATTCCTACTGACAGAGGCACATAATTTTTGAATTCAACTCTAAGGAAATATTTTTTTAGAGCAATGATAATCTATAATCTAATCAAGAGGGTTGTTGTTAATCTAGAGAGAGAGAGTAGAGAGAGAAACAAAGAAACTTTATGTAAAACAAACTAAACAACCAACACCCCTTTCCATGGTGGAAAGGGGTTTATATACCCAAGTCCTTAAGTGGACTTGGGCCTCCGGCCCATGAACATGCTCATGGGTCGGGCTAAACATATGAATTACTTAAACAATACTACGAGCCTATAACTATATAGTTGGAGTGACCGAGACTTTCTTAATACACAAAACATATTTCTAACAATAATCTCCCCCAAAGGGAGGTCACTCCAAATTTACAAAGTCCTAATCTAGCATGTTAGATCTTGTTCTTGAGCTCGTAGTCCACTTTTCTCTTTTCTCTTTTCTTTTTGTTGTGAATATGTTGATGTTTATCTTTTAGGCTTTGGCTTTAGAACATTGTTCTTTTGACCCTTCACGTGCAATCTTTGCCTTCTTGTGATTCTTACCTCCTCGTGACTTCATGTCCCACACACTTATCCTTTGTTGAATTCTTTGAAAGTTTCAGAGTCGATACAGCGGAAGACTTTTTAGGTCAGACTTTCTTGAATTTGCTGAAATATTTGAAGCAGAAGGAATAAATATGTGAGAACGACTTCAACAGGTACACCGCAACGCCACCGTCTTCAACAGGTACACCGCAACGCCACCGTCTTCGAATGCAGCAACATAATAAGACATGAATGAAATGGCTTAGAACATTTCATTCTATATCGGTAGCATTTTACCTCCGGTCGGTGAAGACCGTTGGACGATATTATATATCGTACTTGTGACGGATAGTTTCAATTAAGTAACTTCTTGACAGGATTTCGCGGGTAAACCCGTTCTCTTTATTCGACGATCACTAAGCTTGACTGCGAACATAAAGAGTGAATGACTTGGATAAAATATCCTTGTGATTGAAGCCATCAATTCATGAAACCTGGAACAAGTGAATTTCAACTAAGATTTTCACCATCGTTGCTTTCCAGTTGTCACGAGCTTGATTCAAATAGAATCTTGCTTGTCACCTACCAAGTGCTGTTTGATGTTAACACTAGAAGGATTTCCACTCGTCACTGTGAGCACTAAAGAGTGTCACTCTGAGTGTTCTGGCAAGATCATACGATAATGCGTAGAGGCCTGGAACGAGTTTAAGTTCAATTAAGAATTAAACTAATGTTTCTTTCCAGTTTTTCACAAGATTGGTTCTTAAAGAACCGCACGTGTCACCTACCATGAGCTTGTTTGATGTTGGCTCAAGCAGGATTTCCATCTTCATTGTAATACTTGCGGATCACTCGGATGTTCTGGCAATATTACAGGAATACTGCGTAGGACTCATAAAGATCTCTTACTTTTCACAGTGTGTGAAGAAGCAAGGAATAAAAGGAAAGTGTCCTAATGAGACTTTTGATGATCTCGTGGCTCTAGACTCGATAGTGCGTTTTGATTTAGTGAGCGATGGCTGGAGAGGATTGCCACCTTTTCAATATTAGTCTATTTGGAGTGAATAGACCAATAGATAACATGTTGAACTCCGTGTGATTAAAACAAATATCTTTTGAGAGATATTTGAGTTAGCTGGGGAGGGTTGTGCATTGCATCATTGGGTCCATGATGTCTATCTTCAATATCGAGAATCATTAAAAAATGATCTCAATAGCATATGTATTGACCCGGTTTCTACCTAAAGTTGTAAGGAGGGCTTCTTTCTTTACACCCTTTATCTTTACAATTCTTTTTCATTCTTCAACCCCTTCAATGCTTACCAATACGTCATCACAAGCACCTTGTTGTGATTGTTCCAGTGCTAGCTTAAGTACTTGGTCGGCATTCAGCTACGTTCACAATCATTCTCCATCTTTCCTAGGACTTCTAATTTTATCTAGGGAATTGTCCTTGGGAAGATTCCATCGGTTCTGATGAATCATTGGACTAATACCTATACCTACCACCCTTTTGTCACCACATCCGTCGTGAATTTAGTGTGTTTTGGGTAAGTATTGTCATCATGAAAAGTCCTTGAAAAATCACTTAAAGCACTTGTGATATTATAATCAAAGTTTTTGTGCCTTAAGTGTTTTGATCATCAAAAACGCTCCCCCTTAACATGTACATGACACATATTAAGTTGGTTTATCTTTTAAGTCTTTTTCATTGTTTAGCCAAATATCATTAAGTCTCCTTAATCCCATTTTCTCCCATTTCCAAAATGTTAACCATCAATATTTTGGATATTAAATGGATTAACCGGTCTTTGGGTAAAAATGAAATCAGTCTATGGCCATAGAACATATTAATGCTCCCCCTCAGGTTAATGAGGGTTAGTTAAAGTGCTTGAGTATGATATATTTTGAAAGATTTAGAATCTCGTGAGAAATTCTTGAAACATTATCATACTTTCACACTACAACAAGCCACAAAAGCAGAATATTCACAATATTTACATATTCACAAATTTAACAATATGGAGATGACATGAGGTAGTACGACCCATTAGATGGATCGTTCCATGAACTTGTGGTGCGCTCCATACGGTCTTCCACCAACGAATCGTTCTAAACTTCTTATGAGACGTCTTTCTCTCAGCTTTTCATCAATCTTCTTGATCGTATATGTAGCACTCTGTTGATATACCTTGTCCCAATCTATAGTGACCTCTGGAAGAGTCTTATGCTTGTTGAGATGCACCAACTTGTCCCGAATATGGGTGAGAGTTCCGTCACTGAATTTGTTGATCTCTGGAATTCTCATGAACTTCATAAGACCACGACCATTCAGGTAGAAAACTCCAGGCATCGGGTCAGAGGTTCTGGTGTAAGGAGATTTGTCTACATGCCTCTGGAAGACTTTAGTACGTGGTTTTGAAAGGTTGAGCTTCCTTTGATAACTTTCTACTCTAAGTTGCAGATCTTCAACTCTTTTCTTGATGACTATTCGACGTGTGTACATTCGAAGAGCTGAATTCAGGGCAATTAGTTCTTCTAACTTCAAGTGCCTGAGGGCGTTGTGAGTTAGCAAAAGCAGCATGTCCTCAATATCCTCGAGACGAAGAAGTGGAAAATCGCCTTCCTAGATAGTGTAGACTTTTTCATCTTCTCTAATGAGTCTGATCTCTGTCAAATGTTGATAGCCTGTTTTGGGTTCAATCCTAACACCTTGGATGCTTTTGATTCGAATTAGGGAGAAGACTTGAGAACCTGAGTTGTGCACACTTGCATAGTTGTAGGCGCGTCACACACGTTCATCCCAATGTGAAGCACCCAATTCAACATATCGATCATATGCATGATATTGTTATGGAACCTAGAGACGGTTAACTTTTTCTTCTAACCACGATATCAAATCCCAAGTTGTTGCCTTTACCAATGTTAAGGAAGTTGCATACTTGTTTGCTCCCTTGACCAAGTATTCGAGATCCTCACTGATAAAGAATTCAAGTGCAATTTGATCATCATCTGCCGTTGTAGTAGGAGGAGGTTTTTCAGGCGCATGAAGACCATCCCTTTGAGTAGTTCTCAACGCTTTCAGAAGTTCATTTGCGTTGTACTCGTATTCCGTGCTGCTGAGTCTTGATTTAACACGAAGGTTAGGATTTTTGAGTCCTCTCACAACCATTGCTTGAGTTACATTAGACCCATAGTTGTACTCTAAGTATCTTAAAAAGTCTATTGGATTACTTAGGAATTGAGAGAAATCAGCTTCATTAGCCTTTGTCAATGGACGAAGTGTAGTAGCATTGGACACCCAAGGTTGTACGGGTGCATTTTCATCTTCCTCAAGTGTATCCACCCATGCTGGTTCACTTGACTCTGGAACATCAGGAACTGCAGTAGAGACTTGAACATCATCAATGGGTTCTGCTACTGCTTCAGTGTCTGGTATGTCTTGGACTGGATCAGAGACTGGAATGTCTGGTACAGGTTGATCGGGTTCTGTCAGTTGTTGTTGCACTAAAGGTGTAGTGACAGAAGCAACTGGGGCAGATGTGGCTGCAGGAGTGGTTGTGGCTGGAGTATGTGATGAGGCTGTATTAGCATCTACATCATGAAACTTCTTGGTGTGTTTGCCTTGACGAGGTGTAGGTTTTGGAGTTGATTTACCCTTGATAACCTCATCTTTGGAAGATTTGTCACCTGCGCATTCGCGCTGCCAGAGAGCGTATCGAGGATTTGGAGGGGAGGCAGCCTGTCTAGTGGCATTCGATCACAGAATCCATTGACAACTGCATAAATGACTAAAATTTGTTTTTCAATTGGAAGTGGTGCATATTGTGGTTGGTTTAGGCACCTACTGACACTAAAGCCGTTCCACTCGTGCTTCTCTAACGAGAATCACTTCGTTCCACTCTCCTAACAGGCCAGCAAGCCATTCCTAGCGGCTTAGCCCTTGTTAAAGGCTAAAGAGCGTACTGAACACTCACCCTTTCTCGCCAGCAAGCTAAGCTCCTAGTCCTCTTAGCCGGCTTACCTTTAACCTAACTCTCTAGTTTATGGCCTAAAAACACGAGAAAACACTACTTTTTGATAAAAAAAAAACAGAAGGCCATGACGAGCATAAATACCCTCTTTAACTTCTATTCTGACGGACTGAATATCTTTTATAAGAAATCGGAGGAAGACCCGACGATTTTTTCCAGGAAATCCCCAACGAAAAATCGGTTGTAATAGATCGTCTTTCGTGCTAGTTCTTGCTCCAGCATGAAAGTTCCATTTTAGGGAAGGACGACGTACTATGATACTTTCTGTTTTGTCGAGCCTTGCTTTGGTCTCTGGTTTGATGGTTGTACGTGCTAAAAATCCGGTACATTCCGTTTTGTTTCCCATCCCAGTCTTTCGCAACACTTCAGGTTTACTTCTTTAGTTAGGTCTCGACTTTTTCGCTATGATCTTCCCAGTAGTTTATATAGGAGCTATAGCCGTTTCATTCCTATTCGTTTTTATGATGTTCCATATTCAAATAGCGGAGATTCACGAAGAAGTGTTGCGCTATTTACCAGTGAGTGGTATTATTGGACTGATCTTTTGGTGGGAAATGTTCTTCATTTTAGATAATGAAAGCATTCCATCCTTTTTCCCTGTATCATCGTTCCCTTCTTCTTGATCATCACCATTTTTGCCATTACCATCACCATCACCATTATCATCACCATCGCTGTGTTTAGCACTTCCTTCTTCGTCATTGGTACCTTCTTCGTCATCAGTACCTTTGTCTTCATCACTCCCGCCTTTGTCATCACTATCTTTGTCTTCATCACCCTTGTCATCATCACCCTTGTCATCATCATCATTGTTATCATCAGCATCTTCGTCATCATCGTAGGATTCATCTTCTTCTTCACTTAAGATATCGTAGGGAACTACATAACCATGTTTCTCGAATATCTTAGTATCTTGATCTATGGCCGTCTTAAGAGCTTTGTGAAGGATCTTTTGAGCTTTGGTTTTGTTGTAGGACCCGACTTGAATCATCCGAGCATGTAAGATTTTCTTTAACTCATAATCCGTGAACTTTTGAGCCATGAGAAAATCTGACTTTTTAGCGTCAGAAGACTTGATCATGACGTTGCTTGCAGCAATTTGTTTCAACTCGTCGCGCAGATTGTCAACAGATTCCTTGACCTTTTCATCAAGTGATTGAACAATTGCTTCATTAGCTTCTTCAAGAGCCTCTTTCTCAGCTCGGTACCTCTTTTTGAGGTCTCGAAGACGAATGAACGTTGCTTCGTGTTTGGCAGCTTCCTTTGTTTTGACATGAGATAGTTCTTCTTCATGAAGTTTGCGAGATAATTCTAACTCTTCTTGTAATTTAGCCATGGCGTCTTCTTGAGCTTTCTTAAGGATTCTTCACTTTGTTGTCTACGAGCTAACTCTTCTTTAATCCGAACCATCTCTTCTTGTTGAGCTGTCAAGTGTTGTTCTATCTGAATCATGAACATTGTTGATAAAGATAGAATCAACGATATCGGTGCAGCTGTGGTTTGTAGTGTAGGAGTAATGGTCATGGCAGTGCTAGACAATGAAGTGGAGAGAGGTCGAATTGGTAAAGTTAACGGGAGTTGCGTTGACGCAGGTGGAGTCTCTGTAATAACCGGTGGAGGTAGAGTTAAAACTAGTGGAGGCACTGTAGTAACTGGTGGAGGCACTATAGAAACTTGTAGAGGCATTGTTGAAAGTGGTAAAGACACTGTAGAAACTGGTGGGGTGACTGTAGAAACTTGTAAAGGCACTGTAGAAAGTGGTAAAGACACAGTAGAAACTGGTGGAGGCATTGTAGATACTGGTAGAGGCATTGTAGTAACGGGTATAGATACTGTAGAACTTATGACTTTGGTAGTCTCAATAAATGCTGTCGTATCAGTGGACCCGGTAACATCCATATCCTTCAATCCGTCATGAGGTTGTTGTTCATCATCAACATCATCAGCAGTTTGGGCAGATTTGTCACGACGAGGTGTGTGCTCATCAGGTTTCCCAAATTCAGCAATATCAGAAGGTAGTATGGTTTCCTTTGCTTTCATACCAGAACCACTACCCCCAGTGTCCTTCTTACTTTGCATGATAGCTGCCTTGACATTTTCTCTTTCAGTTTTGCCAAGCATTTCTTCTTCATTGATATCTTCATCTTCATCCTCAAGCATTAACTCCTTCCCACTAGACCTGGAAACAATTTTCTTCTTTTTGGGCTTAGGTGAAGCTGTTTCATCTGATGGTTCACCTTGTTTGCGTTTGCCTTTGCCTTTGGGTTTTGATGAAGAGAACTATCCCAATGCGGCTCTTTCCTTTTGAAGTTCCATTTCATCCAACAATTGCTTGTATGCCGCACTTGCTTTGAGTTCATCAGTCAACATATGATTAGGAACATCGGTTGGAATACCTGAGTAAACACCGGTGTGTCCGTCGTGTTTTAAATCCGCAAGAATATCATCGTCATCGGGAGTATGCTGAGGACTTCCTTCAAGCTTATCGATTGAGGCATCTAATTGCATGAAGTGACGAATAATAAGCTTAATGAAACGTAGGAAAGGAAAGTAACCTGTCTTCTTCTTGGTATTGTGGAAGAGTTGATAAGTAAAATCCTCCCATAGTAACTCTACATAGTTCACATTCTTCCTCTCATAGATG
The DNA here is from genome assembly GCA_025667525.1 of Glebionis coronaria. Lineage (NCBI taxonomy): Eukaryota > Viridiplantae > Streptophyta > Magnoliopsida > Asterales > Asteraceae > Glebionis > Glebionis coronaria. The sequence continues at coordinate 54,844,569 of CM046874.1, read as the reverse complement.
CCCCAAAAGATACAAGCAGTTGAAAAACGCAAAGAGTCATATCCAGTTGATTTAGCAGTAAAACACCGAACGAGTATTCCGAAAAATGTTTTCCAAGGTTGATCCAAATTAGCTGTTGTAAACCGAGACACCAGTCGTAAATCAGGATCACCGTATCCAAGGGAGTGATACATTTTCACAATTGAATTCTTGTCCGGGTCGGCTGTAAACTTTTGACCTGCAGGTGGTATTGGTAATCCGATTATTTGACGAAAGATAGAAAATGTGAGAATACATTCCTTTTTGTTGATGGTGAATGAGAACTTTCTGTCTGTTAGCCGTTTCTTTGAAGCCCAAAATTCATGCATATAATCGGTTGGAACCGAAGCCGTACCCCAGAACACCTTCTTAATTGGAGTTCGAGCAAGAATATCTGTGACCACTTTGAAAGCATAGTGAGCTGAGGTATAATCTTCTTTGTCTTCTTTTAGTCGAAAGTTGTTTGGTATGAACTGTAGAGCCTTGGCGGCTTCAAGTGCCTGATTAGCTTTGATTTGCTTCTCGATAAGTTGAGACATGTTTTCTGCTTAAGACGAACAAACATACAAGATTGATATACCAAAATATATATATATCATGATGTATCTATACCTAAGCAAATCAAGCATATACCATAGACAACAAACAATACACCATCTTTGAATAAAGCTACAATCTTTGGATAAATGCACTTGACATTTTCGGAAGAAGTGACATTTTCAAAGAAAACAATTTTTTCGGAATAACAGATATTTTCAGATAAAATAACTTTTTCGGAAAAAAACATCTTTTTCAGAGAAATCATCTTCTTCGGAATAAATGACATTTTCAGCAAAAGCACCTTTTTCGGAATAACAGACATTTTCAGAAAAATCCACTTTTTCGAAATAAATGACAATTTCAGAAAAATTATCTTTTTCGGAATAACAGACATTTTAAGCAAAAACACCTTTTTCGGAATAATGACATTTTCCGAAAAAATCCTCTTCTTCGGAATAATGACTTTTCAGTAAAATCATCTTTTCCGGAATAATGACTTTTTCAGTAAAAACAACTTTTTCGGAAAAATGCCTTTTTCAGTAAAATCAACTTTTTCGGAATAATGACTTTTTCAGTAAAATCAACTTTTTCGGAAAAATGACTTTTTCAGTAAAATCAACTTTTTCGGAATAATGACATTTTTAGAAAAATCATCTTCTTCGGAATAATTACTTCTTCAGTAAAATCATCTTTTTCGGAATAATGACTTTTTCAGTAAAAAACAACTTTTTCGGAAAAATGACTTTTTCAGTAAAATCAACTTTTTCGGAATAATGACTTTTTCAGTAAAATCAACTTTTTCGGAAAAATGACTTTTTCAGTGAAATCTACTTCGGAAAAATGACATTTTCAGAGAAACAATTTTTTCAGAAAAAAACATATCTTTTCAGATAAATATACTTTATCGCAATAAATGAGTTTTTCAGAAGGATCCATTTTTTCGCAATAAACGACTTTTTCAGATAAATCTTCGGATAAAGGCCATGTTTTTAGAAAAATTCATGTGTTTCATATCCTCAACTACCATCTCGTTATAATTCTTGGGGCAAAGAGTGATTCTAAGGCATCCTACACTAAGGCTCTATGTTCTAAATCTAATGGCATACAAAAAACCTCTCTATCAATTAACCAATTAATCGAAAAATCTATAAACCCTAATTAGTTCAGATTCAATGGAAACTTGTTATAGTTATGAAAGGAGTGAGATATAATCATCTAAATAATAAATACTGATAGTAATAAGTATACCTAGATCAGACAATCGATTAGCACAAATTGATGGATGAACGAAGCAATATCAATGACGGTTAGGAGGTTTATTTGTGTGTGAAACAGTTATGACCAAGAGACGAGAAAAGGGAAGGGGGATATATTTGACTTTGATCAAACCAAGTTGCAAGAAATTGCAACTTGGTCCCCCTTGTTGCAAATGCGCAATGTTTTACCCCTAAGGATTAGGATGTTAAAAAAACACATGTAAAAACACATGAATTAACCAACACCTAAACCCGTAACGTCTTATCTTTGAAACCAAACACGAAAACAAACTCCTAATGCTTAATTGCAAACAAGCTATTCCTCAAACCACATAAAGCACACAAAGCATATAATGATGAGAATGGTCGGTTTATATTTTCTGAAAACCCTTTTTGAAGATGACTTTTAATTCCAAAAGCAATATAATATTTGCTCCCCCTTAAACATAGACCCGTTTTCTATTTAAAGAGCTGTAGTCATTGTTTTTAAAAGAACAAATGAAAGACTTTTTTGATTAAGACGATATTAAAATAATTCGTGGTGGCAATAAGATTTCTCTTATTTTAACAAAATAAGTGCACTGAAACGTACACAAATTTGTGTTAGACCAAGTTGTAGAAACTAGAAGGGGGGGGGGGTTGAATAGTTTCTCTTCGATTGGTGACCAAATTAAAATTCCTTTCAATTTGGTTTGTATCAAAACTATCTTTTACTTGAGGCTAAGTTGCATAATGATTAGGTTCAATTCAAATGCACTAGCAAAGATAATAGGTAAGTGTAATGATAATGAAATAAGTAAAGAGTAAGGAAGGAGACAACCTAGTGGGAAGACACCAAGATTTATAGTGGTTCGACAACGAGGCTCTATCCTCGTTTCTACTCCACTCCTCGAGTACACCTACTCGAGATTTCCACTATATCCACAAGCTCCCTTCTCGGCGGAGAAAACCTTACATCGTTGCTTACATTATTTTCTGACACTAAGCTAAATGTCGAGACCTAATCTTTAGCTAGGACCAATCTACACAACGTTGCCTACTTCACAATTTAACGACACAAGGCTAGATGTCGGGTTCTAATCTTAAGGTAGAACCAATCTTCACGACGTTGCCTACTTCACCATTTTACGACACAAGGCTAGATGTCGAGTTCTAATCGAAAGCTAGAACCAATCTTCACGACTCTTCACTTTGAAGCTAAGTGAGAACTTCACACAACACAACTACTAGTCACTTTATAGTTTAGTGAGAACTCACAAGACACAACCACATTACTTTATAGTTTAGTGAGAACTCCTAATCAAATCTATTACAACTCAACTAGACTTATCCAAGTACACACATGTATCTTGGATTTACACAACACAAATCCAAGCAAACACATATGCAATGGATGTACACAACAAATCCAAGTATCCACAAATAACTTAGATGAACACAACTAGTCCAAGTATTCATAAATACATTGGATTGACCTAAAACAAAAAAGGTATCATGATGAATATGACTAGCTCATAGATTCATCTTTATCACAACACTAGTGAGTGAGTGATCTTCTCATTGGACAAGGTAAAGGAGGGGATGAAGAGGATAATCATATGTAAACATCCTTAACAATTTAAGTGATCATTTACTAATGATTATGCTATATAAAACAGAAAGAGGGCTGAGAAAAACGTCCAAGAGGCTTACTGGAAAATGAGATTTGACCCACTATTTAAAGGAGACAAAGTATAACGGATCTATAACGGCTAGCTGTGCGCGGTACCTTATCTCACCCCCGCGGTTCCATATCGCTAAGGAACCGCGTAGGTACTTAAGGTACCGCCACTAGACTCCGCTCCATTTTTTTGTCTTTTAGTGGGGTGGGAATATCTGAGGTATTTGAAACATTCAAAGGATATTCTAACAGCATTTGGAATATGCTATTTTCAAATTTCCATTTTCCATTTTAATAAAACATTTTCTAAAAAAGAAAGTTTATTAAAAAGTCTTTTGTCATATTAACAAAAGTGAGTTTTAAGGATAATCATTTTGATGATCACTAAGTATGATTAAGAAAGGTTAGTGATATGATTATTACCTTGATGATAGTGTTAGTCAAATAATTCATTTTGTGTTTTACACTAAATGTGTTGTATGGTTTGTTGTGATCAAAACTAAGAAAGATTAGTTAACACTAATAATGTTTTTAGGTATCACTTGCATTAACAATCTCCCCCTTTTTGATTACGACAAATGATAAACTCATTTACGTAGAAACACAAAATATGGAATTATTAACTAGTTTATCACTATCATTTCTCCCCCTTTGTCGTAGCAAAAAGGTTAGCACAAGTCTTTGAAGAACATCGAACTTTGCTAGTAGCTCCCCCTTGGTGGTTGCTCCCCCTTGCTTGGGGCACCAAGTTTGTGAGCTAAGGTGACATGCTACACAAAGGTTAATAGAAAGGAAAGAAACACCAATGTATATATGATCACTACCTACTAAGTAACTTGAGAGGAGAGAGAGAAGAAGTCTCAAATTAGAAGCAAGTATTTTGCTAAGTATGTCCAAAGAGGTAATTGACAAAATCAAACTTCAATCAAATGAAGATGATAAGCTTGTCAATGGGTTAAAGCTTAGAATTGATGGAATCACCCATAAGCAATTGTAAAAATTAACCATGATCAACTCAAAATAGAACTAATGAAATAACACACAAACAACACAAATGTTACATAAAAAAAGACACAACAAAGAAGATAGTCATACACACAATATGAGTATCTAAAAGCAATAAATATGGAAAATAAACCACTAAGCATAAGCTAGTCTAATAGTGATATTTTCCAAGATTGCAAAAAAAAATAAAAGACTAAAAAGACGACGATGCATCATTCGAAGTTTTGTCCACCAGAACGAAAACTTGAATAGGAGGTCGAGTGAGGAGGAATTCAAGAAAATTTAACTTCTCATACACATGAGCAAGTTCAATTTGTTGAAATCGACAACAAACACACGAGGATCCATGATGCAACACAAAATCGTTTGATGGGGGTATGGCATCAAACTTAGGGTTTGGTGGTGGTGGGGTAATGGGTTTGGGAATGTTTTCACAATGCCTTGTGAGGTTTGGGAAGGTTGAAAGGTCATTGAGTTGAGGGGTATTGAAGGATTGTGGTGGTGGGGGAACATTTTCTTTTGCTCCGGTGATGGGGTTTATAGTATAAGTCTCATTCCAATACTTGATTGGAGAGAAGGTAGGGTTTTTGGGTGGTTTGGACGAAGATGGTTCATTCTTCTTAACCTAAATAGGTCGAACCAAGATTTTAGGTTTCTTTGAAAGCTTGGATGAGGAATCTTTGGGTGAGTGGGGTTGTGACAAAGAAATGTCAAGGTTAGGAATGTAGGAGTTAGGCATTGTGAGAATGTGAGAATGAAATCTCAAGGTTATGTGAGAATGAATTCTCAAGGTTGGGAAGGTGTGAGAATGAAATCTCAAGGTTGTGTGAGAGTGAATTCTCAAGGTTGGGAAGGTGTGAGAATGAAATCTCAAGGTTGGGGTATAATTAAAATGTAATCAAAGTAAGAATTTGAATACAAAATGTGGAGTGTGAAGGAATGTTTAGTCATTTTGAGTAAACAGGGAATCTTCACAGGGTATAGGGTTTCAAAAGTTTTGACCAAAAATACGTCAAATGTTGATTTCTGCCCGCGCTACCTTAAAGGCACCGGCGGTTCCTTAGCACATAAGGAACCGCGCGACTTTATTGAGCCGCGTCCAGTGGACATGAAACCATGTTTTTCCTGGGTTTTGGGAAAAACTAAGACTTTTTCAAAAAATTGCAAATCTTGGAATTTTACCTCTATTTGCACCAAATTATGCTAGGGTTGCATAAAGCAACACATTCACAAAGAATGTCTTGACAAAGGGTGACAAAATAATTTAGATATCATTTTGAGCCAATTTTAGTCAAGTTTTTAGAGGTTGTGATAGATTTAGGTTCAATTTTAATTTCAAATTAAAGTTGATTAGTGTGCACAAAAGGATAGAAACACACAAAGCTAAATCCATAGATCAACAACATGAAACATTCATGAAAGGAGCAAGTACAATGACAAATAAAACTACCTAATACATAGCTAGCTTAACATTAGATCTAGATAAGTAATCTTCTTTGGCTTGGTTTTTTTGAAACTCTTATTAAGAAAACTTCATCATTCATCTCCTAGGAGGAGGCATGGAGAACAAGGCAAGCTAGAACTCTTGCAACCTCCTATGTAGTCCATACATATCCATCCTAAGGTTATGGATGATGTAGTGGTTGTAAAGACAACATGGACAACTAAGACCATGTGTTTGTGGAAACCCATAGTATGGATCACCCAAAAGGAGGGAAAGTGGAACACCCAAAATTGGGATGTTTGAGTTGGGTGGAGGTGGAGGCATGTTCCCTAAAGGGGAAATGGGTGAGTGTGGAGGTAAATTCTCCAAGGGTGATGTGGGTGAGAGTGGAGGCATGTTCCCTAAAGGGGAAATGGGTGAGTGTGGAGGTAAATTCTCCAAGGTTGGTGAAATGGGTGAGTTAAGAGGGGTAAATGGTGAAGTCACCAAGGTATCATCAAAGTCATTCACAAAAGGAATTCTTTGGATTGGTTGGGGTTGTGTGGTCACATCCAAGGGTGCACTTGGAGTGAAGGGTGAATAGAGCTCATTCATTCTTGAGTTGAATGAAAAGGAGGTAGAACCAATGGAGTGGTTAGTACCATGGGTGGATGATGTCTTGCATGGTGCAAGAGGTGGGGAAGGTGATGAAGAAATGAGGATAGGAACCATCTCATTCTTAGGTGTGTGGAAAGGTGAGGAGTTAGGCTTGGCTACCTTAATCCTTATTTTGAGTGTTTTCCTTGGGGTGGAGGTCTTGGAAGTGTTTGAGGTTTTGGTACACACCATGGTTGACAAGGGTGGTTTAAGGTTTAGGGAAGTATGTTTGATGTGTGAAGAACATGGCAAACAAGGTGGGTTTAAATGGGTGAGGGGATGATCCAAACTAGTAATGGGTTAAAATCATTTTAGGTGAATAATGAATTTAGATAAGCTAGTTTAGGAAATGTGCAGTTTATTACAGAAAATCATGCAGTTTTTACACAGATTTAAGAAAACAATGTAAAGCAAAGATGCTGTCGTGCACAGTGACCGGCGGTTCCTTATCTAGGACCGGCGGTTCCTTATCGATAAGGAGCTGCGGGTTGATATGGAACCGCGACAAGAGGGCTTTCAAAAATTTCCCATCCCAGTTTTTGATAAACCCAGATTTTTACCAAAAGATTCACAAGCCAAAGTTAACTACAGATCATAATCTAATAAGCTAACTATCATAAGGCATGCACAAAGCTATGTAAATCACAAACATAATGGCATAAACAATATTTAGGATCAAAATAAATAACAATCCAAACATGTAGCATAGGTTAATACACATCCAAGATAAAATAAAATTGTTTAACATTTCATGTTTACCAACATGTATTCTTTGAAATACTTCAAAGCTTTCACCTTCTCTTTTTGCCCAATCCCTTGATCATATTCCCCAAGAACTTGAAACCTTTTCTTGATTCAACCCGGTGTTCGTGCAATTCCCCTCGAGTTCTAAGGTTTTCACGGTAAAGATGATCCATATTGAGATCTTCTGGTACGTCACTAGAATGATGAGGAGGAGGAGCTAAGTCTTCAAATTCATCCTCGAATGGGTTTGAGGATGGATGGGAATTACTCGAAGAGTGGAAATGAGAACTAGTACCTATGCCATCACCATCACTTGTTGGCATGTCCATGTCCTCATCATCCATCTCTTGATGATCAGATTTTCTCGATCCTTGATCACTTCTTGTCTTTCTTGCATATGCCTCTTGAATAGGCAACATAACCCGATGAACCGGGTAGAAGCGATAAATATCGAGGTGGGGAAAATCATGAGCAACCCTTTTGAAAAGGCGAGTTAGAAGAATAGCATAGGGAAGGTTTTTTTGGGCTTCGAAAGGGCATAACTGATTCGTCGAGCGATATAGAATGCCAAGTTGTACTTGGTGGATGTAAAGATGCAACTCAACATATGCACCATACACGCCGGGATATGATCCCGGTTTCCACCAAGACAAAAGACATTCTCCCTAAGGATATTGGCCCATTGGACCATAAAATCCTTAAGGTCGCTAGAGAGCACTTCATATCGATTCACATTTTGTACATTTGAATGAAGGCTTCTCACAACGTTTCCATCATGCTCTTTCGAGATGATGTCAAGGATGAACTCTAGATCAATTTCGGTGAGGTCATTTGGAGGTTTATCGTAGGATTTCGATAGAGCATCAAGTCTCCATTTATCCGTAAAACGACAAGTGCCTTCATATGGCACACCGAGAATTTGACCAAAGTTTTCGAGGGAGTATTGAATCAATTGATCATTCAACACTAAACGAATGAAAATTTCTCCATTGTATTCAAGCATGGAGTAGGTGCTAAAGAATTCAAGAAGGAATAAGGGGTAAATATCTTCTTCTATGTTGAGCTAGCAATCAAACCCCGAAAGCTCAAACATAGATTGGATATAGTCATAACCCGTTATTTCCTTGTCAACGACTCTACCCTCATGGAAACAACGAGTGGAAAGGGATGGAAAAGCGTTTTGAAGTTGGGGGGAAGCATAGGTTTGGGAGAGGTTTGGCATGTATTGTCTAGTGTATTGATGATCTTTTTGATATTGAGAAGGCATGATTAGTACCTAAATAAACGCAAGAAAATATTTCTCCAATCACTCATATGAAAAATAAAATCAAATATCAAAAATATAAGAATGTGTTATATCAATTTCTTGACAAACATAGGATTAAATCCATATCATTCTCATGTTCACAATGTGTCTATTCCATCATTAACCAAGAACACATGATCTATGTTAGATCAACAATGGATTAGAACATTGGTTTTTCAAAACAAGGTTTTTAGGTAAGCATTAACAATGTCATTACCTACTTGTTCATGGGTTCATCTCAAATCCATCTTTTAATCAAAAATAATTAATCAAAATTCGGATTTGTTCTACAAGTGGGTTTTTAGTGAAATCTTAATGAATATCAACCTAAGGAATCATAGTAAAATAACCATGTCAACCCACATTCCTATTAAGGTTTTAATTCAATTTCAATTTTAAAAATCCCCAATTATGAAAGGATGAACCCTAGAACAAAATAGATGAAATTGAAAGAAAATACTTACAATTAATTGATGTTAGATGATGGATGAGTGAAACCCACAACTTGGAATCAATTAATTTGAGTGATTGAAGGTTTTTGAAGCTTCAACAATGGTGGAAAACAAGAAACCCGTCGGCTGTGTGTTTTTGGAAGAGAGAGGGTTTGGTTTGAAAAAATAAAATACTCAAACTGGCGCTCTGACAAAAGTTTCTGCCCGCGGTTCCTTATCGATAAGGTACCGCGGGTTTGAGCCGCATAGATAAGGAACCGCCTACAGAGGCAGGTTTTTATCTATGAAAAACGCCAAATTTTAAAAAACCAAGTTTTTCTAAAATACTTAAAATTATATCATGAGCCTTTTAGAATATCATTGGATCATCATAACACTAAGCAATATGCCTTAACGAAGGATTACGAGTTAAATCAAGATCGAAAAGAACCGAAACGGACAAACGACTACTCGTAGCAAAACGGCAAAGTGGAGAGAAGTCAAGGGAAATGAATCAAGACTAGGACCAATGCTCAAGGGATTAATGACAATCTTCAAATAGTGGTAACGAAGAGCTTGTGTCATATATAGTTGTTTAAGACGTGCCTTTCCGGCGAAACGTTAAACGGCTTTGGTAATGAATAAACACAAAGCAATTATTCAAGTATAGACTAAGATCACTTTCAATAATAGTCTTAGTCTAAACCAAAATATGAGCAAGGTATTTAATTCACTTTCTCTCCCACAAAGGGCCTACTAACCGTATGGGTGTAAACCATGGAAATCATGCTTGATACTTTAAGCTTCTACTAACTCACTCTACATCACCATAGTGAGTCAAGTATCCAAGAAATGAAGGTTTGAGAGGATAAAGGAAAAGAAACACAAACCACAATAAAATGTCAAGGCAAGGATGCCGAGAACAAGCACATAGTCAAGTAATGATCAAAAGAATGATCAAAGGGCGTGTGGAAGAACGAAAGCGTACCTTGGCCACAAAGAGCAATCCATGAAGGAATAAGTGCTATGCCTAATCAATGAGTATGATGAGTGCTAAGTCTTCAAGGACTAGTATCATTCCCAATCATCTTGGTATCATCATTCAAAGATGTTAAAGATCAATGAAGATGAGTCTTCTACAAGTGCAAGTAACTCAATCCACAACCAATTAAGTTATTGATCTTCATGAGTACCTACACAAAGCAAGATGCAAACTAGTAGATACATTTCAAGAGTATATCTAAAATGCATAAAGGCTACTAATCTTAAGTGGGATGTAATATTACCAATTAAAAGACCTATTTTCAAAGAAAACATAGTTTTGACCAAAGAGAAACTTTAGTATAACTTGACCTTCTAATTTGAGGAGACAATGGATCGATCCAAGTTTCAAAGTACAATATACTTCAAAGATCTTGAGTGACCATCGCTCTGATACCAATTGTAGAAACTAGAAGGTGGGGGGGGGGGGGGTTGAATAGTTTCTCTTCGATTGGTGACCAAATTAAAATTCCTTTCAATTTGGTTTGTATCAAAACTATCTTTTACTTGAGGCTAAGTTGCATAATGATTAGGTTCAATTCAAATGCACTAGCAAAGATAATAGGTAAGTGTAATGATAATGAAATAAGTAAAGAGTAAGGAAGGAGACAACCTAGTGGGAAGACACCAAGATTTATAGTGGTTCGACAACGAGGCTCTATCCTCGTTTCTACTCCACTCCTCGAGTACACCTACTCGAGATTTCCACTATATCCACAAGCTCCCTTCTCGGCGGAGAAAACCTTACATCGTTGCTTACATTATTTTCCGACACTAAGCTAAATGTCGAGACCTAATCTTTAGCTTGGACCAATCTACACAACGTTGCCTACTTCACAATTTAACGACACAAGGCTAGATGTCGGGTTCTAATCTTAAGGTAGAACCAATCTTCACGACGTTGCCTACTTCACCATTTTACGACACAAGGCTAGATGTCGAGTTCTAATCGAAATCTAGAACCAATCTTCACAACTCTTCACTTTGAAGCTAAGTGAGAACTTCACACAACACAACTACTAGTCACTTTATAGTTTAGTGAGAACTCACAAGACACAACCACATCACTTTATAGTTTAGTGAGAACTCCTAATCAAATCTCTTACAACTCAACTAGATTTATCCAAGTACACACATGTATCTTGGATTTACACAACACAAATCCAAGCAAACACATATGCAATGGATGTACACAACAAATCCAAGTATCTACAAATAACTTGGATGAACAAAACTAGTCCAAGTATTCATAAATACATTGGATTGACCTAAAACAAAAAAGGTATCATGATGAATATGACTAGCTCATAGATTCATCTGTATCACAACACTAGTGAGTGAGTGATCTTCTCATTGGACAAGGTAAAGGAGGGGATCAAGAGGATAATCATATGTAAACATCTTTAACAATTTAAGTGATCATTTACTAATGATTATGCTATAGAAAATAGAAAGAGGGCTGAGAAAAACGTCCAAGAGGCTTACTGGAAAATGAGATTTGACCCACTATTTAAAGGAGACAAAGTATAACGGATCTATAACGGCTAGCTGTGCGCGGTACCTTATCTCACCCTGCGGTTCCATATCGCTAAGGAACCGCGTAGGTACTTAAGGTACCGCCACTAGACTCTGTTCTGTTTTTTTGTCTTTTAGTAGGGTGGGAATATCTGAGGTATTTGAAACCTTCAAAGGATATTCTAACAGCATTTGGAATATGCTATTTTCAAATTTCCATTTTCCATTTTAATAAAACATTTTCTAAAAAAGAAATTTTATTAAAAAGTCTTTTGTCATATTAACAAAAGTGAGTATTAAGGATAATCATTTTGATGATCACTAAGTATGATTAAGAAAGGTTAGTGATATGATTATTACCTTGATGATAGTGTTAGTTAAATAATTCATTTTGTGTTTTACACTAAATGTGTTGTATGGTTTGTTGTGATCAAAACTAAGAAAGATTAGTTAACACTAATAATGTTTTTAGGCATCACTTGTATTAACACAAGTTATGAAGTAAACTCGATCCCTTGTATGGTTTTAAAGTAAACCATATCCGAGAAAATTAATTCCCATTGTGAGCCAACGCTTTCGTAAGAAATACGTGACTTTAATGCGAAAAGCAGGTTGCAGTCTGAAATAACTACAAGCCAAATGGGCATGTTTTAAAATATGTACAACTTTTATACGGACTCTATTTATGGCACCGTGTCAATTTTAATAGACATTTCTAAGGCCGTAAATATTACCGTACTAAAAGACATGCCCATTTTCAAATGAAAAATATTTTTGGATTTTCTTGATTTTATATTTTTTATGGATTTTCTATGTTTTATATTTTTTATGGTTTTTCTATGTTTTATATTTTTGTATTTTTCTTTTGGTGGTTTTAAATATATATAATAATATACAAGATCACGATCAAAGGATACTCTAGAATAGTTTACCACCACTATTCTTCAGATTCTTCTGCCAACTCCTTAAGTTTCGCTGGTGAGAATGATTTCATGCCTAGCTTTTCGATAAAAAACTCGATACGTCCTCGATCTAAGGCCTTTGTGAATATATCTGCCAGCTGACACTCAGTGTTGACGAAGTACAGTTCGATCACTCCATTCTTCACTTGCTCTTTGATGAAGTGGTAGCGTATGTCAATGTGCTTTGCCTGAGAATGTTGAACGTAGTTGCAGCACAGAGCAATTGCACTTTTGTTATCATAGTACATCGGGATTTTGTTGAAGCCAAGACCGTAGTTAGTTAATTGTGATCTCATCCAAAGAACTTGAGCACAACAACCGGACATAGCAATGTATTCAGCCTCAGTACTTGATATCGCAGCGCTTTTCTGCCTTTTTGATGCCCCACTAACCAGTCTATCTCCAAGAAGTTACACACTGCCAGAAGTGCTACGTCTAGTATCTTGACACCCAGCATAATCCGCATCTGCATATGATATTAGTGCAATAGAGGAATCCTTCGGATACCACATACCACGATGAAGTGTTCCTTTAAGATACCGAAAGATCCTTTTCACAACATGTAAGTGCTTTTCGGTAGGCCGGGCCTGATACCGGGTACACATGCATATAGCAAATTGCAAATCAGGCATGCTAGCAGTCAGATAAAGAAGGGTGCCGATCATTCCACGATAAAGTTTAGGATCGACAGCTATCCATTCCTTATCTTCATCTAACTTGGATCTCTCCACCATTTGAGTATCCACGGGGTCACAATTATCAAAATGATATTTCTTTAATGATTCAAGAGCAAATTTGGATTGATTAATGAAGATGCCTCTGGGATTCTGAGAAATTTGTAACCCTAAGAAAAATGAAATTTTTCCCATCATTGACATCTTAAAACGTGTGGACATAATATTCTCAAAATGGTCAGACAGTCTTTGATTAGTAGAAGCAAATATTATATCATCAACATAAATTTGTACCAGAATCATGTCGTTGTCCTCCTTGAGAATAAATAATGTTGGGTCCACTTTGCCTTTAGAGAAGCCTTTCGAAATGAGATAAGACGATAGGAGATCGTACCACGCGCGTGGAGCTTGTTTCAACCCGTAAAGAGCCTTCTTGAGCTTGTACACGTGATTAGGATACCCCGAGTTGACGAATCCATTCGGCTAGCTTACGTAGACATCTTCCCTTAATTCACCATTGAGAAATGCCGTCTTAACATCCATTTGGTAGACGATCATGTTCATGTGAGCAGCATACGCAAGGAATAGTCTAATCGCCTCCAATCGTGCAACAGGAGCAAAGGATTCTTCAAAGTCAATACCCAAAGCTTGTTTGTAACCTCTAGAAACCAATCTAGCTTTGTTCTTTAGCACTCCACCTAACTCATCGAGTTTAACCTTATATACCCATAACAATGTAAGGATTTCAACGTTACTGGGTAAAGGAACTAATTCCCACACTTCAAGACGTTGAAAGCTCTTGTAAGTGAGCAAATTCCAAATCGTGATCATAGTGATCCTCTTCAATATCATTATGAACGAGTGGGAGTGAAGATTCAGGTGTGGTTTGTGAATTGGTGGGGGATGGGACATCTTTTTCAAGAGTGACAATAGATGCCTCTGACTGATTTCCATTATCTTGAACAATAACTTCAGGAATTGGAGCTACTGCTATAGGTGCTGGAGAATCATCACTAGGTGGATAAAAGAATTCATCAAACATAGGTTGAAATAACTCATCCCACTCGGGCCTTGTAGGTGGTATAAATGATGAAGAAGTAGGATTGTTGGGAGTTAATCCGGAACTAACTGTACCGGTTCCCATCTCATGTAATGCGGGTTCAGAGCTGTGTTGCTCAGAAGCCATCGCTGTCAGCTCATCAAAATCGGCATCCAAAGTTTCTACTATCTTGCCAAGACGACGGTTATAAATTCAGTAAGCTTTCTTTGCAGATGAGTAACCAATGAAAATTCCAATGTCAGCCTTCGGTTGAAGCTTGCCCAAATTCTCACTATTAGTATTTGGATAACACAGTGCACCAAATACATGAAGAAATGAAATATCAGGTTTTTGTCCATGAAGTAGCTCATATGGAGTTTTACCATGGCGTTTACGAATGATGGAGCGGTTTTGGGTATAACATGCGGTTGCCACTGCTTCAGCCCATAAGAATAAAGGAGCATTCGCATAAATCAACATAGTTCTAGCAGCTTCCATTAGTGTACGGTTACGTCTTTCCACGACACCGTTTTGTTGTGGAGTGCGAGCAACAGAAGTTTCATGTGAAATACCGACCTCTTCATAATAGTCTCGTAGAGTTTGATTAACGAACTCAGTTCCATTATCAGTGTGAATGCGGTGAACAGTAGCATTAAGACGTACTTGGATCATTTTTAAGAAAGTAATAATATATTTTGGTGCTTGATCCTTGGATGCTAAACATTTTACCCATGTAAACCTTGAGAAATCATCCACCATGACGAGGATGTATTTTCTACCACTCACACTAGCCGTACGCATTGGCCCGCAAATGTAAAACCCGCATGCTTTTACCATGCATAGTACCCTTAGGATCGTACGTACTAGATTAAAACTTTCCTAATATAGCCTGATTACAATTACGTGTTAGGAGTTTACGTATTACGTACGTGTTAGAACACGATAAGTATTTACTATGCACGATCACGAAATAATTATTTAACGATAATTAATTACGAACATGTGATCATGAAATCATGAACGTAATTAAAACACGAACTATTATTAATTATGTATATATATTTATTACGAGCGTAATTAAATATATTTGATCACGGTATTTATGTAACGAGAACATTTAAAACACGAACATAAATAATCACAAACGAGTAACTAAATAACGAGACACGGAAAAAGGTGCGGGTACCCCAAGTGGGGTCCCTACCCGCGGCCAACAAGGACAAATGGGCCAAGCCCATTTGTCAAATTTACAAAAGGGGGTTATTTACTTTTTCACTACTCAAATAAACTTTACAGAAGATTTAAAAAAAACCTAAAACCTCCTCCTTCCTTTGTCTCTTTGTGCCGCCACCCTACAAACACCATACAAGGTGATTTTTGATCTTGAATCTCGGAATTCTAGTGATTGATCGTGTTTGTTCTTCGTCCTCTTGATCCACGAATTCGGTAAAACCTTTTTAAACCTTTTCTTTTGATTTAATCTTTTTATAAATTATGAACATGTAATGTTTTTACAAAAACATAATAATTAAGCATAGATCTAACATGTTTTGGTGTTAAATAAAATCAAAAGGTTGTTTTTAAGGGGTTTTTGTTTTGGCCGCAGGCTGCAACCGAACCCGAATGGGTTTCGGTTTGAAAAAGCCGACCACCACCAAGACCATATGGTCTTGGTTGGTGCGTGTAGGTCCCACAACAGCAAGGGAACATGGGGTACTCCGAGTTGGTTCGGGGTACGGTGTCGATTTCATGTCCGATTCATGCTTTTTAGTCTAGATCCGGTTCATGGTGTATGTTAGTTTTTTTATGTTTATGATCTTAGGTTAAAAATTAAATTAATAAAATGATGTGATTAATTTAATAACATGACTTAGGTTATTTAATTATTAATGATCATGAAATTATTTTAACCTAAGTATATTTATATTTAAGACTTATAATTAATTAATTATTTTAAAACCATAGATATAATTAATTAATTAACATGACTTAGGTTATATTATTAATATATAATAATACATATTTTAACCTAAGTATTTAACTTATTTAATTAAAAACATGTTATACTTTAATAAAATATTATAACCTATAGTTTAATTAAATTACATGAAATAATTATTAAACTATACACTATATCATATGACTTAGAAATAATCATGAAAAACACTTAGGCTTATATGCTTAGCTTATTTAACCAGTTTATTTCTAATTATGGAAACTTTCTATTTTTAGAAACTTAATTAAATAAGGCAGCTAATCTATTTATGGAAACCAACTATTTTTAGAAACTTCTTTATTTCAGGCAGCTAATCTAATTATGGAAACTTATTTAATTAAGGCAGCTAATCTATTTATGGAAACTTTCTATTTTTAGAAACTTATCTATTTTAAGCAGTAAATCTATTTTTGGAAACTTTCTATTTTTGGAAACTTTCTATTTTTGGAAAATTTCTATTTTTGGAAACTTTCTATTTTTGGTAACTTTCTATTTTTGGAAACTTTCTTTTTTGGAAACTTTCTATTTTTGGAAACTTTCTATTTTAGGAAACCTGCTATTTTTGGAAAGTTACTTATTATTACACAATGAGAAAAATAACACATGAAATACCAGAAATACTTAATCAGATTAAACAGAATATAAGATAAAACACAGGTTAAGGCTTAGAAACAGTAAAACATGGTAAGAACACATAAAATAAGCTAAGACATGACATAAGACCAGCTATGTATTTAGTAAGCAGATACTTATTCATGTACGTATTTATGTAGCACTAGTGATTCGGAAGTAGGATTCTCGCAGTTCGTCTTTCTCGTTCACTGGACATAAGGTACGGATTCCCGTCCTTTCAGTATGGACATTCTTTCCTTATTAGGATTCCCCGTATGCAGCCAACTGTTTTCCCGTAGTATAAGTTATGTGTTTGATTGCTTATGTTTAATTAAGATTACCTATAGCCATATACATGCATGACCAGTTTCACCTAGTTATGGAGGTACCATAACCATAACATTAGAGGCACTGATGTTATGACTTCACCACGGCGGAGTGATTGCTCGTGGCGTCCCTTCAGCTTTTGGCCATTTATTTATATTTACCATGTGGGGCGTATGGGTGCATCCTAGTTACATGTTTTTATTCAGGATTTCATGGTGAATGTGGTGTGTGCCTTGCATCCTTCACAAGGAGCTGATCCCTCCTACCCAAAAACCAGTATATTAAATTAGAGGCAGCCCCTCTAATTTGCATGATGAGGTCACCCCTCCAATTATTCATGCACGGTGGATTTTCATGACCTATATTGGCTAATGGTAAAATATGACAAACAGTTTTTATAAGATAAACATAAGACTTTCAACCTATTAAACCAGTTTTATTAAGACTTAACCAGGTTACTCGGGACTTAGTTTTCTTCCGTTGTTATTATGTTATATGCTTATTCTATTCATGCTTTATTGTACATCCGTGCACTGAGCGTATTTGCTCAGCCGTTTTCCTTTTCTATGTTCCCAAAACGGCAGGTACTCAGGGACGCTCGTAGACACTAAGAGTACGTACATATGGACTGGAAGCTGTCTAGCCTTCTTTACATTATGCATTTCCTTTCTTATGATACTTATGCTTTGGACATTGTTTAGTCCTTTCCTTTATTATACTATGTTTGTGTGTGATGAGCTTTACTTTTGGACTACCGATGTTTGATTCCGGTATTTTCCTTTTTATGGTCAAGTAATGTTTAGACATTTTTCCTTGTATGCTTTGATGACACGCAATAATTACTGTGATATTTCCATTTGCAAAATAGGGTGTTACAATTATGGTATCAGAGCCAAGGCTTCGACCTGTAGGCTCTTAAATATGAGCTGTGATAAGTGGGTAGTCACTACGGTCTTCCTAGAACTGACAGTTGTTTTCATGCATTCATCATTTTTAAGCATACATATACATGTCATTGTTACAGGGTTTTTGACTAAGTAATGGTTGATACAGGACTGGCCCTATTTAGTCGCATGTGTTTTATCGAAACTTTTAGATTTGGGACCGACCCATAGGCGTCCCCTCGATATGTCTTTTGTTTTGGGTGAACTGACCAGAGGCGTTCACTCTCGAGCATACAAAAGTTTTCATAAAAGTGCATCATGCATTCATACACAAAATTTTCTTGCATAAATTTTTTCTCGTGAAATTTTAGTATAAATTTTTTTTCATATATATATATATTATATTTTATGTTTCGATCTGTTTAATCATATGTTTTATGTTATACTGTCAGATGGTTCTCACACGCGAACAGGAGCAGCTCAATGCTGCAATTTAGGCTGCCATGCAAGCCTTGCTTCCTCAACTAAGGAATGGCATCAGGGCTGAAGTTCAAGCTGCCAACAATCAGCAGCACAATCAGCCACCTCCTCCTCCTCCTCCAGTGACATTAGCAGTATGGCTGGAGATATTCAACAAGCTCCGCCCTCGAGCTTTTGAGAAGACAGATAGCCCCAGCGATGCTGAAAGCTGGTTGGCTCACATCGAGAAGATTTTCAACGCTATGGGTTGTGACCCCGCATACAAGGCAAGGTTGGCATGCTATCGGTTCGAAGGCGATGTACTCAACTGGTGGTTAACATTGATGCAATCTGAAGGTGGTGATGAGTGGGTTGCTGGTTTGACTTGGGCTCAGTTCAAGGACAGGGTGATGGAGCAGTTCTTTCCCAAGGCTGAGCAGGACAAGCTCAAGAGAGAGTACCATGGGATCCGACAGAGAGCTGGGGAGAATAGCAACGAGTTTATGCAGCGCTTTCTTCGTTTGGCTGGTTTCCTTGGTGCGGCAGCAGGTACTCCTGAAGAGCAGGCACATCACTTTAGGTGGGCTCTTCGCACATCGGTCACAAACAATCTGGTGTGTGCTACGTTCAACACTGTAGCACAAGTGGCCGATGCAGCACGAAACTGGAGATGCTGCAGGAGAGAGATGAGTTCGGGGAAGCTGAAAGACCCGAAAAGAGGTAAACATTCGTATTCAAGCGGTGACCAATCCGTATACTTTCCATATGTCAATTATTCATCTCTTTAAATGTATCTTCCAGGCAGAAAACTGGGGACCGGTCTCAGCCGGCTACTCAGCAGCAGCCTCATCAGCCCAAGGGAAACGGTCAGACTAACGACCGTTCTGCTACGGATAGGCGTGGCGGTAATGACAATTATCGTAACAACGTCGGGCACTCCAACAGCAGCAGGTCCTAATACTTACGAAATTCCTTATGTTTTATGTTATAACTCATATTCTGACACTTTAGCAAACTTCTACCAGGAACCATGGAAACGGTAGGGACCAGAACCAAAGAGGTTCGCAGCCTAGCCGTCCAGCTATCACTGGTATTCAATCTTACGATTATCCGCTTTGTCCTTTGTACCCAACTATCATGTCTTATGTAAAATGTTTTATCAGGTTCCCAGCCAGCTAGAGCACCTGCTGGAGGATACACTCATCCTCTTTGCTCTACTTGCCACCGTAGGCACCCAGGACCATGTCGCCGTAATACTGATGCGTGCTTCAAGTGTGGTCATCCTGTCCATATTATGAAGGATTGCCGTAAGAGCGAGATGGAGGGTACATCGGGACATGCTGATACCAAGCCGCCTCCTACTGCCGGGCGTGTCTACACGACATCTCGAGACCAGGCCAACAAGTCTACAGGTACCATCACTGGAATCTTGTATATGTATGGTCAAGCTGCATGTGTTCTTTTCGATACGGGTGCTACTCACTCGGTTATTTCTACTGCTTATGCTAAGAACATTAGGATGCCTTCCTTGCCACTAGAAAATAGGCTTACTATTTCCACGCCTTCGGGGGACTCTGTATTAATCACCCATGTATACAAGAGTCTTCCCCTAGAATTTGATGATAAGGTTCGACCTGTCGACGCACTTCCGCTGGACATGAATGACTTCGACATGATTTTGGGCATGGATTGGCTATCCAAGTATCATGCTACCATAGACTGCCATTCATATCGAGTTATCTTCGGTGATGTCAATGCACTAGAGTACATTCATAATGGGTTCATACCCGGACGGTCTGTACAAGTCATATCCACCCTGCAAGCGCGTGCACTACTGTCACATGGCTGCGAGGGTTATCTAGCTACGGTTCACGACATGGATGCTGAATCTCCATCGATTCAGGATCAACCAATAGTGTCGGAATTCCAAGATGTGTTTCCAGCAGAACTTCCGGGCATACCACCTGCACGAGAAGTGGAATTCAGTATCGAACTGGTTCCAGGAGCTGAACCAATCTCCAAGGCTCCTTATCGCATGGCTCCCATAGAGCTGAAGGAGCTGAAGGATCAACTGTAAGAACTTCTTGAACGAGGTTTCATTCGACCGAGTGCATCTCCATGGGGCGCACCGGTCTTGTTTGTTAAGAATAAGGACGATAGTATGCGTCTTTCCATTCGGAATAGGTATCCACTGCCACGCATTGACGATCTGTTTGACCAACTCCAAGGGGCCAAACACTTTTCCAAGATCGATCTTAGGTCAGGCTATCATCAGCTACGGGTCAAGGAGCAGGACATCGCTAAGACTGCCTTTCGTACCCGTTATGGCCACTACGAGTTTGTAGTTATGCCATTTGGCCTGACAAATGCTCCAGCAGTGTTCATGGATCTGATGAACAGAATCTTTCATGAATTTCTGGACAAGTTCGTCATTGTTTTCATCGATGACATCCTGATTTTCTCAAAGTCCAAAGAGGAACACGAAGACCATCTTCGTACAGTACTACAGATTCTTCGCCAGAAGCAGCTGTATGCTAAATTCTCCAAGTGTGAGTTCTGGTTAGACAAGGTGGCATTCTTAGGTCACATTGTATCAGCAGAAGGAATCACTATGGATCCAGCAAAGGTTGAGGCCATTACTAAGTGGCCAAGGCCGACATCAGCGACGGAAGTCCGTAGTTTCTTAGGCTTAGCTGGCTATTACCGTAGGTTCGTGGAGAACTTTTCCCGCCTAGCACTACCATTGACCAAACTGATGCGGAAAGGGGAGAAATTCGTCTGGACTGAAGATCGAGAGAAGAGCTTTGAAGACCTGAAGCAAAAGCTAGTATCTGCACCCATTCTTACTCTACCATCTGGTACGGGTGGATTTCAAATCTACAGCGATGCATCGGGGAAGGGACTTGGCTGTGTTCTCATGCAACATGGGAAAGTGGTCGCGTACGCTTCACGTCAGCTTAAGCCTTATAAAGAAAATTACCCCACGCATGACTTGGAACTTGCTGCAGTCGTGTTTGCATTGAAGATATGGAGGCACTACTTATATGGAGAATCATGTGACATTTTCACGGACCACAAGAGCTTGAAGTATATCTTCACTCAGCGTAAATTGAACATGAGGCAGAGGAGATGGTTAGAGCTGTTGAAAGATTATGACATTAATCTACAGTATCATCCCGGAAAGGCAAATGTAGTAGCAGATGCTCTTAGCAGGAAGTCCGGAATGATCAACGGCATTAAAATCAAAGAGGAAATCATCAGAGACTTGGAGCGACTAGACATCGAGATCATGGTACGTGGACAGCACGGTTACTGGGCTAATCTTAGAGTAGAACCCGAGTTACTCTCTAAGATCAAGGAAGCTCAGAAAGATGACGGAGAAATCTGGGCGATAGTACAAAATTTGGAGAAGCTGACAGAATTCAGAGTAGATGCAGATGGTATCGTATGGCAGGCACTAGACTTTGTGTTCCTGATGACCAAGAACTCCGGGAAGCTTTGTTAGCTGAAGCTCATAGCTCCCCATTCTCGATACATCCTGGTTCGACTAAAATGTACCATGACATCAAACAGTACTTTTGGTGGAGTGGTATGAAACAGGATGTGACCACTTACGTCTCCAAATGTCTTACCTACCAACAGGTTAAGATCAAGCATCAGCGATCTGGCGGCCTCCTTCAACCGTTAGATATTCCAGAGTGGAAGTGGGACAAAATCACCATGGATTTTGTTACCGGTCTTCCGCCTACCAAAAGGAAGCACGATGCAATTTGGGTTATCGTTGATTGACTTACCAAATCAGCTCATTTCTTACCGATCCGCAAGGAAGATCCGGTAAGTAAACTCGCAGATACGTACAGACGAGAGATCATGAGACTCCACGGTGCACCATCCAGCATCGTCTCAGACAGAGATCCTCGTTTCACTTCGCGCTTTTGGAAAAGTCTTCAGAAAGCTTGGGGTACACAACTTAAGCTTAGCACGGCTTTTCATCCTCAAACGGACGGATAGTCGGAGCGAACCATTCAGACATTGGAGGATAGGTTGAGGTCATGTGCGTTGGAATGGACGGGTGATTGGGACGAATACATCTGTTTGGTGGAATTTGCATACAACAACAGCTGGCACGCAAGCATCAAGTGTGCTCCATTTGAGATGTTGTATGGCATAAAGTGTCGCGCCCCAATCTGCTGGGATCACGTTGGCGAGCGAACACTTGAAGGACCGGAAATCATAGAGATGACCAATGAGAAGATCGCAGTAGCTAAGCAGAAAATTCAGGAGGCACGGTCACGTCAGAAGAGTTACGCCGATAAACATCGTAGGGATATACACTTTAACGTAGGAGATCACGTCTTCCTTAAGGTTTCGCCGGCACGTGGTGTTAGACGCTTCGGGATTAAAGGGAAGCTCAGTCCTCGTTTCATCGGACCGTTTGATATCATTGAACGCGTCGGTGAAGTATCTTATCGACTGGCGTTACCTCCGCAGCTTTCGCATGTACACAATGTGTTTCATGTGTCCTTACTCAGAGGGTACCAGTATCATCCCCTTCACATGGTTTAGTATCCACTGGAACAGATACGTGAAGATCTTACTTTTATAGAAGAACCCGAACGAGTTCTTGACAGACAAGAACGAGTCATGAGAAAGAAAACGATTCCATTCGTCAAAATTCTATGGAGGGATCATACCGAGCGGGAAGCCACTTGGGAAACAGAGGAGTCTATCCGGGCTTCTTACCCTCATTTCATATTTTGAATTCGGGTATGTTCTTCTTTTCCAGTTTACTTTATCTATAATTCGGGGACGAATTATTCTTTTTAGGGGGGAAGAGTTGTAAAACCCGCATGCTTTTACCATGCATAGTACCCTTAGGATCGTACGTACTAGATTAAAACTTTCCTAATATAGCATGATTACGATTACGTGTTAGGAGTTTACGTATTACGTACGTGTTAGAACACGATAAGTATTTACTATGCACGATCACGAAATAATTATTTAACGATAATTAATCACGAACATGCGATCATGAAATCATGAACGTAATTAAAACACGAACTATTATTAATTACGTATATATATTTATTACGAGCGTAATTAAATATATTAGATCACGGTATTTACGTAACGAGAACATTTAAAACACGAACATAAATAATCACAAACGAGTAACTAAATAACGAGACACGGAAAAAGGTACGGGTACCCCAAGTGGGGTCCCTACCCGCGGCCAACAAGGACAAATGGGCCAAGCCCATTTGTCAAATTTACAAAAGGGGGTTATTTACTTTTTCACTACTCAAATAAACTTTACAGAAGATTTTAAGAAAACCTAAAACCTCCTCCTTCCTTTGTCTCTTTGTGCCGCCACCCTACAAACACCATACAAGGTGATTTTCGATCTTGGATCTCGGAATTCTAGTGATTGATCGTGTTTGTTCTTCGTCCTCTTGATCCACGAATTCGGTAAAACCTTTTTAAACCTTTTCTTTTGATTTAATCTTTTTATAAATTATGAACATGTAATGTTTTTACAAAAACATAATAATTAAGCATAGATCTAACATGTTTTGGTGTTAAATAAAATCAAAAGGTTGTTTTTAAGGGGTGTTTGTTTTGGCC
Organism: Glebionis coronaria; assembly: GCA_025667525.1. Classification (NCBI taxonomy): domain Eukaryota; kingdom Viridiplantae; phylum Streptophyta; class Magnoliopsida; order Asterales; family Asteraceae; genus Glebionis; species Glebionis coronaria. Next base: position 54,820,392 of record CM046874.1, on the reverse strand, counting down.
GCAGGCTGCAACCGAACCCGAATGGGTTTCGGTTTGCCAAGCCGACCACCACCAAGACCATATGGTCTTGGTTGGTGCGTGTGGGTCCCACGGCAGCAAGGGAACACGGGGTACCCCGAGTTGGTTCGGGGTACGGTGTCGATTTCATGTCCGGTTCATGCTTTTTAGTCTAGATCCGGTTCATGGTGTATGTTAGTTTTTTTACGTTTATGATCTTAGGTTAAAAATTAAGTTAATAAAATGATGTGATTAATTTAATAACATGACTTAGGTTATTTAATTATTAATGATCATGAAATTATTTTAACCTAAGTATATTTATATTTAAGACTTATAATTAATTAATTATTTTAAAACCATGGATATAATTAATTATTAACATGACTTAGGTTATATTATTAATATATAATAATACATATTTTAACCTAAGTATTTAACTTATTTAATTAAAAACATGTTATACTTTAATTAAATATTATAACCTATAGTTTAATTAAATTACATGAAATAATTATTAAACTATACACTATATCATATGACTTAGAAATAATCATGAAAAACACTTAGGCTTATATGCTTAGCTTATTTAACCAGCTTATTTCTAATTATGGAAACTTTCTATTTTTAGAAACTTAATTAAATAAGGCAGCTAATCTATTTATGGAAACCAGCTATTTTTAGAAACTTATTTATTTCAGACAGCTAATCTAATTATGGAAACTTATTTAATTAAGGCAGCTAATCTATTTATGGAAACTTTCTATTTTTAGAAACTTATCTATTTTAAGCAGTATATCTATTTTTGGAAACTTTCTATTTTTGGAAACTTTCTATTTTTGGAAACTTACTATTTTTGGAAACTTTCTATTTTTGGTAACTTTCTACTTTTGGAAACTTTCTATTTTTGGAAACTTTCTATTTTTGGAAACTTTCTATTTTAGGAAACCTGCTATTTTTGGAAAGTTACTTATTATTACACAGTGAGTATAATAACACATGAAATACCAGAAATACTTAATCAGATTAAACAGAATATAAGATAAAACACAGGTTAAGGCTTAGAAATAGTAAAACATGGTAAGAACACATAAAATAAGCTAAGACATGACATAAAACCAGCTATGTATTTAGTAAGTATATACTTATTCATGTATGTATTTATGTAGCACTAGTGATTCGGAAGTAGGATTCTCGCAGTTCGTCTTTCTCGTTCACTGGACATAAGGTACGAATTCCCGTCCTTTCAGTATGGACATTCTTTCCTTATTAGGATTCCCCGTATGCAGCCAACTGTTTTCCCATAGTATAAGTTATGTGTTTGATTGCTTATGTTTAATTAAGATTACCTATAGCCATATACATGCATGACCAGTTTCACCTAGTTATGGAGGTACCATAACCATAACATTAGAGGCACTGATGTTATGACTTCACCACGGCGGAGTGATTGCTCGTGGCGTCCCTTCAGCTTTTGGCCATTTATTTATATTTACCATGTAGGGCATATGGGTGCATCCCAGTTACATGTTTTTATTCAGGATTTCATGGTGAATGTGGTGTGTGCCTTGCATCCTTCACAAGGAGCTGATCCCTCCTACCCAAAAACCAGTATATTAAATTAGAGGCAGCCCCTCTAATTTGCATGATGAGGTCACCCCTCCAATTATTCATGCACGGTGGATTTTCATGACCTATATTGGCTAATGGTAAAATATGACAAACAGTTTTTATAAGATAAACATAAGACTTTCAACCTATTAAACCAGTTTTATTAAGACTTAACCAGGTTACTCGGGACTTAGTTTTCTTCCGCTGTTATTATGTTATATGCTTATTCTATTCATGCTTTATTGTACATCCGTGCACTGAGCGTATTTGCTCAGCCGTTTTCCTTTTCTATGTTCCCAAAACGGCAGGTACTCAGGGACGCTCGTAGACACTAAGAGTACGTACATATGGACTGGAAGCTGTCTAGCCTTCTTTACATTATGCATTTCCTTTCTTATGTTACTTATGCTTTAGACATTGTTTAGTCCTTTCCTTTATTATACTATGTTTGTGTGTGATGAGCTTTACTTTTGGACTACCGATGTTTGATTCTGGTATTTTCCTTTTTATGGTGAAGTAATGTTTAGACATTTTTCCTTGTATGCTTTGATGACACGCCATAATTACTGTGATATTTCCATTTCCAAAATGGGGTGTTACGGCAAAGATCCATGTGCAAAAGATACAGTGGTTATTGGTTGGTTTCTTCAGCTTTAGGTTTATATGATTTCTTGGTGCTCTTTCCCAAAGAACACGCGGAACATAAATGATCCTTGTCGAACTTAAGTTTTGGAAGACCATGAACAAGTTCATTTTTAGCCAAATGGTTTATAACATCAAAGTTAAGATGAGATAACCGACGATGCCACAAACATGACTTGGTCTTAGATGCTTTGGAAAGAAGGCATACAGGAGAGGCGACCATCATGTTTTGAATAGACAATGTGTAGAGATTATCCCCTCGAGAACCCTTTAACAAATCATTTCCTGCAAGATCGCGAATAAAGCAAGTATGTTTTCGAAAATCCACTTCAAGGTTTGAATCGCAAAATTGTCCCACTGAAAATAAATTATGACCAAGTCCCTCCACATAATATACCCTTGAAATCGTAACATTAACAATTTGATATTCACCGTAACCCATGATCTTCGCAATATGGTCGTTGTCGAATTTAACCGTTCCTAGAAACTTGCTGACGAAATTTCTAAGCATCGAGCGATCTCTGGTCATATGCTTTGAGCATCTAGAGTCCAAGTACCAGAGGATGATTTGGACCACCTGAAAATTTCACCAGACAAGGACGATGTATCGGAATCTAGTAGTTCCTTTGTGTTAGCAGGTACAGATATAATTATCTTAGATTTGCTAACCGAAGAATTCTTAGGCTTCCAAACTTGCTTCCTAAATGCCGGCTTAGATTCTAGTTGTCTAAGATCCTGAGGTACTTCTTCACTGATAGGCACAATAGTGGGGGCAGACCTAGTTAAAGGGCGCTTTTTCCATTTCTTAGTGCTAGTGTTCCTATTTAAAGGACGCTGAGACCTAACTTCTGTGGATGTGATCCTAGTTAAAGGACACGTTTTTCCATTAGCAGTGAAGGTCCTACCAATGGGTTTCCATTGCCAACCAACTTGGGTGAATTTCTTCCCCGTTGGAATCCATTCAAGTTTGTTCCTAATTGCATATATTTCATTCACGTGATCAACAAGACATAAATCATGATGCTTAGAAAACATGCATTCATTATAATTCCAACATCTCAAATTAGAATTCACATTTTGCTTAGGCTGCTGCACAAGCGCAGGGCCTTTAGTCTTAGTTACATGATTCTTTTTATTCAAATTAGAAATAACATTCCTAGGGTGAACTTCTACTTTCTTCTTCGTAGTCCTACTAGTGGAAGGCTTGATCCTATTCTTCTTGTCTTGAGATCCTTTAGCCTTAGTAGATACAATTACTCCTGTAGAAGCCAAGGGAACAATAGTTACAGATTTTGATTTAGCCTTGATGGGTGTGTTTAATATTGGCTTAGATCCTGGATTCTTATTAAATGGAGTCATGGCAATGGTGGTGGTTGGTTGTTTTAGGGGTGCAGGTATTGGTTGCCCAATGTACTCTAAGTTTGCTAAACAATCCTGAACGCAATCCACATATAATAATAGCTCATATAGAAGATGACTTGTAGGATCTAGTTCACGCATGTCATCAACGATCTCTCTAGCTAGATTTGCATGTTCTAAGGCATTTTTCATGTATGTGGCAAACTTAGTTGGACTATTCTTAAATTTTGGATCCCGATATAGCACATGTGGGTTGGGTTTGGGAGCACTAGAGGTCGAGGCAGAAATGGTGGTTGGATTATCAACAACTTCTTGTCCTTTGAGTTGAAGTCTCTCCTTTAATTCAGCCAAAACCATGTTTTTGTCTATGAGTTGAATATTTAAGTCAGAGATTTCATCGCACTTACGGTTCAGTTGGTCAACGAGTGACTTTTTCTCTGCCGCATTTAGAGCGAAGCGATCTTCTAATGAACCATAAATTTGTGAAAAACCCTGCTTTACTTTATCAAACTCCCCTAGCATAGAAGTAATTCTATCTTCGAGGCATGATTTTTAATCTCTGCAGCCTCTAGTTCCAATTTCTCTGCTACTGATTCTCTCTTAAGTCTCATAATTTCTTCCTCTAATGCCTGAACCACCTGAATCATCTTGTCACTTGTCTCAACGGAGTTTTCACAATCATTTGTTTTTGAAAGAGTTTCATTTTTAGATTGATTTTCAATTTCAAGAGATATACAATGTTGTTGAAGCTCGTTAAAACGTTTTGAAAGTGTGTTATAAGAATCTTGAAGCTTTAAAAATTCAGCGTTGGATTTATGACAAGAATGATTATCTACATTAATCACAGGCTCAACAATATTCACAGATAAATCATGCACATCATCACATATATTCACAATAGATGAAATCTCATGAGCACATTTAAGAGTAACAACTTGCATCACTTCGAGAGACACCATATGTTCTAAGAATCGGTCATATTCGGATAAAATCTTTTATTTTTCAATTAAATGTTGTTCATAAGCATCATCCATTTCATAGAAAACTTTTTGAACTTCACCAATTTCAAAACTTAGATTTCCCGCTAGATCATAGACTCCATTTTTAATATGGTTTACAAATGGAACGATCTCTTTCTCAAACACCGTTTTCATGTGTTCGAAAGCCCATTCTCCAGTGGTTTGAGCCGTTGAAGTCGTACATTCCAGGATGACCTTGTCAAACTCGGTAAGGTATCGCTCAATCTCTTCCAAGCTGAGCTTTACCGTACTTACCGGTGGAAGATTCTTAGGAATTTCCTTCGGTTCGTCCGAGTTAACGAGTGTAGGAATTATACTAAGGCATTCTCTAGTAGGCATGAAAGTGGATGTTTGGATAGATTTCTTTTGCATATTAAATCGAGTTCTAAGATCTATTTTAGCATTTGTTGCATTCATTTGAGCATAGTCATATTCAGGATATGTAGGAAGTAATTTTAACCGATTTCTTCATATGGTGTCATGCTCTCAGATTCATTCAAGAACACAATCGGATCTAATACCAATCCTAACTTGGTTGCATCATAAAGTCGTGGGTTATGGTGAAGTGCTTGCTTTGCATACCTCGGGTTAGGTGGTAGGTCTATTAGACGCGATAGATTGAACTCTTGAAAAGAAGAATGAAACAAGGGTACTAAGTGTGAAGCAGAGTATTGTTTTAATAGCAAAATTTCAGTCTTTTTAACTCTCTCAGACGCCTTAATTTCTGTTTCAATCCTTTTAGACTCGAGAATTTCGAAATCCGCTTGTAGTTTTTGAAAATTATTAACGACTGACTCTTTTTCTTTAAGTTCTTTTGAAAGATTTGCTCTTAAACTCTCAATTTCTAGCAGATTATCCATTTGGACTTGCCTAAACCTATCAAATTCAGGATTGGTTAAGGTAGTGGACACTGGAGTTAATTCCAAGGTTTTAACCTTTTCCTTATGCAAAGCAAGCTCGACAGATAAAGTCTGATTAACACTGAGGGTTTCAAGGACCGCATTATTCATTTGGCTAAGCAAAGATGCCGATACCATAACCAAACCAGGTTGAGCAAACGAATTTGTAGTCGTAATAGCTCCCAGTTATGGTTCACTCAAAGTCTGGGGACTTGCATCGATATTGCTATCATTGTTTGTCTCCTCGATTAAGTTACTAACCACCGGAGGCTGTTCCGGATACTCAGACATTTGCTCAACTTGATAAGGTACAATACTAGTATCCATTGCAGTATTTGGTACCTTAGAAGTTGTGTCAGCTCCATAATGTGAAAGATTTGCCATGAGAGCTGCTTTGGCGGTATTGAGATCATCATAGTCAGAGTCGTATGCATCCAAATCATCACATTGATATGCGACATTGTTTGTGATATATGTTGTGAGACCGTCAGTGTCCGCGACTCCCGGATCTGCGAGAAATGCCAACTCTTCTTCATCGAGCTCACGTCCTTAGGCTTGAGCATTCACCAAGTAGATCTTCTCCTGAAACCATGTGCTATCCCTTTTCCTCTTGGGTTGCTTACACTCCCGGGCCATGTGCCCTTCCCCTTTGCAGTTGTAACATATAATCATCTTCATTTTGCCAGTGTTATTACCCCTTGTAGCAGCAGTGTTAGATGACCGTGCACCAGCTGTAGATGAATTGAGTCTCCCCTGAAGTGGTTGCACCATTACTCTGCCATCCTGAATTGTAGCTTGTTGTCGAGAGTTAGAAGAGTTCTTTAACTGATTGTTTGCTGGAGCTGGTCTTCTGTAACCTCGTTTGTTCAATGTTTGAGTGAGATAAGCAGACATTTGAGCAAGTATATCAGTAGGACTATCCCCTTGTCTAAACTCAGGGACAGGAATCTCATCATCACAATAGAACGCTGGTTCTGATTGAGCTACAAGCGGATTGGAGGGAACACTACCATGTTGTGGGTAATGGGGTTGAGAAGCCTTAAGTTGTTGATAGGTAACAACAGGGTTTGTTGGAGGTTGATAAGGTGAATACTGTTGAGAAGCATAAGGTAGCTGATGTGAGTCTCCTTGTGATGATGTTGCTGGTTGCTTGTATTATTGGTGATAAGATGTAGGCGGTTGTGGCAAGATTGAGTACTGTGGGAAGCTTGGTGTTTGATACAAAGGTTGGTAGGAAGATTAGTATCCCAAAGCAAGCGGAGAGTTGTGATATGACAATGTAGGATGGTTTGCCATTAATGCCAACGGTTCTTGATAAGATCCCTGAGAGATTCGTTTTTGGATCACATGCTTCTCATGTTGTTGTAAGAAAGCAAAAAGTTGATCTAAATTTGACTTGTGCAAATCTCGAGTCATCTTAACATCGGTGACATATTGACTTCATTCATGGGGTAACGTGTTCAAGAAATTTGTGTTTAGTTGAAACTGTTCAATCCTTAGACTATACACGTTCATGTCATTCATCAAAGTAGTGAAACGCCAGTAGTAATTGATAGGTGTGTAAACACCCATCCATTTACCACTTAATTCTGAGTAAAACGATACCAAAACACGTATTTAATATCATTTGTTTGGAATTATGCGTGGTTTTTGTGTTTATTGTGTTTTCAGAGCCAACCGGATGAATATTAAACAAAACATGGGATTGCACGGGTTTTACCGAAGAAAAAGACTCAAGATAAAGTCTATTGTCCAAGAGATGCAAAAGATTTTAAGTCACCGGGCCTATTCGAAGATTTATCAAAGAAAAGGACCAAAGATGGAAGATTTACATAAGTCGAAGAAACTCAAGTCTATTAAACGAAGAAATTAAAAGACGAGTTAAATTTAATCGACGACAAATCCCGAATCAGAATCGAAAACGTCAACTTTTCTGAAAAGACGAGAAGACAAGAAGAACGGGAGAAAGCCCACTCACCAACCAAAACAAACAAGCCTATAAATAGTCCACCCTCACACATTTTAGCCAGTTAGTTTTTAGTTTTTCTCTCCTCTTTTTTCTCCCTTTCTGTTTCGTACCATCACCAACACCACTAGGGTGTTTGGTGATTTTGATCTTTGATTTTTAATCTTGTAATTTCGTTCTTGTTTAGTGATTGTTAAAAACATTAATCATTCAACACAAGTTCTTGTTTAATCTTTCCATTTAATCTTGTTCATCATCATCTTTTATTTCAAGTTTTCAAGTTCGTATTTGATTGATTTGATCTTTAAAAGTTGTTGGGTTTTATGTTTTTGTTGATGGGATTTGTAGTTTATGGTTAGTAGATGCTTAGTGATTAGTTTTGTTTAAGTTTTGGTGAAAAACTTGGTTAATTTTTGGTAAAAATCGTGTTCTTATAGTGCTACTGTTCTTCGTCTTCATCATATTTTTGGTTGATTTATGAAAAACACTTCATTCGGAACTTTCAAAATCAATTGATTCGGAACTTTTGAAAAACCTTCATTCAGAACTTTTTTCCTTCATTCAGAACTTTTTCTTCATTCGGAACTTTTTCCTTCATTTAGAACTTTTTCCTTCATTCGGAACTTTTTCCTTCATTCGGAACTTTTTCCTTCATTCAGAACTTTTTCCTTCATTCGGAACTTTTTCCTTCATTCGGAACTTTTTCCTTCATTCGGAACTTTTTCCTTCATTCGGAACTTTTTCCTTCATTCGGAACTTTTTCCTTCATTCGGAACTTTTTCCTTCATTCGGAACTTTTCCTTCATTCGGAACTTTTTCCTTCATTCGGAACTTTTTCCTTCATTCGGAACTTTTTCCTTCATTCAGAACTTTTTCCTTCATTCGGAACTTTTTCCTTCATTCGGAACTTTTTCCTTCATTCGGAACTTTTTCCTTCATTCGGAACTTTTTCCTTCATTCGGAACTTTTTCCTTCATTCGGAACTTTTTCCTTCATTCAGAACTTTTTCCTTCATTCAGAACTTTTCCTTCATTCAGAACTTTTCCTTCATTCAGAACTTTTTCCTTCATTCAGAACTTTTTCCTTCATTCAGAACTTTTTTTTCCTTCATTCAGAATTTTTTTTTATTAGTTATTTTTGGCTTATTTTCTCTATTGCATGCATTTGATCTTTTTTAGTAGCATAGAAAATCACAACCCTTTTTGTACCAAGAACAACTATTCCACTTTGAGCTGTAATCAATTCGAGAGGATACCGAGATTTAATCTGAACCCATACAAAATCATTGTATCAAATGGCGCCGCTGCCGGCTCTTCTCGTTAAGATCAAAAGTTTTTTGTGAGAACTTGGATTTTGGGATCCGTTCCCCGTGAACGTTACTTTTTCATAAAAATTTTCAAAAACACTAAAAAATATAAAATTTTCAAAAATACAAAAAAATTAAAAAACATAAAAACCAAAAATATTTTTGCTTTGTTTTTCTTTGTTCGTTCTTTTGCAGGTGTATGCGCACTCGATACACGTCTTATCAAGAGCCCGAGCCTCTCGATAACTTAGACATGGCTGGTGTACAAAACAACAACAACATACCACCTCCAAACAACAATAATAACAACAACAACCCGCCTTTCAACAACATGAACAATAACAACAACAATGAGCCCCTTCCGGATAATCGCCCGATGATTGAATTGCTGCAAGCTCATGTAGATGGCAACACTGACCCAATTGTCATACCTCCAATTGCCGCCAACAACTTTGAGCTAAAATCAGGCTTTATCCAGATGGTCTCTGCTCAACCATTCTTGGGACGTACCATTGATGACCCACATGACCACATCAAGAGATTCTTGCAACTCACTAACACGGTCAAATTCAATGGTGTTCCACAAGAGGTTATCAGGTTACAACTTTTTCCCTTTTCTTTAGAGGGACAAGCCCGGCATTGGCTTGCTAAGAACCGCCACAGAGTATTCTCTCGTGGACGGATTTGGAAACAAAGTTTATCAATTACTTTTTCCCACCCTCTCGTACTACCGCTTTGCGGAATGAAATCATAAATTTTGAACAAAAGTACGATGAGTCGTTCAGTGAATCTTGGGATCGTTTTAAAGATCTTTTAAGAAAATGCCCACAACATGGTTTTACCAAAGTACATCAAATTAATACTTTTTACAATGGTTTAAGCATGAGTGACCAAGATTCACTGAACAGTGCCTCGGGGGGTAATCTATTGGCTAAGACTTCCAATGCTGCTTGGGATATCATTGAGAATAAGTCTCGTGTGCAAACCAAGAGTGTTCGGACCAATGTCGCTAGTGCTAGCACTAGTGACAGCGACAAGCGATTGGACAAAATCACTACGCTTCTTGAATCGCTTGTCACCCACACCGTCAGCAACAACAACAACAACAACGCTAAACACGCTCAAGTTAGTGCTGTTAGCCAACCTTGTGAGATATGCGGTGGTCCTCACTCCTACACTACTTGTACTGCCACCCACGACTACCCTGCTGAGAATGTGAATGCGGCATATGGCACCTATCCTCAACCTGCTTATCAAGCTAGACCTCAAGGTGACCGTAATTTGCTTAGCTACCGTTCCAACAATTATCTTTCACCACCTGGTTTTCCTCCTACCAACCCAAACCAACAACAAAACCTTAATCGCCCTCCTCAACAACAACAACAACCTCGACAACCATACATCCCTCCTCACAAGCAGCAACAACCACCTCAACGTAACAACCAAGTTTACCAACAACCTGCTTATCAACCACCCGCATACAATGCTCCTCCCAACCAAACCACCACTGCATTACACCAAGAGGTTGCAACCTACATGAGGACCAATGATGTGATCGTGGAAAATCTCCAACAGGAAGTGCGAAACTTGAAAGCAGACTTGGTCAAACAAGGGAACGATTTGAGAGCCGACATGAGAAATACGTTGGATAGCCAAACTAATGATCTGAGGAACATGATGGCTGGTTTCTTCCAAGGTAATCAACCCTCTTCTTCGGGTACTCTTCCGAGTAACACCGTTGCGAATCCAAGAGGGGAGATGAAAGCAATCACCACTCGAAGTGGCAAAGGTACCAAGGAACCCGAGCTTCCTATACCTTCACCGGTGGTTGTGACTAAGGAGAACGAGTCACCTGCTCCTATTCCTCATCCTTCTCCTTCCCCAAATTCTCCACCTCTTCCTTCTACCCCTCCTCCACCCGTGGTTGTGAGTGATCCTATTCCCCTAAAGCCTTCTTCTTCATCCAATATACCTTATCCTTCAAGGTTGAGGAAAGAGAAGCAAAAGAGCAAGGATGATATTCAGGTTTCGAACTTCCTTAAAATGTTCAAACAACTGAATTTCAATATCTCCTTCGTTGAGGCTCTCGCTCACATGCCTAAATATGCAAAAATGTTTAAAGATCTTCTGAGCGACAAGGAAAATCTCCTCGATATTGCCAACACCCAACTTAATGAGAATTGCTCTACAGTGCTCTTAAGGAAATTGCCAACCAAGCTTGGTGATCCGGGTCGTTTCTTAATTCCTTGCAATTTCCCGGGAGTAGAGAATTGCATGGCCCTAGCCGATCTAGGTGCCAATATTAATCTTATGCCTCTAAGCGTTTGGAAGCAATTATCTCTCCCTGAGCTAGTCCCCACCAAAATGACTTTGGAATTGGCCAACCGTACGGTTGCTTATCCAGTGGGGATAGCCGAAGACGTCATTGTAGGAGTCGACAAATTCACCTTCCCTGCTGATTTCGTTGTCGTCGACTACGAGATGGACCCCCGTGTGCCACTAATTGTTGGTCGTCCATTCTTGAGGACCGGTCGCACTCTCATCGATGTTGAAGCCGGTGAGCTTATCATGAGAGTGGGTGACGATAAAGTAGTCTTCAACATGGGAAAGCTTTCTAAACAGCCTTATTCATACGAGAGTGTTAATTGTATTGACGTTCTTGATGAGGCTTGTGAAGAACACTTCAAAGATGCTTGTAAAAGTATTCCTACCTCTCTTCCCAATGTTGAGACCGTTTCCTCTATCGACTCATCACTATCTCTATTTGGAGAAAGTGATTTCCTTTGGAAAGATTTGGAAGCCACCATGGGAGATGTGAATTTAGACAATGACGATTCTACTACCAATTGGGATGAAGATCTCAGCTTCATTGAAAACCTTCTCAAAGAAGACAATCCTTCTCCTCCATCTCCCACGATCATTGCTATCGATACTCCGACTTCGAATACGCCTCCCGTCGAAAATCCTCCGGATTTAGAACTTAAGGAGTTGCCGCCCCATCTCGAGTATGTATTCCTTGAAGAAGAGAAGAAGTCGCCCGTCATCATCGCAAAGGACCTAAAAGAAGAAGAAAAAGCCCGACTTGTCGCCGTGTTGAAAGATCATAAGAAGGCTATTGCTTGGAAGATTTCGGATATTCGTGGAATTGATCCTCACTTCTGCACACACAAAATTCTCATGGAGGACGACTTTAAGCCCACAATTCAAAGCCAACGAAGGGTGAATCCAAAAATCCATGAAGTCATCAAAACAGAGGTTATCAAACTTCTTGATGCGGGTATGATTTACCCTATTTCGGATTCACCATGGGTTAGTCCAATCCATTGTGTGCCCAAGAAGGGCGGAATAACCGTTGTTCCCAATGAACACAACGAGTTGATTTCCACTCGTCTCCTTACTCGGTGGAGAGTTTGTATAGACTACCGCAAACTCAATGATGCCACGAGAAAGGATCATTTCCCTCTACCTTTTATGGACCAAATGCTTGAACGCTTAGCGGGTAATGAATATTACTGCTTTCTTGATGGTTTCTCGGGTTATTTCCAAATACCCATCGATCCCCAAGATCAAGAGAAAACTACATTCACTTGTCCCTATGGCACATTTGCTTACAAAAGAATGCCTTTTGGCTTATGCAATGCCCCCGGGACTTTCCAAAGGTGCATGTTAGCTATCTTCCATGACATGGTTGAACAAACCATGGAAGTATTCATGGATGATTTCTCGGTCTTCGGGGATTCCTTCTCTTCTTGCCTTGCCAATTTGGAACGTATGCTTAAGCGGTGAGAAGACACTCGCCTTGTTCTGAATTGGGAAAAATGCCATTTTATGGTAAAAGAAGGCATCGTGCTTGGACATAAGATCTCGAAAGCTGGTCTTGAAGTAGACCGTGCTAAAGTCGATGTTATCGCAAAGTTGCCTCCACCTTCAACCGTGAAGGGTGTGAGAAGTTTCTTGGGTCATGCGGGCTTCTACCGTCGATTCATCAAAGATTTTTCTCAAATCGCTCGCCCGATGACCCACCTCTTGGAAAAAGATACTCCTTTTATCTTTTCCAAAGAGTGTCTCGAAGCATTCAACTCGCTGAAGGATAAGCTAACTAAGGCACCCGTCTTGGTCACCCCTAATTGGGAGCTTCCCTTTGAGTTGATGTGCGATGCTAGTGATTTTGCTATTGGAGCGGTTCTGGGACAAAGAGTGAATAAACACTTCCAACCAATCCATTACGCTAGCAAGACAATGACAGGGGCACAATTGCATTATACGACAACGGAAAAAGAGCTTTTAGCTGTTGTCTATGCTTTTGAAAAATTCCGCCCCTATCTTGTCCTTTCCACAACAATTGTGTATACCGATCACTCCGCGCTGAAGTACTTGTTGACAAAGCAAGATTCCAAACCAAGACTTCTTCGCTGGGTTTTGCTGCTCCAGGAATTTAAAATCGAAATTCGCGATAAAAAAGGAGCAGAAAACCTAGCCGCGAATCATCTCAGTAGACTTGAGGATCCTTACCAGGGGGATCATCCAAACAAAGAAATCAATGATTCTTTTCCCTTGGAGACCTTAATGTCTATAAATTCGAAATCTAATGAAACCCCGTGGTTTGCGGACTTTACAAACTACTTGGCGGGTGGAATTCTCAAGGAAGGGTTGACGTCTCAACAAAAGAAAAAGTTCTTCACCGACATTAAGACTTACTTTTGGGACGACCCTTACCTATTCAAACAATGTGCCGACATGATTATCCGTCGATGTGTTGATGGACCGGCAGCTTCGGAAATCCTTGATGCTTGCCACAAAGGACCCACCGGTGGTCAATTTGGTCCCAACTACACCGCCAAAAAAGTGTTTGATTGGGGATTTTATTGGCCCTCCATATATCGTGACGCTCACGATATGGTTAAACGATGTGATGTTTGCCAAAAACAAGGCACTATCACACATAAAGATGAGATGCCTCAGACTTTCATTCAAGAGTGTGAAATCTTTGATGTTTGGGGTATCGACTTTATGGGGCCATTCCCTTCTTCTAAAGGAAACAAATACATCCTTGTAGCCGTTGACTACATTTCAAAGTGGGTTGAAGCCAAAGCTTTACCTACTAATGACGCAAGGGTGGTTTGTAACTTTTTAAAAGCTCTTTTCGCTAGATTCGGTGTGCCTCGTGCCATTATTAGTGATCGTGGGACTCATTTCTGCAATGACCAATTCGCAAGAGTCATGGCTAAGTACGGTGTAAATCATCGTCTTTCCACAGCCTACCACCCACAAACTAATGGCCAGGCTGAAATATCCAACCGAGGACTTAAGCGAATTCTGGAAAGAACCGTGGGAGAGCATCGTGCCTCATGGGCTGATAAACTTGATGATGCTTTGTGGGCTTTCCGTACTGCTTACAAGACCCCGATCGGCTGTACGCCTTATCGTCTTGTGTACGGGAAAGCGTGCCACCTCCTCATTGAGTTGGAGCACAAGGCTTATTGGACCTTGAAGTGGGCTAATTTTGATATTAACAAAGCCGGTGACCTACGCAAGATCCAACTCAATGAGCTGAATGAACTCCGGAATGAGGCTTATGAAAATTCTTTGATCTATAAGGAAAGAACTAAGCTCATTCACGACTCCAAGATCAAAAACCGAGAGTTCCATGTTGGAGACAAAGTCTTACTTTTTAACTCTCGGTTGAAAATCTTCTCAGGAAAGCTCAAATCTCGTTGGTCCGGCCCATTCACCATTGCCCAAATTTTTCCATATGGTACTCTCGAGCTCGCTCAACCTAATGGACCTAATTTTAAGGTGAATGGCCAACGAGTGAAGTTGTACTTTGGTGAGGACACCTCTCAGGAGGTGATTCCATCCCTCACCACGTTCCCCATGAACTAATTTTGGGTCGAGTCAGGCTCGTGACTCGGTTATCAAAAACAAGCGCTCCTCGGGAGGCAGCCCGAGTATCTATCCTTTTATGTTTTAACCTCCTAAGTGTAGGGGGACTTCCATACGTGTTTGTCTTTGTGTGGTGATGTGATTACAGGGATTAGTGCACTCTTGGAACCTACGAAGAACCGTGCTCCCGTGTTATCCGAAATTCGGTTCTATCTCTCAACTATCGTGATTCAATTTTCTTCATACTCACATTTGAAATTGATCACTTTAGTCGTCTCTTCCTTAACTTGAGTTAACCAACGTGCACAATGTCATAAGTGTAGGGGAGATTTTTCCCACATGCTTAAACATTGAGGACAATGTTTATCTTAAGTGTAGGGGGGACTTCTATCGAAGTTTTAAGTGGACTTTTCCATGAAAATGCCTTCATTTGACCGGAAAATCTTATTTTTCAACATTTTTCAATTTTTTTTATTAACTTTGGCCATTTAGTCGTAATTTTTAAATTTTTCCTCGTTACTTTCATATGTATATATCCCGCAAATAAGTCAAAAATATTAATAAAGTGGTGTAGCTAGTTTAGAAATCTTTGACATATTAGGCCCGTTGCGATTATTTTGACTCAACCCGAATAGACTTATCCAAGTTTATTCTAGCTAGTATCCTTAACCATGTAGACCTTAATTGGTTTATTAGGCTAAGTATCCACGAGTCTCATTATTTGAGATTTTAAATTGTGGAGGACGAGAAATGATAGAGTCAATTATAAGTCGGTATTCTTGCACAAGCTCACTTGGTGTAATTATTTGCCTATTCTCCCATCACTTGCTAATAATTTATCTGCAATAAGTAAGGTCGTACGATTTGAAAAGTTACTTAGCTTCTAGCCCAAGATCGTTTAAAAGTTGCTCGGTAATGATAAGAGTTCATAGCCAAGGCATAACTTATGAAGCGGGGCGCGAAGATTGGCGAGTCCGAAAAGGCCCTAACAAGGCATGAGGATTCAATCTTATTGCTAAAGATCCAAGATGATGTGAAAAGCATTATTCCCAAAGTCAATATGAAGGATCAAGACTCACGACGAAAAGCAATCAACTCCCATAAAGATGATGGAGAATTCTATCCGAAAAGACCCTAACAAGGTATGAGGATAAATAGATCCAAGTCCGAAAAGGAGGCGGATCGTTGTATCTCAAAATCCCAAATAGAGATTGAAGAAATAATCATGAAGTCGTGGTCAACAAAGTTGGAGTACCCCTCAAAAGTCTCCAAGTGAAGAAACTCTATGAACGATGAGAAGACCATTATCTCAAGCACGTCTCTCAAGATATGAAGTATGAAGTACATGCCAAATATCGGCCCGAGAAAGGTCTCAAATCATGAACCAAGTTATGCCAAGATATGAACTTTTTTATATCCCGAGAAGCAGTTTTAAGAGATTTTGTCCTTTAGCTAACTATTGATCAAATCGTCCTACTTTGCTTTCAGCCTAAATAAACTATCGAAATAAGTCCAAAAATGCATCTTCATGATCATTCTAAGACAAAAATAAAATATAAGAGATACACCTAGGAATAAGGGAGTTTAAGCATTTAATTAATCCATGTGTGTAAGTGTTTGATTTACTAACTTATATAATAATGATCTCGTTTTTAAGCTTAGTTTAGGGAACGTGAAACTTGAGGGTGATAAATCTTCACAGCACCAAAGCCCTAATGTAAGTCATTGGTTTCTTTGCAAGTTATTTCTATTCTTTTGTTTCCTTTTAAGTTTAATTTCTTTTAGTACTTTAAATTTTTGTTTAGTAGTATTTGAATAAGGCCAAGGTTGATGGATTATGAGAAAAGTTAAAATTGCTTTATCACTAAGCATTGCATGAGGGCATGGCAATGGTTAAGTGTAGGGGATTTGATAGGTGTGTAAACACCCATCCTTTTACCACTTAATTCTGAGTAAAACGATACCAAAACACGTATTTAATATCATTTGTTTGGAATTATGCGTGGTTTTTGTGTTTATTGTGTTTTCAGAGCCAACCGGATGAATATTAAAGAAAACATGGGATTGCACGGGTTTTACCGAAGAAAAAGACTCAAGATAAAGTCTATTGTCCAAGAGATGCAAAAGATTTGAAGTCACCGGGCCTATTCGAAGATTTATCGAAGAAAAGGACCAAAGATGGAAGATTTACATAAGTCGAAGAAACTCAAGTCTATTAAACGAAGAAATTAAAAGACGAGTTGAATTTAATCGACGACAAATCCCGAATCAGAATCGAAAACGTCAACTTTTCTGAAAAGACGAGAAGACAAGAAGAACGGGAGAAATCCCACTCACCAACCAAAACAAACAAGCCTATAAATAGTCCACCCTCACACATTTTAGCCAGTTAGTTTTTAGTTTTTCTCTCCCCTTTTTTCTCCCTTTCTGTTTCGTACCTCACCAACACCACTAGGGTGTTTGGTGATTTTGATCTTTGATTTTTAATCTTGTAATTTCATTCTTGTTTAGTGATTGTTAAAAACATTAATCATTCAATACAAGTTCTTGTTTAATCTTTCCATTTCATCTTGTTCATCATCATCTTTTATTTCAAGTTTTCAAGTTCTTATTTGATTGATTTGATCTTTAAAAGTTGTTGGGTTTTATGTTTTTGTTGATGGGATTTGTAGTTTATGGTTAGTAGATGCTTAGTGATTAGTTTTGTTTAAGTTTTGGTAAAAATCGTGTTCTTATAGTGCTACTGTTCTTCGTCTTCATCATATTTTTGGTTGATTTATGAAAAACACTTCATTCGGAACTTTCAAAATCACTTGATTCAGAACTTTTGAAAAACCTTCATTCAGAACTTTTTTCCTTCATTCAGAACTTTTCCTTCATTCGGAACTTTTTCCTTCATTCATAACTTTTTCCTTCATTCGGAACTTTTTCCTTCATTCGGAACTTTTTCCTTCATTCGGAACTTTTTCCTTCATTCGGAACTTTTTCCTTCATTCGGAACTTTTTCCTTCATTCGGAACTTTTTCCTTCATTCGGAACTTTTTCCTTCATTCGGAACTTTTTCCTTCATTCGGAACTTTTCCTTCATTCGGAACTTTTTCCTTCATTCGGAACTTTTTCCTTCATTCGGAACTTTTTCCTTCATTCGGAACTTTTTCCTTCATTCGGAACTTTTTCCTTCATTCAGAACTTTTCCTTCATTCAGAACTTTTCCTTCATTCAGAACTTTTCCTTCATTCAAAACTTTTTCCTTCATTAAGAACTTTTTCCTTCATTCAGAACTTTTTCCTTCATTCAGAACTTTTTTTTCCTTCATTCAGAATTTTTTTTTATTAGTTATTTTTGGCTTATTTTCTCTATTGCATGCATTTGATCTTTTTTTAGTAGCATAGAAAATCACAACCCTTTTTGTACCAAGAACAACTATTCCACTTTGAGCTGTAATCAATTCGAGAGGATACCGAGATTTAATCTGAACCCATACAAAATCATTGTATCAAATCGTGAAGAGTCTCCCCTGGAATGTATGTAAACCTATCAAACAAGTCATACAATTGACACTCTCGTTCTTGCTTAGTTAGAGAGGTCCCTTGTAACAAAACAGCTAATCAATCCCAAAGATTCTTTGCCACTGTGTGTTCACTTACCATTCTATAGATATCAGGTGGAAGGGCTTGAAGTATTGTCTGAACGGCCCTTTCATCTGCATCGGCAATGATTTTGTTAGCATCGGTTAACTCATGATACAACCTTTCCCGCGTCACATTGTTGACGGTAATTTCTCCCCAATCTAATGGACCTTTTTTAATTGATTGAAGCATAAGTTGACCATTGGGTTTGCCCATTAATAAGTGTGAAAACACTTATCCTTTTACCACTTATTTCCAATAATAACAAGACCAAAACGTGTATTTTATGTCGTAAAAGTCGGAATTATGCGTGGTTTGTGTTTTTATTGTGTTTTAGGACCAAATGATGAAAAAGGAAGAAAACACGGGCTTTCACGGGCTTTTATCGAAGAAAACGAGAAAAGACGAAGTCAAAAGATCAAGAGTGCAAAAAGAACGGAAGTCCAAGGCCTATTCTGAAGATTTATCGAAGAAAAAGTCTAAAGACGGAAGTTTAATAAAGTCGAAGAACTCAAGTCTAATTGAAGAAGAAAATTACAAGACAAGTTCAATATACATCGACAAATCCCAAGACGACGTCGAGAAAGACAAAGGATTTAAATCGAGTCAAGAAGAAAGAAAGAAGAGGCAACACATGCACACCTTCCCATTTTCCCTATAAATACCCTCCTAATACACATTAGGAGGGTTGGTTAGTTTTTAGTAGTTAGTTTCATTTTCATTTTCTTTTCTAGTTTTTAGAGAGAGAAAGTTCTCAACTTCCTCTCACTAAGTTTTCATCTTTCTTTATTTTAATCTTTCAAGTCTTAAACTTTTTGTATTTGGATTCCATTAATCAAGTTCAAGTTAAGCTTTTTGTTCATTAATCTCTTTCTACCTTTCTTGATTTTAGCTTATTTTTGGCGCAAAATATATGTGATCCGTGTTGATCTTGATGTTTTCGTGCTTAAAAAGTTAATCTTTTTATTCATACTTAAGCTTTCATACGATTAAGCTTTAAGATTCTTGTGCTTATTGGCTTATTCGCTTTTTTAGCTTACTTACTTTTAAAGTTTTCTTAAAAAGTTTCATTTTTTATGGTTTGATTTAAAAAATTACTAGTTTTAAGATTAGATAAGTTGTTATTCGTGCTTATTTGGTCTTTTTCATTATAGATTCGATCAAGTCTTGGTTTGAGCTTATTCCTAATAGCTTATAGCTTAGCTTATTTTCGAATTCGTAGGTCATCGGAAAAGGTTTAAACCCTTTTCCGATTTCAACATTCCGATTTGCACTTCCCTTTGTATTCCGATCTCCTAATCGGAAAAGGGTTTATGTTATTCCGATTTGCTACATTATTCCGATCTCTCTGATCGGATAAGGGTTTTAGCACATTCCGATTGTGGTGGTTTGTTAAACATTCCGATTGGATTCGATTCTTTGTGTTCCGATTGCATTAGGTTGGCTTTATTCTGAGAGCAAGTTATTATTAATATTCCGATTGCACTATTCCGACGACAGTATTCCGACGAGGGTTTTATTTGATATTCCGATTGGGATTCATACCTACATTCTGATTACTTCCCTTTTTGGGTGTATTCCGATCAGTCTTTCCGACCTAAATTCCGATCTGATTTCAATTTGGCATTCCGATGGATTAGTTTCTTGTTTTTATAAAATTTCTAAGTTTTAGACTTATTAAGTTTTCAAGTAATTTTCTAATTTTGTCTTCAAGTTTTTAGCATTTATTTTTAACTCGTCATTTTAGTTTAATCTTTAAAAGCTCTTATTTTACTCAACGACATTTACATATTTGCTATTAGTTTAAAATAGATAATTAACCAAACCATTTATTATTCCACCAATAACAATTGAGTCACACTTTCTACCAATAATCAATTCGAAGAGATTCAGACGATAAGATTTTATACTTGGGGTAAAAGCCTTGTATTAAATGGCGCCGCTGCCGGCTCTTTTCGTTAAGATTAAAGGTTTTTAGTGAGAGACGCGTTGGATTTTGTGATCCGTTCATCTTTGAACGTTATTTTCCTTGCTTTAAATTTTCAAAAATCCTAAAAAATATAAAATTTTCAAAAATACAAAAAAATTAAAAAACATAAAAAACCAAAAATATTTCTTGCTTTGTTAGTTCTTTTGCAGGTGTATGCGCACTCGATCAACGTCTTATCAAGAGCCCGAGACTCTCGATAACTTAGACATGGCCGGTGTACACAACAACAATAATAATCCACCTCAAAACAACATGAATAATAACAACAATGAACCTCTACCGGACAATCGCCCTATGATCGAACTTTTGCAAGCACATGTAGAGGGCAACCACGATGCTATTGTCATACCCGCGATTGGAGCCAACAACTTTGAGCTCAAATCCGACTTTATTCAAATGGTCTCTGCTCAACCATTCTTGGGGCGTACCATTGATGATCCTCATGACCACATCAAAAGTTTCCTTCAACTCACGAATACGGTCAAATTCAATGGGGTTTCACAAGAGGTAATTCGTTTACAACTTTTTCCTTTCTCCTTAGAGGGACAAGCCCGGCATTGGCTTGATAAGGAACCGCCACAAAGTATTCTTACGTGGACGGACTTAGAGACCAAATTCATAAACTACTTTTTCCCACCCTCTCGTACTACCGCTGTGCGGAATGAAATTATTACTTTTGAACAAAAGTACAATGAGACTTTTAGTGAATCTTGGGACCGTTTTAAAGAAATTTTAAGAAAGTGCCCACAACAGGTTTTACCAAAGTGCATCAAATTAACACTTTTTACAATGGTTTAAGCATGAATGACCAAGATTCACTAAATAGTGCTTCGGGGGGTAATCTTTTGGTTAAGTCTTCTAATGCCGCTTGGGATATTATTGAGAACAAGTCTAGAGTACAAACCAAGAGTGTTCGGACCAATGTGGCTAGTGCTAGCACTAATGAGAGCGACAAGAGACTTGATAAGCTTACTTCGCTTGTTGAATCACTTGCTCTCCAAACCGCCAACAATACCAAAGCTATCACTGCCCAAGCCAATGCTATGACTCAATCTTGTGATATATGCGGGGGATCTCACTCATACACCGATTGTCCTTCGACTCACGACAATCCGGAAAATGTGTATGCCGCCAACGGTACCTATGCTACAGGAGGCTATCAAGCACGTCATCAAGGTGGCCGCAACTTGCTCAGCTATCGCTCAAACAACTTTCTTTCACCACCCGGATTCCCCCCACAAAACCCGAACAACCTCAATCACAACAATCAAAACCAACCACGTGCTCCAAATCAATATCCAAACCAAAGAAACCCATATCCACCTCAAAGAAACAACCAAGTTTACCAACAACCTGCTTATCAACCACCCGCCTACCATGCTCCTCCTCTCAACCAACCCACAGCCTTACACCAAGATGTTGAAACCTACATGAGGACTAATGATGTGATCATGCAAAATCTTCAGCGGGAAATGGCCAACATGAAAGCAGATATGGTGAAGCAAGGGAATGATCTTCGAGCTGATATGCGAAACACTTTGGCAAGTCAAACGAATGACTTGAGGAACATGATGGCTAGTTTCTTCCCTAGTAATCAAGCCTCTGGATCGGGTTCTCTTCCGAGTAACACCGTTGCTAATCCAAGAGGGGAGATGAAAGCAATCACCACTCGCAGTGGAAAAGGTTTAAAGGAACCCGAGCTTCCTACACCTACACCGGTGATTGTGACAAAGGAAAACGAGTCTCCTTCTCCGAATCCTCCATCTTCTATTCCTCCAATTTCTACTTCTCCAATTCCACCACCTTCTACTTTTACCCCTCCACCACCCAAGGATGTGAGTGCGAATTCTATCCCAAAGCCTTCATCTCAACCCAATATACCTTATCCTTCGAGGTTGAGGAAAGAGAAATTGAAGAACAAGGATGATATTCAGGTTTCGAACTTTCTTAAAATGTTCAAACAACTGAATTTCAATATCTCCTTTGCTGAGGCTCTCGCTCAAATGCCCAAATACGCTAAAATGTTTAAAGATCTTCTTAGTGATAAGGAGAAACTTCTCGATATTGCTCAGACCCAACTTAATGAGAACTGCTCCGCAGTGCTCTTAAGGAAATTGCCCACCAAACTTGGTGATCCGGGTCGCTTCTTGATTCCTTGCAACTTCCCGCGAGTAGAGAATTGCATGGCCCTAGCCGATCTAGGTGCCAGTATTAACTTAATGCCATTAAGTGTTTGGAAGCAATTATCTCTCCCCGAGCTAGTCCCCACACGAATGATTTTGGAATTAGCTAACCGTACGGTTGCTTATCCAGTGGGGATAGCCGAAGACGTCTTCGTTGGTGTCGACAAATTCACCTTCCCGGCGGATTTTGTTGTCGTTGACTACGAGATGGACCCCCGTGTTCCATTAATCGTTGGACGTTCATTCCTGAGGACCGGTCACACTCTCATTGATGTAGCCGCTGGTGAATTAATCATGAGAGTTGGTGACGATAAAATCGTCTTCAACATGGGCAAACTTTCTAAGCAGCCTTCGGAAAACGAGAGTGTTAATTTCATTGATGTTCTTGATGAGGCTTGTGAAGAACATTTCAAAGACGCTTGTAAAAGTGGTTCTTCTTCTCTACCCATTGTTGAGACCGTTGCCTCAATTGCTCCGTCAATGACTCCTTTTGGAGAAAGTGACTTGGATGATTTTGAAGCTAGCTTGGGTCCTCTCGATCTTAAGTATGATGATTCTCCCACCGATTGGGATGAAGACATTCGTACCATTGAGAAACTTCTCAATGAGGACCATATTTCTCCACAGTCTCCCAAGGCTATCTCTACCGATGATTCAAAGTTGACTACGCCGTCCATCAAAAATTCTCCGGATCTAGAGCTTAAGGACCTACCGTCTCATCTCGAGTACATTTTCCTTAAAGACAACAAGAAGTTACCGGTCATCATCGCTAAGGACCTGAAAGAAGAAGAAAAATCCTGACTTATCGCCGTGCTGAAGAATCACAAGAAAGCTATTGCATGGAAAATCTCCGATATTCGTGGAATTGATCCTCACTTTTGCACACATAAAATTCTCATGGAGGACGACTTTAAACCCACTATTCAAAGCCAACGAAGGGTGAATCCTAAGATCCATGACGTTATCAAAAAAGAGGTTATCAAACTTCTTGATGCGGGAATGATCTATCCTATCTCGGATTCACCGTGGGTTAGTCTCGTCCATTGTGTGCCTAAGAAGGGCGGAATCACCGTTGTTCCCAATGAAAACAACGAGTTGATTCCTACTTGTCTCGCTACAGGGTGGAGAGTTTGTATAGACTATCGCAAACTCAATGATGCTACGAGAAAGGATCATTTTCCCCTTCCTTTCATGGACCAAATGCTTGAACGTCTAGCGGGTAATGACTATTACTGCTTTTTGGACGGTTTCTCCGGGTATTTTCAAATTCCCATCGATCCCAAAGACCAAGAGAAAACCAAATTCACTTGTCCTTACGGAACATTTGCTTATAAAAGAATGCCTTTCGGCTTATGTAATGCTCCCGGGACATTCCAAAGGTGTATGATGGCTATCTTCCATGACATGGTTGAAGAAACTATGGAAGTCTTCATGGATGATTTATCGGTTTATGGTGATTCTTTCTCTTCTTGCCTTGCCAATTTGGAACGCATGCTTCAGCAGTGTGAAGACACTCGCCTTGTTCTAAATTGGGAAAAATGTCATTTCATGGTAAAAGAGGGCATCGTGCTAGGACACAAAATATCTAAAGTCGGTCTTGAAGTGGACCGTGCTAAAGTCGATGTTATTGCTAAATTGCCTCCACCTTCAACCGTGATGGGTGTGAGAAGTTTTCTGGGTCATGCGGGCTTCTATCGTCGTTTCATTCAGGATTTTTCTAAAATCGCTCGCCCGATGACCCACCTCTTGGAAAAAGATACTCCTTTCATCTTTTCCAAAGAGTGTCTTGAATCCTTCAATCTTCTTAAGGATAAGCTAACTAAGGCACCGGTCTTGGTTACCCCTAATTGGGAGCTACCTTTTGAGTTGATGTGTGATGCTAGCGACTTTGCTATTGAAGCGGTTTTGGGCCAAAGAGTGAACAAACACTTCCAACCAATCCACTATGCTAGCAAGACAATGACGGGGGCTCATTTGCATTATACCACTACCGAAGAAGAGCTTTTAGCTGTAGTGTATGCTTTTGAAAAATTCCGCCCCTATCTTGTCCTTTCTACCACCATCGTGTATACCGATCATTCCGCGTTGAAGTACTTGATGACTAAGCAAGATTCTAAGCCAATACTTCTTCGTTGGGTTTTGCTCCTTCAAGAATTCAACATTGAAATTCGCGACAAAAAGGGAGCTGAAAACCTAGCCGCGGATCATCTCAGTAGACTTGAGGATCCTTATCAAGGGGATCATCCGAACAAAGAGATCAATGACTCTTTTCCCCTTGAGGCCTTAATGTCTATCAATCCAAATCTCGATGACACCCCGTGGTTTGCGGACATTGCAAACTACTTAGCGGGTGGGATTCTCAAGGAAGGGCTCACGTCCCAACAAAAGAAAAAGTTCTTTAAAGATATTGAACATTATTTCTGGGACGACCCTTACCTTTTCAAACAATGTGCTGATCTGATCATTCGTCGATGTGTTGATGGGCCGGCAGCGGTACAAATCCTTGATGCTTGCCATAAAGGACCCACCGGTGGTCACTTTGGTCCCAATTACACCACGAAGAAAGTTTTCGACTCTGGATTCTATTGGCCCACCATTTATCGTGACGCTCACGACATGGTTAAACATTGTGATGCTTGCCAAAGACAAGGCAAGATCACACATAAAGATGAGGTGCCTCAAAATTTCATACAAGAATGTGAAATCTTTGATGTCTGGGGCATCGACTTTATGGGGCCATTTCCATCATCTAAAGGGAACAAGTACATCCTCGTCGCCGTTGACTACGTTTCTAAATGGTTTGAAGCTAAGGCTCTCCCTACTAACGATGCGAGGGTGGTTGTGAACTTTTTGAAGCAACTTTTTGCTCGATTCGATGTTCCTCGTGCTATAATCAGTGACCGCGGGACTCATTTTTGCAATGATAAATTTGCAAGAGTCATGGCTAAGTATGGTGTTAATCATTGTCTTTCCACCGCCTATCATCCCCAAACCAACGGTCAAGCCGAGATATCCAACCGTGGATTGAAGCGAATTTTGGAACGTAGTGTGGGGGAGCATCGTGCCGCGTGGGCCGATAAGTTAGACGATGCTTTGTGGGCTTTCTGTACAGCTTATAAGACCCCGATTGGTTGTACACCTTATCGTCTTGTGTACAGGAAAGCATGCCACCTCCCTATTGAGCTGGAACATAAGGCATACTGGGCCTTGAAGTGGGCTAACTTCGACATCAACAAAGCTGGTGATCTTCGCAAGATTCAACTCAACGAGCTAAATGAACTGAGGAATGAAGCTTACGAGAACTCACTGATCTACAAAGAGAAGACCAAGATCATCCACGATGCTAGGATTAAGAACCGAGAGTTCCACATTGGTGATCAAGTCTTAGATTTTAACTCTCGGTTGAAGATCTTCTCGGGCAAGTTGAAGAGCCGCTGGTCTGGTCCATTCACCGTCGCTAAAGTCTTCCCATATGGCACCATTGAGCTTTCTCATCCAAATGGGCCTAATTTCAAGGTAAATGGCCAGCGTTTGAAGCTGTACTTTGGTGAG
Source organism: Glebionis coronaria (assembly GCA_025667525.1). Taxonomy (NCBI): domain Eukaryota; kingdom Viridiplantae; phylum Streptophyta; class Magnoliopsida; order Asterales; family Asteraceae; genus Glebionis; species Glebionis coronaria. The sequence continues at coordinate 54,794,356 of CM046874.1, read as the reverse complement.
GACATCTAGCATGAGATGATTCCATCCCTCACCATGTTTCCCATGAACTAATTTTGGGTCGAGTCAGGCTCGTGACTCGGTGAACAAAAACAAGCGCTTCTCGGAAGGCAACCCGTGATCTATCCTTTACTGCTTTCATAATAAGTGTAGGGGGAGCCCCGTATGTGTTTGTTGTCTTGTTTCTTATTCTCTACAGGGATTCAAACTTCAAAGAACCCCTTGATGACATTTGACGAACCGTGATCCCGTGTTCCCATCTTCCCGGTTCTATCCTAAACTCTTGTGATTCAATATTTCATATCTTATATGTTCACATTGAATTCACTTTTAGTTGTCCTTTCCTTAACAAGATTTAAACAAAGTGCACAATGTCCTAAGTGTAGGGGAGTTTACTCCCATATGCTTAAACATTGAGGACAATGTTTATATCAAGTGTAGGGGACTTCTATCGAAGTAAGTGGTCTTTTTCCATGAATTTGCCCTCATTTTAACCGGAAAATTTGATTTTTCGACACTTTTCAAAATTTTTAATCTATTTTGGCCTAGTTGTATAGTTGTATTTTCCTTTGTTATGGTTATTTTCTTTCCTTGCTTAAATAAAGTGGTTTTAAATTTTTCAAAGTCATGAACATTTTGACTCAACCCGAGTTTACTTATCTATGTTTATTCTAGCTAGTATCCTTAACGTGTTTAAGTCAAGTTTTGTTATGCTTTTATATAGGGAGCTTTAAAACACGAAAGTCTTAACTCTCACGGGTTAAGAACAAGAACTTTTCGCAAGTTCCTATAATTGATCCTAGAGAGTCGTTTATCAAGGGAACTTTAAAATGCGATTTCTAAACTTGAAAAAGTCTAAGAATTTGCAAGATCCTATAGACGACTCGAAAACCCAAAACTTTGATTTTATAGGCTAAGCATCCACGAGTATCATTCCTTGAGATTTTAAATTGTGGAGAACGAGAGATGATAGAGTCAATTATAAGTTTGGTATTCTTTCGTGAATTTATGTGAGTTAATTATGAGCCTATTCTCCCATCGCTTGTTAATAAATTTATCTGCAATAAATAAGGTTGTACGATTTGAAAAGTTACTTAGCTTCTAGCCCAAGATCGTTTAAAAGTTGCTCGGTATTAATTAGAGTTCATAGCCAAGGCATAACTTATTGAAGCGGGATGCGAAGATTGGCGAGTCCAAAAAGGCCCTAACAAGGCATGAGGGCTACAATTTGTTGCTAAAGATCCAAAAGTGATGTGAAGAATCATTTATCGAAAATTAATATGAAGGATCGAGACACACGACGAAAAGCATAAACTCCCCAAAAGATCATGGAGAAGTCTATCCGAAAAGACCCTAGCAAGGTATGAGGATAAATAGATCCAAGTCCTAAAAGGAGTCGGATCGTTGTATATCAAAGTCCAAAATAAATATTGGAGAAAAATGAAGAAGTCGTGGTCCAAATATAAAGAATCTCTCAAAACTTCAAGTGAAGAAATTCCTATTATGAAGAGAAGACCATAATTTCAAGAACGTCTCTCAAAGATTTGAAGTATGAAGTCGCTGCCAATTATCGGTCCGAGAAAGGTCTCAAATCGTGAAGCGAGTTATGCCAAGATATGAACTTTATGAGGTCCCGAGAAGCAGTTTTAAAAGATTTTGTCCTTTAGCTAACTATTGATTAAATCGTCCGCTTTATTTTCGGCCTAAATAACTATCGAAATAAGTCAAACAATGCATCCTCGTGATCATTCAAGACAAAAATAAAATATAAGAGATACACCTAGGAATAAGGGAGTCTAAGTAAATAATTGGCCCACATGAATTCGTGTTAGTTTGCTAACTTATAATAACAATGATCTCGTTTTTAAGCTTGGTATGGGGAACGTGAAACTTGAGGATGATAAACGTTCATGGCAGCCAAAACCCAATGTAAGTCTTTGATTTCTTTACTTGTTTCTATCTTTTTATGTTTAGCATTTAATAAAGGCCAATGTGGGTTGTTTATGATGGAGAATGTAAACCGTGCTTTAAAATTAATGCATTGCATGAGGGCATTTCAATGGTCAAGTGTAGGGGATTTAATAAGTGTGAAAACACTTATCCTTTTACCACTTATTTCCAATAATAACAAGACCAAAACGTGTATTTTATGCCGTAAAAGTCGGAATTATGCGTGGTTTGTGTTTTTATTGTGTTTTAGGACCAAATAATGAAAAAGGAAGAAAACACGGGCTCGCACGGGCTTTTATCGAAGAAAACGAGAAAAGACGAAGTCAAAAGATCAAGAGTGCAAAAAGAACGGAAGTCCAAGGCCTATTCTGAAGATTTATCGAAGAAAAAGTCTAAAGACGGAAGTTTAATGAAGTCGAAGAACTCAAGTCTAATTGAAGAAGAAAATTACAAGACAAGTTCAATATACATCGACAAATCCCGAGACGACGTCGAGAAAGACAAAGGATTTAAATCGAGTCGAGAAAAAAGAAAGAAGAGGCAACACATGCACACCTTCCCATTTTCCCTATAAATACCCTCCTAATACATATTAGGAAGGTTGGTTAGTTTTTAGTAGTTAGTTTCATTTTCATTTTCTTTTCTAGTTTTTAGAGAGAGAAAGTTCTCAACTTTCTCTCACTAAGTTTTCATCTTTCTTTCTTTTAATATTTCAAGACTTAAACTTTTTGTATTTGGATTCCATTAATCAAGTTCAAGTTAAGCTTTTTGTTCATTAATCTCTTTCTACCTTTCTTGATTTTAGCTTATTTTTGGCGTAAAATATATGTGATCCGTGTTGATCTTGATGTTTTCGTGCTTAAAAAGTTAATCTTTTTATTCATACTTAAGCTTTCATACGATTAAGCTTTAAGATTCTTGTGCTTATTGGCTTATTCGCTTTTTTAGCTTATTTACTTTTAAAGTTTTCTTAAAAAGTTTCATTTTTTATGGTTTGATTTAAAAGATTGCTAGTTTTAAGATTGCATAAGTTGTTATTCGTGCTTATTTGGTCTTTTTCATTATAGATTCGATCAAGTCTTGGTTTGAGCTTATTCCTAATAGCTTATAGCTTAGCTTATTTTTGAATATGTAGGTCATCGGAAAAGGTTTAAACCCTTTTCCGATTTCAACATTCCGATTTGCACTTCCCTTTGTATTCCGATCTCCTAATCGGAAAAGGGTTTATGTTATTCCGATTTGCTACAATTATTCCGATCTCTCTGATGGGATAAGGGTTTTAGCACATTCCGATTGTGGTGGTTTGTTAAACATTCCGATTGGATTCGATTCTTTGTGTTCCGATTGCATTAGGTTGGCTTTATCCCGACAGCAAGTTATTATTAATATTCCGATTGCACTATTCCGACGACAGTATTCCGACGAGGGTTTTGTTTGATATTCCGATTGGGATTCATACCTACATTTCGATTACTTCCCTTTTTGGGTGTATTCCGATCAGTCTTTCCGACCTAAATTCCGATCTGATTTCAATTTGGCATTCCGATGGATTAGTTTCTTGTATTTATAAAATTTCCAAGTTTTAGACTTATTAAGTTTTCAAGTAATTTTCTAATTTTGTCTTCAAGTTATTAGCATTTATTTTTAACTCGTCATTTTAGTTTAATCTTTAAAAGCTCTTATTTTACTCAACGACATTTACATATTTGCTATTAGTTTAAAATAGATAATTAACCAAACCATTTATTATTCCACCAAGAACAATTGAGTCACATTCTCTACCAATAATCAATTCGAAGAGATTCGGACGATAAGATTTTATACTTGGGGTAAAAGCCTTGTATTACCCATGATGTACGTTTTCATGCGACCTTGCCATGCTTCAAATAAATCTTTGATGAGGAAAGGCGGGCGAGTGTCGGTACCCGAGATGATTGAGATATCGGTAAGTGAAGTCATTGTAGGCATGAATGAATGATGATTCATTGTTGGAACACTTGATTGAAAAAGATTATCTTTTGATCGTTCAATGAAGTAAGGATGTGAAAAATGTTGTTGTCGATTTAGGTCGTGTGTTGATGTATCAATATTGAAATCCACTAAGAATCCTAGAAAAATATTCTAAATAAACTAATCACTAATCTTCGGAATAATCCCATATCTTCGGAATATCTTTATCTTCGGAATAACCTTGATTTCAGAGAAATGCGGATTTTCGGAATACGTGATTTTGCAGAGAAATCTTCGGATAAATCTTCGGAATAATTGGGTTTTTAGAAAAAAAAACGATCTTCGGAATATTTGAACTTTTCAGAACTTTCTTTGGAATAAGAGGATTTTCAGAAAAAGAACCAATCTTCGGAATAAATGAACTTTTCAGAGATTTCTTCGGAATTCGTGGATTTTCAGAACTTTCTTCGGAATAAGTTATCTTTTCAGAAAAGAACCAATTTTCAGAAAAATTGAACTTTTCAGAGAATTTCTTCGGAATAAGTGATCTTTTCAGATATTTCTTCGAAATAAGTGAAATTTTCAGAGATTTATAAACCTTTTCCGAAATGAAAAAATTTCGGAATAACAAACCTTTTTCTGAAATTTCTGGTACGTATGGATGTACAGTAACTGAATAATAGCTAAAAAGTACCTAAAAACACGAAAAAAATTTGTGATTTCTACGAAGATAATCAAATCGTATGTTTTTTTTACCACTTTAAACCATAAAATCACAAAAAATTTCAAGATTTGAAATGGATTATCCTAAAACACCCACTAACCCAAACAAACACTAAACAACACGAATCAACATACCTTAAATCATCCCATGCTCTTGATACCAATTGTAGAACAATGATAATCTATAATCTAATCAAGAGGGTTGTTGTTAATCTAGAGAGAGAGTAGAGAGAGAAACAAAGAAACTTTATTAAATGTGTAAAACAAACTAAACAACCAACACCCCTTTCCATGGTGGAAAGGGGTTTATATACCCAAGTCCTTAAGTGGACTTGGGCCTCCGGCCCATGAACATGCTCATGGGTCGGGCTAAACATAAGAATTACTTAAACAATACTACGAGCCTATAACTATATAGTTGGAGTGACCGAGACTTTCTTAATACATAAAACGTATTTTTAAAAATTTTGAAGCCGAAGGAATTGAACATGAAACATCTATTGCTCGAACACCCGAACAAAAAGATGTTGTTGAAAGACGAAACCGTACTTTGGTTGAGGCTGCTCGAACATTATTATCCGCTTCAAAACTACCATTATACTTTTGGGCCGAAGCCGTGTCAACTGTATGCTACACACAAAACCGATCCTTAATTATCCCAAGACACGAAAAGACAACATATCACATAATTCATGATCGAAAACCTTCACTCAAACACCTTCATGTTTTTGGATGTACGCGTTACATTATTTGAGATGGTGAAACTCTGGACAAGATGAAAGAGAAAGGTGATGCATGTATTCTAGTGGGATATGCAACTCAGTCTAAGGGATATAGAGTGCATAACAAGAGAACAAAATTGATAGTCGAGACTATTCACGTCCGATTTGATGAATTACAAGAAAAGGCACTTGAACAAAACAGTTTAAGTCCCGATCCACAACGAAACACGACTTCCGTTCACAACCGCACGGAACTCGGAACTCAAGACCACAGCAATGAACCGTCAAGTTTAAAGCTGGTTCAAGGAAATTTTCCAAGAGCAGAAATGACAGTAACCACGACAGGTGAAGAGTTGGAAATGTTATATGGACCAATGTATGATGAATATTTCAAGGGGGAGAAACATGTTTTATCGAAGTCTTCCGATGTCACTCATGATAAGAATGATGATATCGATCATCGTCAACAAAAGGATACAACTTCATCTACTTCAACACGGATTGCTGTAGATTTACCTCCTCAGAATATCACATCAACAACCGCTCCTACAACATCCACAACTACTGTCATTGCTCCAGAGAACACAAATCAAGCAGACTATGCATTAAATGACGAAGACGAATTTATCAACACATTCGGTACACCGGTACACGAATCTGGAGAGTCTTCTACTCGCCATGTTGATCCATCAAATATGCATACGTTCTATCAGTGACATCCTTCAACACCTCATTGGACCCGAGATCATCCTTTAGTACAAGTAATTGGAAACCCTTCACAGCTTGTTCGTATAAGACGACAGCTTAACACCGATGGCGATGTTTGTATGTTCGCACTCGCCGTGAGTACAACTAAACCGAAAAACATCAAAGAAGCCATGGTTGATCATGCTTGGATTGAATCGATGCAAGATGAACTTCTTCAATTTGAAAGAAAAAGTATGGGAACTTGTTGACAGACCATACGATGTAATTCCATTAAATCTTCGATAGGTCTGGAAAAAACAAGATGGATGAAGAAAACACTGTTAGCCTCAAAATATTGAGCCAAACAAGAATGCTCGGTCATATGTTTATTATGTATCGTATTTTAGAACGTTGTAATAGGTAGTATATTAGTCGTGTTATTACGGGCTTAACTTTAAGCTAAGGTTCATTAATAAGTAACCAAAGCCCAAAAGGAAAGCCCGGCCCATGATCATATAGCCCATTAAGCTACATGTAAGCAAAGGCTATATAAACCCTTCCTAGCATGTTAGGAAGGGTGTTGGTCATTTCATTTTCTCTAATCTAATATTCCACAAGTTTCACCAACCACTTTCTCTCTACTTTCTCTCACTACTTTCTCTCTCTAGAATTCTTCTCATATCTACCTTTCTTTCTTTAATTCGTGTGATTATAACAATCATATATTAGGGACAACAATTGGTATCAATCGCCATGGAGTAGTTTTGTGATTGGTTGTTGTGTTTTCATATGATTCGTGTGATTTAATCCATAAATCATCTCGAATTCGAATTTTTTTTGTGTTTTTCGTGTTCTATCTCTTGCTAAAAATCTTCTATATACTTGTTGTAGAGATTTGGTTGTTTTTGTTTGGTTAAAAACACGATCTTGTTGCCTAAAAGTTGCTAAATTTGTTGCCTAAAAGTTGCTATAATCGTTGCCTAAAAAGTTGGAAATACAAGGTCCCTTATTGCGACAGCTTGAATTTCGGAAAAGGTAGTACGGTTTCGATCGCAATAACCCTAGGGTTTTACTTTGCGATCAGTATTGCGATAGCCCCTTATTCCGATCTGAACATTCCGATCGTTATTGCGATCTGGATTGCGACGGATTTAAGGCAATCTTGAAACGTTACTCTGCCCACATTGCGACAGCCACATTGCGATAGGTACACATTCCGATCTGGGATTTCGATAGGTACACATTGCGATCTGAATATTCCGATCTGGAGGATTCCGACAGGTGCACATTGCGATCAAAAGGACATTCCGATCTAAGCAACATTCCGATGGGCATTCCGATGGCACATTCCGATGACATGTTTAGCTAAATTTTGTTTGAGTATTTTTAGATTTCGCCACCATCTAGACTAGTTTCGGAACGTAGTTTACACGAAGATTAAAAAAAAAAAAAAAAAAAAAAGAGTTAAAATTTTTAGGTCAAGTAAAATCAAATTTTTTCCATACTAGTTTTAGGACATTTCTAGCTCAATTTCAAAATTTGGTGATTACAAATTTTTTAGGTCTACCGTTTTGTCGGACTGAGGAATTTATTGTCGGGCTGAGAAAAAATCGCAATTTTCGGAATTTCAACAACCAAACAATCACAACACAACTACTTAAGATCCACATTCGATTCATCATTTCAGAGAATATTGAGATGGATTCTACTGCCGAATACCGTGTGACGAACAACAACATAATGGTGGCAGGTAACAAGGAAAGACCACCAATGCTAGTGTCGGGTCGATATGATCAATGGCAATCCCGTTTTATACGTTACCTTGACACAAAACCTAACGGTGATGCTTTAAGGCAATGTATTTTGGAAGGACCCTATAAACTCTCAAGGATTCAAGTTCCTGCAGTACCAGCCACAGACACAAGTGACGCACAACCCGCATATGAACGTGATGAGAAGAGGACCGACCTCACCCCAGAGAACCGTGCGTGGTTTGATGCAGAGAAGGAAGCAATCTACTTAATTCTCAGTGGCATTGGAGATGAGATTTACTCTACGGTTGACGCATGTCCTACTGCTCAAGAAATGTGGACGGCCATTGAAAGATTGCAACAAAGTGAATCTCTTAACAAACAAGATGTGAAAACTAAGATGTTTTGGAACTTTGGCAAGTTTACATCAAAGGATGGGGAATCAATTGATTCTTATTACTCCCGATTCTACAAGATGATGAATGATATGACCCGAAACAACTTGCAAGTTTCCACCATGCAAGTCAATGTCCAATTTCTACAGCAACTTCAACCAGAGTGGACACGGTTTGTCACCTTGGTCAAACAACAACAAAAGTTAGACGAAGTTTCATATCACAAGCTCTTTGACATCTTGAAACAATTTCAAAATGAGGCAAATGAACTTCGAGCTGAACGTGTTGCAAAGATTTCCAATCCACTTGCTTTGGTGTCTACCACTCAACATTACCCAGAATATCACTCCCGTACTTCAAAGACCTACTCTACTCAATCATCATCACCACGATCATCCATTGTCTCCAAGTCACATGTTCCAACACGATCCCGAGGCAAAGAAGTTGCAAGAGCACCATCACCCATACCTGAGCAATCATCCGAAGAAGACAGTGATGAAGAAGTAGCTCAAAGGGATAGGGAATTCAAGCAACAAATGGCTTTCGTTATGAAGCAATATAAGAAAATCTACAAACCCACCAACAACAACCTTCGAACATCTTCAAACTCGAGGAACACCCATGCACAGAGTCCTCCAAGGTATGACACATGAAGACGTGTTGAGAGTCCTCCAAAGTATGATCGACAACCTAAGTATGATAATCAGAGGGTGGCTACTGTTGTTGGAAATAGGGAAACTGTTGGTACTCAAGTTGTGCAACAAAGTGGGATTCAGTGTTTTAACTGCAGAGGTTTTGGGCATTTGGCCAAGGAATGCAGGCAGCCAAAGAGGGTTAAAGATTATGATTATCATAAGGAAAAGATGTTGTTGTGCAAGAAAATGGAAGCTGGAATCAAGTTATCAGCTGAGGAAGGAGAAATGCTTGACGACACAGATGATGAACTCTCCGACCAAGAACTCGAGGCACATTATTCATACATGGCAAAGATTCATGAGGTCCTTAACGTCACTGAAGATGACAATGGTCCTATCTTTGATACCGAGCTAATTGATAAGGTACAAGATGATGCTGAATATAATGTGTTTGGTGATACACATGAGCATAGTGATCTACCAACAACAATTACTGACACGTGTATGATGGAAACGGTTGATAGCAATACCACACCCGATTCATTAGACATGTGCAATAATGAGTTTGAGGATGATCAACATGCAAATGAGTATGATGACGAGGAGCGTGTCGCGCTTGCTAATTTAATTGCTAGTTTACAAAAAGATGTCAATGAAAATAGAAAGAATCAAAAGCAATTAAAGAAGGCAAACGCAGCGCTCACTCAAAACTTTGAAGAATGCAAAGCCGCTCTTATAAAATCTAGTGAGACTATTGATAGTTATAGGGCTGAGCTTCTTCAAAAGACCAACGAGCTTGAGGGGTACAAAAGTCGTGTCATCAACGTTAAAAAGGACGATTTTGAAAATAAATACAATGAAGCTCTTGCTTTGTTAACTAAAGAAAAACGTCAATTTAATGTTTTATTAAGTGATGAACGTCAAAAAACGTATCTTGCCACAATAAAAGTTAATGAACTTGAACAGAGGCTTTCTATGAACACCACCGATTCTGCTAAAATTCTTGACGAGAAGAAACAAGAGGTTGAAACATTAAAACAAGATTTCAAAAATAGACAAAGCAAAGATACTGAAAAAGTAAAGGATCTCGAAGAACAAGTCGATTTTTTGAAAAAAGTTGTTTATAATACACATGACTCTATTCAAACCATAAGAATGATAGTACCTCGGTCGTTTTTCAAGGGTCAACCTAGCTTTGCCACCCCCAAGTACCTCGAACAAGCTCAAGCTGCGAACCCTCACTTATATCTTGATGAGTCCGAAAGGACTGATAATGACTGCCCTGTAGCTAACATCGACAGTGAAGAGACGTCCCTTTGGGATGAGGAGAGTAGATCACCGGTAAATAAAGATTTTGTGAAACCATATAACTATGCTTATGAAAACAGTCTTTATGGTCTTTTCACTCCACAAAAACAGAAGTCTCGTGAGGAATTATTTTTAGAATGCAAACAAAAAAGAATACAATGGAAAAAAGCTTTTGCCACTAAGAGGAAAACTAATGTTTTTAAATATATTAACTATTTGCCTCTAGATGCTTCTAAAAGCAAAAGTAGAAAAATACTTGGTTTTCTTAAACACCACGTTAATAATGTTCAATCAATTGTTGAAAGCGATTGGGAGAAACGTCAAAAGGATAAGTGGAAAACCGAGATTTCTCACGACATAACTGTGCTTGTGAAAGAACTTTTAATACCAAATACGAAGATAATAAAAGAACATGTTCTTGAGTTTGAAAATTTAATTCAGTCTGAAATGTTTGATGATTTGAAATATGTTGAGTCTCTTGAAAAAGCAATTGATGACCTTCAAAATGACAAATTAGAATTTTCAAACGAATATGATCTACTCTTAGAAGAATGTCTCTCCAAAGATATTTTGTGTGTTACTCTTCAATCTTGTGCTGATATCGATGAATATTCTGATGTTGCATGCAAATATCTTGATAAAATCAAAGAGTGTGAGCGTCTTGAACTTGAGCTTTCGAAACATAAAGAAAATGTTGATAAAAAGGCTTTTGAGTTACTTCAACACAAAACTGATTTCCTTCAAAAACATTGTCATTCTCTTGAACTTGCTTTGCAAAAAGACGTTGGTAGTTTTCCACATGATAATAAATTGCAAGAAAAACTTTCCCAAACGTTTCGAGAAATGAACGAACAGAATTTGGAAATTAAAGGGTTGAAAGCTCAGTTACAAGACAGGGACAGAGCGATAGCAGAGTTGCAGAAACTCATTGCTAAGATGGGTGGGAAGATTGTGGAACCTAGTGTTAAGAAACCTGCTGTAAGACAACCCAATGCTCAAAAAGTGACTAGACCCTCTGTCTTGGGAAAACCATCTGTTTTCTCTAATTCTGCATTTGCAAAACCTGCGTTTGCCCCCAAGACGGATGGGAAGGATAGGTTACCACAAAACACTCCTGAAACAAATATTCGATCACAAAGCATTAAGAACACAAATGTGGTTAAACCAGGGATGTATAGATTGACCACTAAACCCACACAAAACAGAGAAATTCAATCACCTCAGACTTCTAGAAACACTAATAGACGTGTGTCTTTTACTACAGGAGTAGTCCCCACTGCTAGTGTTAGCCGGCCCCAGCTTAAGAGCACTCGCATGAATGAAAAGGTCTGGCAAAACAAAAGTCAAGGGAAGATGAAGCAAGTAGAAGACCACCCTAGGATTTTCAATGTTTCTAAGAATAAAACGTTTGTAATCGCGTGTAATGACGATTTGAATGATTCGACTTTGAATGCTATGAAAGTTAAGTTTGTTTGTGTGAAATGTGGAAAGTGTGCTAATGCTAATCATGCTATGTGTGTTTCGAATAATGTCAAAGGCGTAGAAACTAGAACTAAGAAGCAAACTGTGATGCCTATTAGTGCTAGAAAACCCAAACGTAAAGTGAACCATTCTGGTGCAACTCCCCCTAAGAAAAGTATTGCATCAGACTCCACCACTAAGAACCCTAGAAGCAAAATTAGGGAATTATATGAGTCTGCTAGCAAGCCTTAGAAATGGTGGTTTGCTAATCAATGTCCTCCAGGATATAAATGGATGCCTAAGGTTAGGACAGAAAATGTGACTACGAGCGTTAGTGTGCCTCTAAGTGATGAAACTAGGGAAACTAATGAATCGGAAATCACAACTAACATGGAATCCAATTTAGCAAATGCTCCATCGTGTTCTAATTCTTCTGCAGGTGATCGAAGTAATTCTCTTCATAATGGACTCCGGATGCACGAAGCACATGACGTGGAATCTCAAGCTTCTAATTAACTTCGTAGAGAAGTTCCTGGGTACGGTCCGATTCGGTAATTATCAATTTGCACCGATCCTAGGATATGGAGACTTAGTTCAGGGGAATATCACTATCAAAAGGGTTTACTACGTCGAAGGGCTCAATCATAATCTTTTCTCGGTTGGTCAATTCTGTGATGCGGATTTGGAGGTTGCTTTTAGAAAGAAGACATGTTTTGTTCGTGATTATGATGGGAATGACTTACTTACCGGAACACGGGGTACTGATCTCTACACTATTTCACTACAAGACTCCACATCTTCAACTCCAATCTGTTTCATGGCTAAAGCTTCAACGACTCAAGCTTGGTTATGGCATCAACGTTTATCTCATCTTAACTTCGATACCATCAACTTGCTTTCTAAGAAAGATATTGTGCGAGGCCTTCCTAACTTGAAATTCATCAAAGATCATCTTTGTTCTTCTTGTGAGCTTTGTAAAGCTAAACGGAGTAGTTTCAAGACAAAGACTACACCAAGCTCTAAAGGACGGTTAGATCTTCTTCATATAGATTTGTGTGGTCCCATGCGTGTTCAAAGTATCAATGGGAAGAAATACGTTATGGTAATTGTCGATGACTACTCAAGGTACACATGGACTCACTTCTTGAGGTCCAAGGATGAAACACCCGATGTTCTCATCAACTTCCTTAAAGTGATACAACGTGGTCTTCAAGCTCAAGTTAAAGTGGTTCGTACTGACAGAGGTACTGAATTTTTGAATTCAAAACTGAGAAACTATTTTGAAGTTGAAGGAATTGAACATGAAACATCTATTGCTCGAACACCCGAACAAAACGGCGTTGTTGAAAGACGAAACCGTACTTTAGTTGAGGCTGCTCGAACATTATTATCCGCCTCAAAACTTCCACTATACTTTTGGGCCGAAGCCGTGTCAACCGCATGCTACACACAAAACCGCTCCTTAGTTATCCCAAGACACGAAAAGACACCATATCACATAATTAATGATCGCAAACCTTCACTCAAACACCTTCATGTTTTTGGATGTACGTGTTACATTATTCGAGATGGTGAAAATCTGGACAAGATGAAAAAGAAAGGTGATGCATGCATTTTAGTGGGATATGCAACTCAGTCAAAGGGATACAGAGTGTACAACAAGAGAACAAAATTGATAGTCGAGACTATTCATATCAGATTTGATGAATTGCAAGAAATGGCACTTAAACAAAGCAGTTTAAGTCCCGATCCACAACGACAAACGACTTCCGTTCACAACCGCACGGAACTCGGAACTCAAGACCACGGCAATGAACCGTCAAGTTCAAAGCTGGTTCCTGAACATGTTCCTAGAGCAGATATGACAGTGGACACGACACTTGAAGAGTTGGAAATGTTATATGGACCAATGTATGATGAATATTTCACGGGGGAGAAACAAGTTGCATCAAAGTCTTCCGCTGTCACTCATGATAAGAATGATGATACCGTTCATCGTCAACAAAAGGATACAACTTCATCTACTTCAACACGGGTTGTTGCAGATTTACCTCCTCGGAATATCACATTAACAATCGATCCTACAACATCCACAACTACTGTCATTTCTCCAGAGAACATACATCAAGTAGACGATGCATTATCTGACGAAGACGAATTTATCAACCCATTCGGTACACCGGTACACGAAACAGGAGAGTCTTCTACTCGCCATGTTGATCCGTCAAATATGCATATGTTTTATCAACGACATCCTTCAACACATCATTGGACCCGAGATCATCCTTTGGTTCACGTAATTGGAAACCCTTCACAACCTGTTCGTACAAGACGACAACTAGCAACAGATGGCGATGTTTGTATGTTCGCACTCGCCGTGAGTACTGCTGAACCGAAAAACATCAAAGAAGCCATGGCTGATCATGCTTGGATTGAATCGATGACGGATGAACTTCAACAGTTTGAAAGACTTAAAGTCTGGGAACTTGTTGACAGACCATACGATGTAACACCATTAAATCTTCGATGGATCTGGAAAAACAAGATGGATGAAGAGAACACGATCATCAAGAATAAATCTAGGCTAGTGGCTAAAGGGTATGGACAGAAAGAGGGTATTGATTTTGAAGAATCATTTGCACCAGTAGCTCGAATGGAAGCGGTCAGGATTTTCCTTGCCTATGCTGCACATAAGGGATTCATTGTATATCAAATGGACGTAAAGACGGCGTTTCTTAACGGTCCTTTGAAGGAAGAAGTCTATGTCACGCAGCCGGAAGGATTCGTCGATCCTCATTATCCTGACAAGGTGTATCGTCTCCACAAAGCACTTTATGGACTCAAGCAAGCTCCAAGGGCGTGGTACGACGAGCTCTCAAAATTTCTGGTATCCAAAGGTTTCTCAAAAGGTTCCATTGATCTAACTTTGTTCACTTATAAATATGGGGATGACATTTTGCTTGTGCAAATTTATGTTGATGACATTATTTTCGGGTCTACAAACCCAAAACTTTCAAAATGGTTTAAAAAAGTAATGCACAGCAAATTTGAAATGTCAATGATGGGCGAACTAAAATTCTTTCTAGGAATTCAAGTTCACCAATCTCCAAGTGGTATCTTTATAAACCAAGCTAAGTATTGTCAAGAGATAATCAAAAAGCATGGTATGACCTCATGTGACCCCGTTGGGACACCATTATCAACCACATCCCTAGATGATGACTTGGAGGGATTACCCATAGATCAAACGAGATATCGTTCCATGATCGGGTCCCTCATGTACTTAACAGCAAGCAGACCAGATATTCATCATGCTACATGCTATTGTGCACGATATCAAGCACGACCCACTGAAAAGCACCTCAAGGAGGTTAAACGGATCTTTCGGTACCTCAAGAATACCATTCATTTGGGACTCTGGTATCCGAGGGAAACCGGTTTCTTTCTAACGGCCTATTCAGATTCTGATCATGCAGGGTGTCTTGATACACGTAAAAGTACTTCTGGTGGTGCACAATTTCTAGGACAAGATAAGCTTGTGGGATGGTCTTCCAAGAAGCAGGATTGCACGTCACTTTCATCAGCCGAAGCGGAGTATGTGTCTCTATCTGCGTGTTGTGCTCAAGTTCTTTGGATGAGAACACAACTCACGGATTATGGCTTCCACTTTGATAAAGTACCTATGTACTGTGACTCTAAGTCGGCCATAGCCATCTCCTGCAACCCGGTACAGCATTCCCGCACGAAGCACATCGATGTCAGATACCACTTCATAAAGGAACAAGTTGAAAGAGGTATCGTTGAATTATACTTTGTTGGAACGGATTACCAATTAGCCGACTTGTTTACGAAAGCTCTGTCGAAAGATAGGTTTGAGTACCTCGTTAGGAAAATTGGTATGAGATGTTTGACTCCAGCAGACCTGGAGATTCTGGCAAAGGTGCCTGCTTGATTTATCTATCAAACATCAACTTGTAAATATCTTTGAAAAAGCAAAATACAAAAATATAAAACACATAAAAGCAAAACACAAAATTAAAAATCTTTCAAAATCCAAAAATATTCTTCTCGACATGTCTTTCAGTATCGATAATATGGACGTGCCTAGAAATGTCGCTCAATAACGACACGGGTGTGTACATAAAGCTCGAATGAAAGTTGTAAATATTTTTCAAAACATGTCATTTCTTCTTTTAATAAAGGAAATTGTCTATTTTGGACAAATATTTCCAAACAACGGGTAGAGCAATCTATCACGGGTTGAGCTCGTCACAAAACATCCAACGTTTTAAGCTCAACACAATGGCTTGTAATCACTTTCAGATTGCAACCCGGATCAATATTCACGGGGGTGTGTACGATTTAGTACCCTTACCCTCAGCAAAAGAAGAGAAATCTTCTTACACTTGAGTGGATTCGTCAAGACATTCAAAGTCTATGAACTCAAGTTTATGCTTTAGAAAAACCTTTCGACAAAAAGAATTGATTTTTCAAAAAGCGTTGAACACAATTCTTTCAAGAATTTCTCAATGATTATTCAAAATCTTTCAAAAATTGTGTGTTCAACAACTCCCATCCTCAAAAAGCGAAATGTGGATCATATCCTCACAATGACAATTCAATTGGATCAATTTTTGAGGGGGAGCATTCTAACTTCATGCAAAAGATTAACACATCTTTCTCCCAGAGATTTCAAGACTATTTTTTCAAAATATATTTTAATCAAATTTGGTATCTCTAATATCAAAAAGATTTTATATATTAGAGATAGGGGGAGAAAATGTGATTAAAATGTGATCTAATATAAGACTCAAGCACTTTCACTCCTACCTACATGTGCGAAACACTTTCGATTATCGATGCACATGTAAAGGGGGAGCATTTCTAAAACGACAAAACTAGCAAGGTGTTAAATGTTTTTCAAACACTTTGTTAGAATTTAAAGTGGTTTTCATGGTTACGATCAAATACCCACAACATCTTTAATTCACGACGTTATTGGTGTCAAAAGGGTGGTTAGGTTTAAGTCCTATGATCCAACCAGAACCGGAGGGATCTTCCCAGGGATAATTCAATAGATTATTAGAAGTCCTTAGGAAAGATGGAGTAGAATGTGAACGTAGTTGAATGCCGACTAAGTACTGATGATAGCACTGGAACAATCACAACAAGGTGCTATTAATGATGTCTTGGTAAGCATTGAAGGGGTTGAAGAATGAAAAAGAAATGTAAGGATAAAGGGTCTAAAGAAAGAAGCCCTCCATACAACTTAGGCAGAAACCGGGTCAACTCATCATGAAGACAAACTCATCATGGACCCAGTGATGTGAAGCACAACCCTTTCCTAGCTACTCAGGCTTCTCTCAAAAGAAGTTTGTTTTATTGTCACGGAGATCAACACGACTTCTATTGACTTTCTCACTCCGAGATAGTTGATATTGAATAGGTGGCATCTGCTCCAGCCTCCGAACACTAAAAGTGCACAAATAGAGTCTAGAGCCAAGAGATCAATCAAATCTCGTTAGGACACACGGATGAAGATCAAGAGAGTCCTACGCTATATCCTTGTGATATTGCTAGAACACTCAGAGTGATACTACTTAGTATTCACAATGATGAGTGGAAATCCTTCCAGTGTTAACATCAAACAGCACTGCGGTAGGTCATATGCAAGATTCTTTATGAATTAAACATGTGCAAAACTGAAAAGCAACAGTGGTTTGATTCTGAATTGATTCAAACTCGTTTCAGGTTTCTACGCAATATCTTTATAGTCTTGCCAGAACATTCAGAGTGATATTCATTAATATCCACAGTGACGAATGGAAATCCTTCTAGCGTCAACATCAAACAGCGCTACGGTAGGTGACTTGTGAGATTCTTATGAATCAAACTTGTGTCAACTGGAAAGCAACAATGGTAAGATTCTTTAAGAATCAAACTTGTTCCAGGAATTTGAATTGACGACTTTAATCAAGCGGATGTTTATCCAATTGATTCACTCTTTATGTTCGCAGTCTTGCTTTGAGACGGTCGAGTAAAGAGAACGGCTAGTACAACCGCGAAACCCTGTCAAGGAGATTCTTAATTGAATCTACCTGACAAAGCTAGGCTAGTGGCTAGAGGGTATGGCCAGAAAGAGGGTATTGATTTTGAAGAATCATTTGCACCAGTAGCTCGAATGGAAGCGGTCAGGATTTTCCTTGCTTATGTTGCACATAATGGATTCATTGTCTATCAAATGGACGTAAAGACGGCGTTTCTTAACGGTCCTTTGTAGGAAGAAGTATATGTCACACAGCCGGAAGAATTCGTCAATCCTCATTATCCTGACAAGGTGTATCGTCTCCACAAAGCACTTTATGGACTCAAGCAAGCTCCAAGGGCGTGGTACGACGAGCTCTCGAAATTTCTGGTATCCAAAGGTTTCTCAAAAGGTTCCATTGATCTAACTTTGTTCACTTATAAATATGGGGATGACATTTTGCTTGTGCAAATTTATGTTGATGACATTATTTTCGGGTCTACAAACCCAAAACTTTCAAAATGGTTTGAAAAAGTAATGCACATCAAATTTGAAATGTCAATGATGGGCGAGCTAAAATTCTTTCTAGGAATTCAAGTTCACCAATCCCCAAGTGGTATCTTTATTAACCAAGCTAAGTATTGTCAAGAGATAATCAAAAAGCATGGTATGACCTCATGTGACCCCGTTGGGACACCTTTATCAACCACATCCCTAGATGATGATTTGGAGGGAGATGTCATAGATCAAACAAAATATCGTTCCATGATCGGCTCCCTCATGTACTTAACAGCAAGCCGACCAGATATATCACATGCTACGTGTTATTGTGCACGATATCAAGCACGACCTACTGAAAAGCCCCTCAAGGAGGTTAAACTGATCTTTCGGTACCTTAAGAATACCATTCACATGGGACTCTGGTATTCGAGGGAAACCAGTTTCTTTCTAACGGCCTATTCAGTTTCTGATCATGCAGGGTGTCTTAATACTCGTAAAAGTACTTCTGGTGGTGCTCAATTTTTAGGTCAAGATAAGCTTGTGGGATGGTCTTCCAAGAAGCAGGATTGCACATCATTGTCATCAGCCGAAGTGGAGTATGTGTCTCAATCTACGTGTTGTGCTCAAGTTCTATGGATGAGAACCCAACTCATGGATTATGACTTCCACTTTGATAAAGTACCTATGTACTGTGACTCAAAGTCCGCCATAGCCATCTCCTGCAATCCGGTACAGCATTTTCGCACGAAGCACATTGATGTCAGATATCACTTCATTAAGGAACAAGTTGAAAAGAGTATTGTTGAATTATACTTTGTTGGAACTGATTACCAATTAGGAGACTTGTTTACAAAAGCTCTTTCGAAAGAGAGGTTTACGTATCTAGTTAGGCAAATTGGTATGAGATGTTTGACTCCAGCAGAACTGGAGATTCTGGCAAAGAAGCCTGCTTGATTCATCTATCAAACATCTACATGTAAATATTAATATACAAGCAAAATATAAAATTAAAAATCTTTGAAAATCCAAAAATATTCTTCTCGACATGTCTTTCAGTATCGATAATATGGACGTACCTAGAAATGTCGCTCAAGAACGACACGGATGTGTACATAAAGCTCGAACGAAAGTTGTAAATATTTTTCAAAACATGTCATTTCTACTTTTATAAAGGAAAATGTCTATTTTGGACAATCTTTCCAACAACGGGTAGAGCAATCTATCTTGGGTTGAGCTTGTCACAAAACATTCAACGTTTTGAGCTCAACACAATGGCTTGTAATCACTTTCAGATTGCAACCCGAATCTATATTCCCGGGGGAGTGTACGCTTTAGTGCGCTTACCCTCAGCAAAAGAAGTTAAATCTTCTTACACTTGAGTGGATTTGTCAAGACATTCAAAGTCTATGAACTCAAGTTTATGCTTTAGAAAAACTTTTTCGCCAAAAAGAAATAGAGTTTTTCAAAAAGCGTTGAACACAATTTTTTCAAGAATCTTTCAATGATTATTCAAAATCTTTCAAAAAAATTTTGTTCAACAACTCCTATCCTCAAAAGTTTAATGTGAATTATATCCTCACAATAACAATTCGAGTGGATCAATTTTTGAGGGGGAGCGTTCCAAATTCATGCTAAGTTTGGCA
Organism: Glebionis coronaria; assembly: GCA_025667525.1. Taxonomy (NCBI): domain Eukaryota; kingdom Viridiplantae; phylum Streptophyta; class Magnoliopsida; order Asterales; family Asteraceae; genus Glebionis; species Glebionis coronaria. The sequence continues at coordinate 54,774,608 of CM046874.1, read as the reverse complement.
CATTTTTCTCCCGAAAGTTTTTCAAGACTATTTTTTCAAAATATATTTTAATCAAATTTGGTATCTCTAATATCAAAAGATTTTATATATTAGAGATAATGGGGAGAAAATGTGATTAAAATGTGATCTAAAGACTCAAGCACTCATGGTTTCGACCAAATACCCACAACATCTGTAATTCACGACGTTATTGGTGTCAAAAGAGTGGTTAGGTTTAAGTCCTATGATCCAACCAGAACCGGACGGATCTTCCCAGGGACAATCCAATAGATTTTTAGAAGTCCTTAGGAAAGATGGAGTAGAATGTGAACGAAGCTGAATGCCGACTAAGTACTGATGCTAGCACTGGAACAATCACAACAAGGTGCTAGTAATGATGTCTTGGTAAGTATTGAAGGGGTTGAAGAATGAAAAAGAAATGTAAGGATAAAGGGTGTAAAGAAATTAGCCCTCCATACAACTTAGGCAGAAACCGGGTCAACACATCATGGACCCAGTGATGTAATGCACAACACCTCCCCAGCTGACTCAGGCTTCTCTCAAAAGAAGTTTGTTTTATTGTCACGGAGATCAACACGACTTCTATTGACTTTCTCACTCCGAGTTAGTTGATATTGAATAGGTGGCATCCAGCCTCCGACCATTAAAAGTGCACAAATCGAGTCTAGAGCCAAGAGATCAATCAAATCTTGTTAGGACACAAGGATGACGATCAAGAGAGTCCTACGCTATATCCTTACGATATTGCTAGAACACTCAGAGTGATACTACCTAGTATTCACAATGATGAGTGGAAATCCTTCCAGTGTTAACATCAAACAACACTGCGGTAGGTCATGTGTAAGATTCTTTATGAATTAAACATATGTAAAACTGAAAAGCAACAGTGGTTTGTTTCTTTATCGATTCAAACTCGTTTCAGGTTTCTACGCAATATCTTTATGGTCTTGCCAGAACATTCATAGTGATATTTATTAATATTCAGAGTGACGAATGGAAATCCTTCTAGCGTCAGCATGAAACAGCGCTACGGCAGGTAACTTGCGAGATTCTTTATGAATCAAGCTTGTGTCAACTGGAAAGCAACAATGGTAAGATTCTTAAAGAATCAAACTTGTTCCAGGAATTTGAATTAACGACTTTAATCAAGCGGATATTTATCCAATTGATTCACTCTTTATGTTCGCAGTCTTGCTTTGAGACGGTCGATTAAAGATAACGGCTAGCACAGTCGCGAAACCCTGTCAAGGAGATTCTTAATTGAATCTACCTAATCACAGGTACGATATTTAATATCATATAACGGTCTTCACCCATCGGAGGTAAAACGATACCGATTTAGTACGAATGTCAAAGACATTCAGTCCGTGTCTATGTTTTGTCTCAAGAAGGTGACGTTACGGTGTACTCAGTAAAGTTAAAGATTAAAAACCACATACTCATGCCCAAAGACATTCAACAATCAAGAAAGCTAAAGACTTCCGCAACTCTGATGATCAAGATCTTCCTTATCAATTAATGTAGAGGAATGACCTCTCTTCAAGGGAGATTGTTAGCAAGCTTTCAAGATTGTGCAAATTATGAGCATGTGGATAAAGACACAAGATCGCAAGATGTCAAAGACAAGGCAAGGATAATTTGAAGATCTCAAGATAAAAGACAAAGTCGAAAGACAATGACAAAGGCTCAAAGATCACAACATGAAGGAACAAAGCTACTATTACACGTTCAAGACTCATTTATGACGAAATTCTTAATCTCCATTGATCTCCAAATATCAAAGATGAATGACCTCACATTGGGGGAGATTGTTAGCCTCAAAATATTGAGTCAAACAAGAATGTTCGGTCATAAGTTTATATTGTAATATTTATTAGAATGTTGTAATAGTTAGCTAAAATAGTCGTGACATTACGCGCTTGATGGTTAGCTTAAAAGGCCTCTTTCAAGGTACTAAGTATTTATTCAATCCTGGCCCAAAAACAATATAGTCCAATAGAAAGCCCGCATGTGGGTAGACTATATAAGCACCCTCTTAGCATGTTAGGAGGGTGGAAGTTCTTATTTTTTTTTCTTAATCTAATTTCACCTTGTTAATCATATCTTCTCTCTACTTTCTCTCTCTATAAATTCATCTCTTTTTCATCTATTTTATATCTTTAATCATCAAATAACATGGGACAACAGAAATGGAGAATGGGTATGAGATACAAAGGAAACAGGGTGCAAGTTTTAAATAAATGTATACGCCCCTATTTATACTTGAAATGACCCTTAGCTTCCAAGTTTTGCATTCAAACGTATAAGATAGATAGAGGGGTGACTAATGAAGGCTAGTGAAGATCTAAACAAGTTTATATCTTGTAGCTTTGTCCTAATCCTTCCTTATGGCTAGAAATAAGTCACGGCACATATAGGATAAGAATGGTGATGTGTAGCAAGCAAGGAGGTGATCCACCTACGTGTCACACTCCTAAAAAAATCTTAGGATGAATAAATATCAGGTTTTAAACTTGGAATGGAGAGAAATGGTTCAAAAATGAGTTTTGGAGGGAATTTACAAAACCGGGTCCTAAAACTAGGGCTTGTAACTTATGCTTTGTGTTTTTTGTGATTAAGGGCTTAGGAAAGTGATTAGTGAATTATTAGGGCTTAATTAGGGTTTATACATTCTATTTAAGATATTTGGGTCCTTGGTTTGAAGTTTAACAAAGGTTTGATGTGAAAATGGAAAGTATACATTTGTAAATTGGTTTTCTAATGATCTAGGGTTTAATCTTAGAAAATGTAATTATCCTCCTCTTAGCTACTAACGTAAACTTAATTTAGGTCCTAGACATTGAGTTTTAAGTGTCCAGTGAGTTCTCACACTTGGTTTAAGGGTTTAGTTAGGGTAAACATGTCTAAAGAGTGAAAATACCTATTTTGACCTAATTTACAAGTCATGCATTGAAATCTTGTACCTTGTGCATTAGGGTACTTTTGCATTGTCTTAATATCATCTTATTATCTAAATTAAATCCTATTAGTATTTGTAGACTTGTCCAAAAAGAACTAGGTAGTGATTCCATGTTGATTTCTTAATATTAGGGTTTTTAGATCATAAATCCTAATGATTTTCTAACTTGGGTAATTAGGGTTTATATGATATGTTTATTACTTCTATGGGTTCTACATTCTTATTTTGAGGGTTTATATAAGTTGATCATATTCTAGGGTTATTTAAATAAGATTAAGGTTCTATGTTTTGAAAATTTATACTTTATGCTTTAATAATTTGTAACTTGGTTTAAGATAAATGTATGATTATATTATGATACTTAGTTGAGTTTTATGTTTTGTTGCAAAATATTAGAGTCTAATTCATTATAGATTGGATTTTATATGCTAATCTTGGTTTTAGGTCATTTTCTTGTAATTAGCTTGTGATTAGTGAATATTAGTGTTTTGTGATTATTTAACTTTCCTTTACTTGGTAGATTAGAATTAGTGTAGAGTGTTTAATAATAGTACATTGTCATTTTATGATTACATTGCTTGAAATATTAGTTTATAAGGGATTTCTAGGGTTTCTATGGGAATTTAGGGTATCTTTGTTATATTTGAGTTGTTCTTATTCATTGTTTATTCATATGATAACTTTTAGAACCCAGTCTTGGTATATAAATAGTGTTTACAACATATAAGCATATGTTGATGTGGCAATTGTGATAGTGAGATCCGTAAGTCAGTCATGAAGTATAGTGAAAATACAAAATTTTTAGAGTAAAATCACCTTTTTATTTATGAACATGAATATAACATTAACCAAAACTACTAGATGGTATACCATACGGGGTCTAAAGCATCATATAATGGTTTCAAAACAGATTTTAAAAGAGTTAGACAAGTCTACAAATATTTAGAGCGTAGTGACAACTATTTCAAGTCTAGATAACATGAAAAAGTCTACTATTTTAAAGATGTTTAAAAATTATTGATACCGAATGAGTTAGTAATTTTATAATTTAATGTATTATTTTAACTACAGTTATATACTTATAAAAATCGCAAAACGTAAAAAAGAAAATACAAATAATACTAAGTGATAAAGAAACCTCAAGACGACATTTATTATCATGATTTCAAAAAGTCGATTTTTGTTTCTACAACTAACTTAATGTGACAGTTAACTTCACCACCAAAAAATACCTCACTTAAACACATATATACCTCACAAAAAACACACACACAAAACACACATTACACGACTTGGTTTTCACATACATCAAGTCTTCCCTTTCTTTGGATGACGGCGCATGCAATGGACGAGTTTTAGTGGGAAGGTCGTGTCTTGGATAGTATAGGAGGAAGACGAGTTACAGTGGGGACTGGGGAGATCGTGTCTTCAAATAGTCGTGGATGAAATCAGGGTGAGTTAAAAAGATCATGAAACACTTACATATTTTTATCTCGTAGTATTAGCTTAGTTAAATAACCTTAGTTTTTTTTTTCATAAATGCATTTGATTATAAAAGAATTATTGCATGTAATCTTGTTTAATTTTTCGTGATGACTTTATGTTCTGATTTCATTGTTCAATGTTGCTTTTTTATTACTCTTGATCCAAGCTACAATTTTTTTTTACATTAATCATTAATTGTTTACTTAAAACTAGGGATGTCAATTTTTGATACGACACGACAAACGATACAAACTCAACACAAAATTAATTATGTTTGATTGAGGATAAATAAGTTTGGGTAAAAAAACAAGTTAATTCGTATAACTTGTTTGATAAATGAGACGTGATTGGATTAAGTAAAATTAATCATGTTAAATCCGTTTATATATATATATATATATATATATTTAAACCAACTTAAAATTGTTTTTTAATTAACTTGTTAATCAATCAAATCCCAATTCAACCGTTTAACAAACGATTTTATCAAAAAATTTCGCTCAAAACAAACTTTTGATCATCAGACTAATTCACAATTCAACCGATCAAATAAAGTCGCTTTAAAACAATTGCTTAAAATCATGGTTGTCAAAATTTCGATTATGATCTTAAGATTTTACGTTTTTATGATATTGCAAAGCAAAAATTATCAAGATGTTACATAAGATCTTTGTAAGCATAGGATCTTATAGAATTCCGATCCTGACTATATTACCATTAACTCTGATTCGATCCGATCTTACATTTCCTGAACCACAAACTAAAAAAGTACATATTTACTTTTCAAGTTTTGTAAAATAAAAAAAAAAAAAACATTTTATTCTCTTAAATATTTTATAATTATAATTTAGAAAAATATTTTTATCAAATATTTATATATTTTTATGTTAGTCGTATATAAAAGTTTATAAATTTACAATAATATTAAAAAAACTAATAAAAAATAATATTATTATAAAATCTTAAAATCGTAATTCAATCTTACAATTCCAATTTTATAATAACGAAAACGATTTATAATAAGATCCCGATCTTAACGACAGTAAAACCAAAGTCTTCTAGTGGTGGGATAAGTAAACACCAACACAAAAACACCCACGAAACTTCATGATGAGGAGGAGGAGGTCCACATTTTACACCAAGGCACAAATAATTTCTTATAAACGGTCAAGATCAAATCACACGTAGGACCCACATCATCCAACGGCCCAGATTAATGCGCGTACTTAACGAGAACAAACAAATAGTCGGTCTCCTTCATCACTTCCTGCTCAAAAACGCCTCCATCTCTAATCTCTCATTTTTATTTCCTTAAATTTTTATTTAAAAAAAAACAATCTTTTTTTTGTGTTTTATTTCTTTGATCTTGTTAAAGTTTTTATTTCTATTTTTTTATTTTTTTTTTCAAAATTTTCAAAATTTTCAAAATCTATCTTTTTTGTATTTCATGTTGTTGATCTTGATAAAGATTTGATTTTTATCGTTTTTCTTAATTTTTAAAAAAATTTAATTTTTTTTAGATTTTACCCATTGTTTTTTGTTCTTGATCTTGATAAAGTTTTGATTTTTAATAATTTTTATTAACTTTTTATATATTTTGATTAATTATGACAAATACCCTTAATTCATGTAAGCATCTTTTGGATTATAAGTTAAGACATGGGAATAAAGGTTTTAAATTGATTCAAAAATGGGTAAAAAATGGGCCATATGGAAAAGCCCATATGTTAAAATCAAAATCTGAGGTGCCCAAATGTGATTTATGTAGTGGTTATGATGGTAGATTATACATGTGTTTGATCTGTTCATCAATGTCTTGTTGTGTGTCAAATGATGATGATGATGATAATCATGCTTTTTCGCATATGAAAAGCCATGTTGGTCATGAAATAGGTGTTGATGTTGAAAGATGTGAGCTTTTTTGTTTTGGTTGTAATGATCAGGTTTATGATCTTGATTTTGATAAGGCTGTAATGTGTGAGTTAGGGAATGTGAATCTTGATGGGGTTAGATCTAGTCGTAATAAGCGAAAAAGGTTGAACTACGATATTGGGATGTGTTCGGATTTTAAGAATTTGAAAAGGGTGGTTGTTGTTGGTAATGGTGGTGAATGGGATCATGGTAGGAGGATATCAAAGTCGTGTTTTCCGGTTGGTTTAAGGGGTTTGAATAATTTAGGGAATACGTGTTTTATGAATTCTGTGTTGCAAGCATTGTTGCATGCTCCGCCTTTTAGGAATTATTTTCTTAGTGGGAGGCATGATCGGGATTCGTGTAAGAAGATATCGGGTGATCGATTTTGTTTGTCTTGTGATCTTGATGTTATCTTCAATGCCATGTTTTCTGGTGATCGGGCGCCTTACAGTCCAGCTCAGTTTTTGTACAGGTGATTGACTGAATCGATCTCATTCCACTTTTGCTATTTGTTCTTGATTGCATTTTAATACTTGTATGATGTCATGAATCTAGTTAAAGTGGATCACATTTGAATAACAACTTTTTGTACCTGTCCTATTGATGTGGATTGCCTGATCTAAAAATGGCACTACTACTTGCAAATACTCTGAGCTGCAACAAAGTATATTGTAGAAAATGCAAGTTACGTTTATTGAAATCTTTTGTTGTACGAAGATTTTTCCACATTTTACAGAATGAGGCTAATTTCTTGAAAGCAACTACAATTATTTTAGTATAAGTATCTTACTTTTACACATGTTGATTGATCTGATACAAACTGTCAAGTACATTCAGTGGCGGACATACAGCATAGCTTCGGGGGGGCAGCGCCCCCCATGGCTAAACCAAAACGACGAGATTATAATGTATTTTTTCTTTAATTGCGAGTGTTTTTTTAAAATGCCCCCCACTCGAAATTGAAATTGCCCCCCACTCACATACTAAAGTCTAACATTTGACACTCTAAAACCTAAAAATGCTCCATTTTGATGTTAAAATACTCGATTTTTTTTCGAATTTTAGTTTTTCGCTTTACTATCGTCAAAAAAAAAAAAATTGCCCCCCACTTTACGAATTCCTGCGTCCGCCACTGAGTACATTGGTTGCCACTTTACATTGATTGTATATTTGTATATGCTTGCATACGCCCATTCAAGGAGCTGTTATGTCTCTTCCCTTCTCAGAAAAGAGGTGATTTGACTTTTGAGGTCAAATAGACTAATATCACATGGATTATACAAACATATTAGTAATCAGTCAAATATGAAAGTCTTGTCTGATATTTGACTTGCATAAACATATTTTGAATATTTAAATTGCTTTAATTAAACTTGCCGAGTGACTGGATTACCCCTAGATAATATCGGGATTGTGAGTTTGAATTTTTTCTAACGATCACGAAAAATTAAAGTTTCACCCTTTCGGGTCATTTTATCGTCTAAATTTCTTTTACCCATTTTACCATAAAGTCGATTTGTACTGCATTTTTTTTTCTTTGTTCACTTCTATGTGTTCGCTTATACTGATGCAATTGAATCTCTATTTCTATTTGCAGTTGGTGGCGTCTTTCAGAAAATCTTGCTAGTTATGAGCAGCAAGACGCTCATGAATTCTTTATGTCGGTGCTTGACCGGATCCATGAGAAGGAAGGAAAAACAAGAAACACAAAGAAAGGTAAATTTGGTGCCATTATATGGGTAGTATGTATGTGTTCATTTCTTTCGTCTTGCTTGCAAACTGGGCCCTCAGGAAAATTGAGTACTTTTTCGGGTTTTTTGGAGGATCAACTTTGTGTCAAATTACTGAATAAAGAAAAGCATTTGTTTTTTACACAGATAATGGAGATTGCCATTGTGTAGTCCATAGAGCGTTTTCGGGCTTATTAAGATCAGATGTTACTTGCACAATCTGCGGTTTCACTTCTACAACTTATGACCCTTGTGTTGACATTTCTCTTGATTTCAACACAAACATTGACCATAGCTCACGTAACAAACCCCAAAAGTCAACGGAAACCGGACATATATCAACTCTCACTAGTTGCCTAGACCTTTTCACAAGACCAGAGAAACTCGGGTCTGACCAAAAATTATACTGCCAAAATTGTAAAGAAAGACAGGAATCCGTAAAGCAAATGTCAATAAGAAGACTCCCTTTGGTGTTATGTTTACATGTGAAGCGATTTGAACACTCTTTAGTGAGAAAAGCCTCACGAAAGATTGACCGACACTTGCAATTCCCATTTTCTTTAAACATGACACCTTATGTGTCGTCGTCAATTGTGAGAAAAAGGTTTGGGAACAGAATTTTTGCATTTGAAGGTGACGAATCAGAGAACTCCACAAATTTTGAGGTTTTTGCCGTGATTACTCATTCGGGTATGCTTGAATCTGGTCATTATATCACGTATTTGCGGATTAATGAGCAATGGTACAAGTGTGATGATGCATGGGTTACAGAAGTTGACGATGAAGTGGTTAGAGCATCACAGATTTACTTGGTGTTCTATGTTCAAAAACCAAGTTCTGGTCACAAATCCAGCGAGGATGTTGGGTGTCATCTACGATCTTCCCCCTCCGGAGATTCATTTGTATCGATTGCTGGTTGTTGCTGAATCTTGGAAGTTGGCAACTTAAGCCATCAAGTTTCTTACCAACAAGCCTTATGGCCTATGCTATAAAGGTGACCCGTGGTGCCCCACTGACCAAGAGGTCACGGGTTTAGCTCCAAGGATAAGTGGGCGCGTTTCAATATTTGTTTGAAGAAAAAAAAGCCATCAAGTTTACTGGATGTGGCTGTTAACCTTCATGCCTGTACAAAGTTTAAACTTCTGTTCAGAAATTGAGGGTGTTTTCCCATTGAAGACTTGCTATTTTTTTGCATTTCTTTCTAACTTATGCTATATTATTTCTTCCAGCTGATAATTAAGCTTTTCCTATGTTGACGAGCTTGTAAAAAATTTATTTATTATATATTTTTTTTACCCATGTTCTTCTCAGATTGATAGTTTGAAAAGGAAAAAATGTGTCGAAACTTGTCCAAAGTATATTGTATCATCCCAAGCAGGAAGATTTACAATTCTCTCGATACAGAAAGAATGAAAGATCACTTGTTTGATCATGAAATCTTGTATATTTGTTTGCTTTCTTTATAAACTTTTATGTTATTGTGGTGTATAACAGTATAAGACTCTGGAAAAGAGAGCTTTTTAGTGTATACTTATAACACATGGTTAAAATGTTTAGAAGACAAGAACTGTCAAAGAGTAAGTAGCATATTAGCTGGTTATATGATTCTGTCAGAACGTAATGTACATTCATGGATGAATATAAAATAGGTGTAGCAGGGTAGGTGATTAAGAAAGGGATCTGAACATATGAAACGTGTACATCACCCAGGTCATTTGACCTGCCGTATCCATTGAGGTGAATACTTTTTGAACGGGATTGTAGGTTCACGTCTCGTCAAAAACAGCTTGTGGGGCGAGTTCATAGTGTATTGTGTCAGTTTATGTTATGTATATAGAAAATCTTTAGTAGATGGTATGATTTTCGTTGTAACGCACTTGACTTCCTCACAAGTTATCAACGGTTCAAACCGCATTAAGTACACATTTAGGGATCTAGGGAAAGGTTGAAACGATCACGGAGATCCCCAATTCTGCCGCATACATCTAAGTCAAAATAACTCTTTCGCCAGGCCTCTTGAAAAAGCCATAGTCAAATAAGGTTACTTCGTTTGAACGGATAACGCGTGAGGATAACTGACCACTTGGTTGAATTTTTTTTTAATGTAAATCGAATTTGGTAGTGCTTACCAACAACACATAATGAAATCATACTTATAGCCACTGAAATATGTATTTGTCATTTTCAATGATAGTATGTGGATGCAATCTCTTCAATGATAACAAATTATGAGTTTGAAATAGTACAAAACCTGCCTTTCAAGCAAAACCAAGATCAAGAATAAAGCAAACATCATTTTAGCATTACATCTACGAATCATGAGCATTTTGACCCGAATCTCAAAATTAAATTGGAACCGTACCGATTTCTGGTATCCAAATCATATTCGATACGGTAACCGGATTACGAAATAAAGTGAAAAAAAAAATTCGGGACAAGTAATCTGGTAGGAGACCGGTACTAAATATCGAGAAAAAACGAGAAAAACCCGATTTCCCGGTACCGGTACCAATATCCGAATTTCGTTCGATACGGTGCTGGTACCACTAGTTTATGCTCAGGAAAAAATCGATACCACTAATTCGTTACGGGATCTATACAAAACCGGTGCTCATCCCTAATTACATTTGAAAGACACTGGTTAAACCAAGATTGTCTGGTCAATGTTGCAATACCCATTAGGAGCTTTGAAAGACACTGGTTAAACCAAGATTGTCTGGTCAATGTAGCAATACCCATTAGGGCATCCACAACGGGACCCTATTATCCGATCAATAGCATGTGACTCATCATGCAATACATGTGCAATACATTGTAGAATTCCATGTCATCTGTATGTTAAATATCAGATCAAGTCTGAACAACCAGCTATTGAACTGATGTGGTGGGGCCTCATAAGCCTTTTACATTTAATTATTAATACATTTAAGTGTGATATCTTGCTTATCTTGTTGCATTGTGGGTGTTTCATATTAATTGATAACATGTTGACATGGTGATTATGTGGCAATGTATTGAACTCAAAATGATACAATAGGTTGGAGATGCTCTTAGGAGTTAGGAGCTAGGATAAGTACTTTCAAAGTTTGACCACTTTATTGGCCGAAAGCAGAACACTAGTAACAAACAATGTAAACTAGGGATGAGTTCGGGCCAATCCCGTCCCGAACTCGTCCTGATTTAGTGCTTCCGATTTTTTCCCGATCTAAAAAGTTATGTACCGACTCCGTACCGAACGGGATTCGAGAATCGGGAATCGGTACCGGGAAATCGGGATTTTCCCGTTTTTTCGGGAATTTCCCGATTTGGTACCGGTCCCGTCCCGAATTAGTCGTCCCGAATTTTTTTCCACCTTATTTCGTAGTCCCGGTCCCGTACCGGACGGAATTCGGGTATCGATAATCGGTACGGTTCCGGGAACGGTTCGGGTTCGGTTCCAAATGCTCATCCCTAAAGTAAACTGATATAATTTGGTTGTATTTGTGCTCCAACACCAAACACCAGCAGCATATAAATACTTCCAGATATTAACTATGTGAGGATCAAACATTAAAGTACGGCTAACTCAAACAAACATATAAGCCGTGAAAGAATAAGACCGAGCATGCATTCTGGACACTTAAACAAGAAAGTTCAAATTAATTAACATTAGCAACAAAAATATGATCCCAGTTTAGATATCCGTCTGAATTTGCAATAAAACACCATGCCAATATGAATTATACCCTACTATTGTAGCTAGTCGATAACAAAAATAACTCTCAAATGATGCATCTTGAGAAAAGAATATGGCGAACAAATACTTGCTTCTCTTTTGATACCTCTGATGATAAGTAAGCAGTGCGTCAAGGCAAACCTCTTCACATTGCATTGCAGCCTTCCCAAGTTCATCAAATACCAAATATTATGGCAAAAGTGATGAACTTGGTATTTAATAAATGTGTTTTTTCCCTGCAGCAAGTAAAAAAGAATACACCTTGATGATCAAAAGTCAACAAGGCTAATTTTTCTTGTTTCGAAATTTGTCCTTGAGCAATGTGAATTGCTTTTTGCACTGGTTAACTGTCTTCCCTGGAACTGCAGCTGCAATCCGCTCCCAACGCTGGTTAGCTTCTTTCGGGAATGTCTTCATAGCTTGAACCAGTGATGTTACTTGGACAGTCGACCACTCATCTGAATCAGAATCAGCATTCACACCATTTGCCACACCATTTGCCACACCATCAGCTACACCATTAGCCATACCATTCGCCACACCATTAGCTACACCATTAGCCACACCATTTGCCATATTTTTATCTTTAGTTTGGCTTGGTTTAGAAGAAACTCCTTCAGCTGGGGTAGATGTGGAAGATTCCCCTTCAAATTCTTCTCGAGTTGAAAGTGGAGATGAAATTGACTGTGCAGGTTTCCTCTTGTCAAGAAACGTATCAAATGCTTTTGAGGAGTCGGGTTTTTGGAGAAGAACGGTTTTTGTTGCTTTGAGTATCTCTTCCACAGACCGCCCCGTGCCAATGTACTCTGATATGACTTCCCACCTTCTAGATGTTCCTTTTGGGAACTTTGCCACACCTTTCCTCAAGAGTTCAACTTCTTCCTTCCCCCAAGATTTGTTTTTCTTAGGGGTGCTTTTTGGAGCATTTCCATTGACTTTTACAGATCCATTCTGTTTACCATTTGTTGAAGAAAAATCTCTATGAGAACGATCAGAGTTGCCAAGTGCTTCCCCAAGAAGTTTAGCTTGCTCACTTTCTTCTTTTGTTTCCATATTGTCACACAAGGTCTGTAGTGCTAACATGTCAAGGGACGCGCACAAACTTTCCACGTCATCCTCGTTAAGATTAAGCAAATGCTGAGACACAACGTTTGTTGACAGTGTTCGAAGACGAGATCGCTCTTTACGCAATAATTTCTTCTCTTTTTCTCTATTTTTCTTTTGTAGTACAGCAGCTTCAGCAGCTTGCTTTTCTTCTTCTTCCTTCTTAATCCTCTCTTCTTCTGCAATTCTGGCAGCTTCCTCTTCCTGTAACTTTTTCGCCATATATTTGGACTCCTTTTTCTTCTGTTTTTCAGCCTTTAGCATCTCTTTTCTTTTTACAACTCGAGGGTCTCTTTTATAAGCACCGTCAACAAGAGAACGTATTCTCGTATATTCTTCCTTCCTAGACTTCTCGGAAAGCTTTGCGTTTTGCCTTTCCATCCACCTCTTATGGTCACGTGATTCAGCTTCTTCAAGATCAAATTCATCTTCATGTGGGAACTCTCTCCAGCTTTTAAAACTATACCAGAAGTCATAGAAAGCATCGACGTCTTGAATTGAAGAATTTTCATCTCCTAATGAAGGTATAGGTTGAGCAACGGACCACTTTCCATTCCTCATAAAAGCAGGTCCAAAGACCTTAAAGAAATCTTGTGGGGCACAGTCAGTAGGAATTTCATCATCAAACTCATCTGTAGAGTCAAAAACTCTTCTCTTTGCAGGATCGATCAAATACTCATATGCTTCTTGAACTGCCTTAAAGTGGTTCTCAATCTCGTCTTTTTTTGCTTGTTTGGCAGCTTCAGTTTTCTCAAGAAGGAGAAGAGCCGCCTGCTTGTCGGGATGATGTTTCAAAGCGGTATCACGGTAGCTTTTCCTAATCTGCTCCTCAGTAGCAAGATACCTCAAGTGACCCAAACCCAACAATGCATAATGATCCTGTTGGTTGGCGCCATCACCAGATTTCTTTTTGCCTTTGCTGCTGCTATATGAACCAGCTGATTGCATGTAATCAGGCTCTTTGTCTTTAGGCAAACTTTCATTACTCTCAGTGTCATCTTCTACACTTTCCTCCATAAAACAACCAGCGAGCTTTAGTGCAACATCATGAAAAGAGTGACCAGCAGGTTCATAGCGTGTCGCTTTTACTGGAAGGCAATTTGAAGAAATATAAATTGTTTCTCCATTTATAAGCTCATTTGAGTATGTTATTTGAAGAATGCTTGCTTTGGCTGTCATTGTTACAGCAACTCAAGCATCCACAGCTTCAAACTGCAACAAAAACAAGTATAAAACAAGCCATAAGATACTAAAAAATAAGTTTAAGGCCTTACTGAAACACGACACTATATTCAAAAAGTATGAACTAACATAGCAACATCGACACTAACAACAGCGTAAAGACGAAAAAAAAAGTCATAATACTGAGAGAACAGAATATTTTTGTGCACAAGTAAAACGAGAAGCCTAGTGCAACAAGTAACAAAACTGACATGAGAACATCAAAGATATACACAGCGCAAGCAGTAACACAGTCAGGCAACATTACAAGATTGTCTTTTTCCAGATAATTGCGAGTTCAGATAATACCACACTGTTCTACCAAGCTAAAGAAACATGGTTAGCTGGTCAAACCGTCAAACAGTAAACTGGCAATCGCTACCTAACCCTCACCAACAAACCAAAACAACACATAACTCTCATATCCTAGTTTGTTAACCTAATACCTTGATAAAACAAATAGCTTTACAGACACCAAAATATACTAACATTTAAGCAGCTTTTTTCATCTGGGCATCAACAAATTAGTTAACTTTTCTACAGCATATATAAAAACTCATCTCATTGTTTCGGCTTATATGTGGGCTAACTAGCTTATTTGATTTCGGCTTATATTTCATAAGCCCCAAATTTATAACTTAATTTGAGACTAGGGTCATCCGCTTATATAAATTTATTATCAGAAGTCTCAAAATAAGCTATAAGATTGAGGCTAATCAAATCTAATAAGACGAAATCAAATAAGCTCATAAGCCCACACATAAGCCTAAACAAAAAAGCTCACAAGTATATATATAAAAACCCAGCTCAAATACAAAACAATCGCTACAAACAATTAAAAAAACCTAGTATTAAATCAATCAGTTTTCAATCAAATAAAAACCTAGTATTAGTAAGAGATTGGATTATTAAATAAGCCATTTAAGAAGAAAAAAGATAAAGTTACCTGATTGCAGGATGAAGAGAAGATGCGGCGATGGAGGAAATAAATTAGGGTTTACAAAGAGCGGCCGAAAAATGGGAGGGAGAGGTGTGTGACTAAATAATGAAAAGGTGAGGTTTTTATTTTGGGGTTGGTTGGGTTTATATTAGGGTTGTTGTTGATATACAACACTTGGATACTCTTTTGATACCATTTTGAAGGTTTCGGCCCGCAACTACTTTGACTTCAAACCAAACACTTCATGTTTTGTTTTTTTTTTCTTTTTCCCTAGTATAAAAAAACAATTTTCCTACTTTTTTTTGTACAAAATTAATTTATTATTAGATAATAATTATTAATGTGTTTTACTGATTACTTTTTAGTACATTTTGATAGTGTGGTGCTTTTTGTGATAATATAAGGGGATAATTTCACATATTTATATATACACCTAATAATAAAACTTTATAAATTACATATATCTTTAAAATACAAGTTTTTTATGCATATTATACAATACTATTAAAACATGTTTTGAGGATATATGTAAATATCGATGTTTTGTTGGGAATATATGTAAATACTCTTAATATACAATATTAAAGATAACCAAACACCAGAAATATTTTGCTTATAAAATGTTTGTGTTGGATTTGTGATAAATGCGCCAGTTGTTTCATAAAATATTACATGTGATATTCTAAAGAAAGTAAAGTAGGCATGGATACTAGTCTAACTTCTTTGAAATATCAAATATGATATAACATAAAAAAGAGTTTATGAAATCATATATACAAGTTACAAGTTTAGTTTCTTTGTAATATCAAATAATGATAAATTATATAGAAAATAACTTTTTAACTATAATATCTCACGTGATGCATATGTGAATGATGAAACTACAAATAAGTTAGAAAGATTAAACCTAGTCGGGAGAGCGTTGAGGTAAATCTTCCATGCCAAAATGTTTACTTTAATCGGAATGTATTTGACCCATCTAGTTTTTGTACCCACATTCTCCGCCCGAGCGCTGTCTATCTTCCTTCTCAAAGAGGCCACCGAATAAGATCCATCACTGCACAACGACCAAATATATCTATCAATCTGAGGAGCTAAGGAAACGTTACCCACTGCTTTAGACAAAGCGAGGATCTGGGCCTGCTCCACTCCCCCTCACGATCCGGCGTAAAGAAACCTCCAGACTTGGGTCAGCCAATCTCGAGCAGATTGTCACTTCTTTACACGTTTCCAGATTGTAAATCCTCAGATACACGTCCTTAAGAACACCAACAGCGCACCATTATCCTTCTAGAAACGAGTGTTGCAGCCATCACCCAATTTAAACTTAAGGAATTCAAAAAAACCTACTTCCTTATCTTTAAGCGATTTAACTTCCTTAATAATACTCAACCATGTAGATTGGTACCGTCCCTACCTATATTACCGTCATCCCCGTGTATGGCTTTAATAACTCTCGTCCACAGAGAATCCCTATCCGAATAGAATTTCTAAACCCATTTACACATAAGAGCACGGTTAAGGGCGTAGAGACTCGTAACACCGAGACCTCCTTGATCTTTTCCAGAAGTAATCATGGCCCATTCAACCCAAGACGCTTTATTATTCCCTTGTTCATGGTCGTGAAAAAACGTCTTCGAATGGATTCCATCTCCATTAAAACCTGAACAAGGGGTTTTATAAAGGGACATATGAAAGATAGGTAACGAACTAAGAACATATTTAAGAAGCGTAAGTCTGCCTCCGATGGATAGTGCCTTCATTTTCCATTTAGATAGTCTCTTTTTTACCTTATTGATTACCTCTTGACAAGCTTCAATCTGATGCATCTTACCACCGACCTTAGTCCCCCAAATATGTAAATGGAGCACAAAGAATCATACAGCCCAGTTTGTTCGCTGCTTGATTAATCGTGTTATGCTTAACGCGAACCCCCATTATTTTACTTTTCCTCATATTAATTTTAAGACCAGAAGCGCGTCGAAAACATTCCAAAACATTAATAAGAATATCTAGATTTCTTTCACTCCACTTACCGATGAAAACAGCATCATCCGCAAAGAACATATGTGAAATGTTTATCGTACTATTAAGCTTAATCCCCGTGAACATACCCTTTTCCACAATTCGATTGAAAGATACACGTAGAGTTTCTATGATGAGGATAAATAAGAAGGGTAAAAGTGAGTCACCCTGTTTTAGACCTTTGAAGAATTGGAACTCCTGGGGCTACCGTTAACGAGGATAGAGCTTTTAAACGAGCTGAGACAACTTTGAATCCAACGGCGCAATTGTAAAACCTGTAGTTTTCAGGTTTTGACTATGACATCATTGTACACGTCACCTCATGATATATATATATATATATATATATATATATATATATATATATATATATATATATATATATATATATATATATATATATATATATATATATATATATATATATATATATATATATATATATATATATATATATATATATATATATATATATATATATATATATATATATATATATATATATATATATATATTCACTTTTGCATAAATTTTGCACCATCATATGCATCATTCATGAGCATACATCATTGTAGAAACTAGAAGGAGGGGGTTGAATAGTTTCTCATTGGTTTATCTCTTAATTAAAATTCCTTTCAATTAGGTGAATGCTCAAAACTATCTTTTACTTGAAAGCTAGTTGCATAATGATTAGGTTCAATTCTAATGCATTAACAATGTGTAGCAAGTATAATGATAATGAATGTAAGTAATGAATAAGGAAAGAAATAACCTAGTAGGAAGACACCAAGATTTATAGTGGTTCGGCAACGAGGCTCTATCCTCGTTCCTACTCCACTCCTCGAGTCCACCTTACTCGAGATTTCCACTATATCCACAAGCTCCCTTCTTGGCGGAGAAAACCTTACAACGTCGCTTACATTATTTTCCGACACTAAGCTAAATGTCGAGACCTAATCTTAGCTAGGACCAATCTACACAACGTCGCCCACTTCACCATTTTACGACACAAGGCTAGATGTCGAATTCTAATCCAAAGCTAGAACCAATCTTCACAACGTTGCCTACTTCACCATTTTCTGACACAAGCCTAGATGTAGAGTTCTAATCTAAAGCTAGAACCAATCTTCATGACTCTTCACTTTGAAGCTCAGTGAGAACTTCACACAACACAACTACATATCACTTTATAGTTTAGTGAGAACTCACAAGACACGACCACATCACTTTATAGTTTAGTGAGAACTAACACAACTAATTACAACTCAACTAAACATATCCAAGTACACACATGTAGCTTGGATCTACACAACACAAATCCAAGCACACACATGTGCAATGGATTTACACAACTCTAATCCAAGTATTCACATATAGCTTGGATGAACACAACTAGTCCAAGTATTCACAAATACATTGGATCTACACAAGACATAAATAAACAAATGATGAACATGACTAGATCTTTAGGAGAAGCTGATCTTCATCAATGCTTCATCTTTAACCACATCATAAGTGTGTGAGTGATATTCTCTTTAGACAAGATAAAGAAGGAGATCAAGAGGATAATCATGAGTAAACATACTTAACACATTAAGTGATCATTTACAAATGACTAGGATTAGATAGGAGAAAGAAGGGTGAAAGAGATGTCCAAAAAGGGTTAATGAGAATGTAGATTTGATCCACTATTTATAGAAGACAAATGCCAACGGCTATCTGGGGGCGGTTCCTTATCGATAAGGAACCACGTAGGCACTTAAGGAACCGCAGGTACTAGACTCCGCTCCTTTTTTTGTCATTTAGTGAATTTGAAATATCTGAGGCTGTTTAAACCTTCAAAGGATATTCTTATGGCATTTGGAATATGCCATATTCAAATTTACATTTTCATTTTGATAAAACATTTTCTTAAAAATAAAGTTTATTAAAAATCTTTTGTTACATTTGACAAAAGTGAGTTTTAAGGCTAACCACTTTTATGATCACTAAGCATGATTAAGATATGTTAGTGTTATGATTATTACCTTGATGATAGT
The DNA here is from genome assembly GCA_025667525.1 of Glebionis coronaria. NCBI lineage: Eukaryota > Viridiplantae > Streptophyta > Magnoliopsida > Asterales > Asteraceae > Glebionis > Glebionis coronaria. The sequence continues at coordinate 54,755,476 of CM046874.1, read as the reverse complement.
GTTTGTTAGATAATTCGTTTTATGATTGTGTTTGACAATAAATGTCTTTGTAATTTGTCGTGATCAAAACTAAGAAAGATTAATTAATACTAACAATGTTTTTAGGCATTGCTTTGCATTAACAATCCCCCCCCCCCTTTGATTACGACAAACTATAAACTCATACGTAAAATACAAGTTTATTCGAATTATTAACGAGTTTATCACTATCATTTCTCCCCCTTTGTCGAAGCAAAAAGGTTAGCACAAGTCTTTGAAGAAGAAAAGAACCGGACTTTTGATAGTAGCTCCCCCTTGGTGCTTACTCCCCCTTGCTTGGGGCACCAAGATAATGAGTTAAGGTGACATGCTACACAAAGGTTAGAAGAAAGAAAAGAAACACCAATGTATGTATGTGCACTACCTACTAACTAACTTGAGAGGGAGAAGGAAAAGAAATCTCATATTAGAAGCAAGCATTTGCTAAGTATGTCCAAAGAGTGTGTATTGACAATATCATAATTCAATTGGTGGAATAATGGGAGAAAAGAAACATCCAAACTAATCAAAGATGATTTAGAGTGTCAGGGGGTTAAAACTTAGAATTTATGGAATCACCCATAATTAATTTTAAGTTTTAACCATGATCAACTCTTTAACAAATGTGTGAAATAGAATTAGTGGGAAAGATGACACACATAACATTCATATTACACAAATATGAAATAACATACAAGAGAAATATTCATACACACAATATGAATAGTTAAAGCAAAAATATGGAAAATAAACCACAAAGCATAAACTACTCTAATAGTGATAATCTTCCAAGATTGCTTAAGTTTTATTGACTCAAACAACTAAAGTACAAAATGTGCCTTAGTTGGAAAAGAAATACGACGAAGCATCATTCAAAGTTTTATTCACGGGAACAAAAACTTTGAGAGGAGGTCGAGTGAGGAGGAATTCAAGGAAATTTTGCTTGTCATAGATATGCGCAAGTTCAATTTGTTGAAAACGACAACAAGCACACGAGGAACCATGATGCAAAACAAAGTCGTTAGATGGGGGAGCTCCATCAAAATTAGAGGTTGGTGGAGAGGGAGATAATGGATAAGAGATGTTTTCACAATGCCTAGTAAGATTAGGGAAAGAAGATAGTGTTGATCCCAAACTTAGACCGATTAAGCTTGTGTATACGAGATTAGATCAAGTTATACACGTAGAGAAACTTTGTTTATGTATAATGTAATCTAAGTGTTATACGGAATTAACACTTAAACAAGAACACACAAAGATGTAAACAAACTTTCACTTGATTGATAATAACGAACTTGCTTACAATGAAAGTGTTTAACGTATGAAAAACTTATTATGAAACATAACCTAAAGGTCTTCTTTTATAGACATAAGAAGCCTTGTATTACGTATCAACTATTCTAGGTAAAGATAATTATAGAAAATACAATATTGAACTTATCTTTACTAGAAGCAAACTAGAAACAATATACGCGTAGACCATATCTTCCTATCAGTGCTTGTCTTCAACCTATCAACGCTTGACTTCTTCTTGTCAACGCTTGATCTGTCAGCGTTTGTTTTCTTCTTATCAACGCTTGTTTTCCTCTTGTCAGCGCTCAAGTGAACTGGCTACATTTTATTCCCAACAATCCTCTCCTAAACTTGATATCTACTCTAGTAATCAAGTTTCTGAATAAAAATTAAGTACTAGGAGGAATCTTACAACGCTTATCATATTGGTAATAAATATGTCTGATCAAATCTTTGGCCACGTCACTTGAATAGTCAATCTCCAGCTGTGTTGTCTTCATCTTCTCCAAAACTTCTTTGGACATGGGATACTGACCATCTACAAGAAGATACTCAGCAAACTTTGTAGAGCTCAAATAATACACACCAGTAGCTGAATACAAACGCCATTGAAGACCACTGAGATCATCTTCAAGATCCTTCCAAACAGCAGGATCTTCTTCTGTTGGTCCACACATTCTCTTGAATGTTGACCAAAGTTTTATTCCATTGACTGAAGTAGGAGCTTTAGTCTCATACTTGGCCTCCAACAACCTCCAAAGGTCTACCAAGTCTTCTCTATCAACACTTGCAAAGAGAGATATAAGAGTGGTAAAGGTGTGTACCTCTTTCCCATACCTGCCAATCTTCCAAAACCCACTTTCATCTTCTTCATAGCTTATAATAGGGTTTCTGGCATCAAGGGGTAACACTTGTACCATATCTGAAGCTTCCAATGATGAGAGATTAATGCTCCTTCTTATAACAGCTTCACTGGGCATCAATCTATCCATATCTTTAGGAAAATCAAGAGGAACTCCCTTCTTCAAAGGTCTAGGAACAATCATTGCCTTCTTAAGCTCCATCTCGTCTGTAAGTTCTTCTTTCCTTTCATCTGAAAGAAGTCTGATAGTATTCATTTCCTGCACTTTTGCCCAAATGGGATAAGCCTTGTACTCCAACTCTTCAAAGGATAATCCCAACAATTTCTTATAGGTCCATCCTGTTCCATGACATCTGAGTAGCATGTAGTACATCTCCCTTTTATCCCTTTTCAACATTGAGAGAATATTGCTAGCTTTGTGTTTCAGAATTACCTTGCAGTCTTTTTGTACTCTTAGAAGAATCTCCAAACCCCAAATTTGGTCTGAAATAGTCAAATATGGATTCTCCATACACCTATCTTCTCAAGCATGGTACATCTGAACAACTTTTGGCATATCAAAATCTACTTGCAATTTCAACTCATTCAGCTTCTCTCTTGCCAAATCATCACCATACTCAAGTCTTTCTGGTTGTTCTATTATCATCACACTTGAGTCTGAACTAGCTTCATCACTTCCTTCTTGTTCCTCTGAAGTGACAACAAAAGGTGATTCACCAACCTTCTTACTTTCTTGTTCCACAAGTTGTGCAGCCAACCTTCTATCAAACTCTACCTGTGCGGTATTCTTTGGAACATTTACTTCTACCATAATTCCTTTACCCTTATCTAATGGATCAATAATGGGTAAGGATGATGGTAATACCTGTGAAGATACATCTTTGATGATAGCTGATGACTGGAATACATCAACCTCATCTGCAGGTCTGTCAACGCTCAAATTTCTTGTGTCAGCGCCCAATTTACTCATGTCAGCGTTCAAATCTTGCTTGTCAACGCCCAAATTACTTGTCTCAGCGCCTCTTGTAATTTGCTCCAACATAGCTGTAAAAGACAAGTCTAAATTTGTAGGAGTTACCAGAGATCTAACAAAACCTGGTTACTTCTTCAATTCAGTTAGGGCTTCAGCAACACCCAAAGATTCACCATCATGTGAGCCCTTATCACTCACATTAATCTACTCATCCTCCCCTTTGGAAGATTCCTCCATCCCACGCCTTGTGCTAGCATTCTCCAAAATGACAATCCTATCCCTCAATTGCTTGAGTTAAAGGCCTTGTGTACTGACAATATGTACCAAGTCTGCATTTTGCTTTTGCAAGCTAATGTAGACAGCCGTCAATTCCATTAAGGTGTATGGTTCCAATCTGCCCTCCTCTAAAATGGGTATTTGACCTCCCAAGTTAGATTCATGGGGCATGGATGAGGTCTTAAAGATGTTAGGACTGTCTTGGCCTGCATCTAAGCCAGAACCAATAGTCTCAGCCTCATCCATAGCACCAACCACACTTGTGGTGGTGGTTCTCTCTGCTACATGGCTAGGACCACTAGAGGAGAACACTCCAGTAGTCCTTTGGCGTTTTTGCAACCTATATTGTGGTGGGGTGGAAGATGATGTGGATTGGGTGGATGTGGGAAGGTTAAGGGGTGTTTGGGTCTGTGAAGGAATGGTGTCAACGTTTGGATTACTTGTATCAATGCCAACATTTAATGTGTCAGCGTCAAAGGGTTCTTGGTCAATTTGCATGTGTTGAGGTGAAGGTAAAGGTTTCGGTATTGGGTCAAGTTGTGGTTGAGGGTCTGGTTGGGGTTGTGTTGCTGCAATTACAGCAAGCATAGCTTGGGTGAGGGGTAAGTCACGGTGAGGGGGTGAGTTCATCTTGGTAAAAATAGCTTTCTTTTGCACATGGATCTCATAAAAATCATCATGATCCCTTGTGCAGTAATTTTGCACATCAAAAACCATTTGTAAAAATCTGGGGTAAGCCAAAGTCATCTTACTCCCTTTGTTTTTACACATGCCCTCAAAAATCATTTTTGGATAATTAAACTTTTGCCCAATTGCAATGCACACAATAGTACTAGCAATGGATCTATTAATCTCATTGTGTGCAGTACACTTGGGACTCAAACATTGTAAGAGGACATGTATGAGGTACTTCCAGGCTGGGGGAAACTCCTGTTTATGATATTTGTTTAAAGTCCCTCATCAGGGAAAGGATACCCCAAAGCCCTTAGTCCTTGTTCTATTTCATGAATGGGAAGGGTGGCTATACCATCTGCATCATCAAGATGCAAAGCCTGGCGAACCAAGGCTTCAGTAACCACCCATGTACGCCCATGAACAATAGATGATAATGTAGTCACATTATTAACTGTTGAGGAACTTATAGTGTTCCAAAACTGTTTAATATGTGTGACAGAGATGAGAGGAGCATGAGAAAGAGCATACCTAATCGGGGATGCATTCAAATACGCCACCATCTGGGTGTATTGGGGAAACAGAGCATCATCAACGTCCAAATATGCAGTCATGTTGTGTTGACTCCTGAATCCCAATACCAAATCACTTGGTTTAAATTTTGGTGACATTGTAGAAGAAAGCTGTTTGTGAATGATTTAGAAACATGAATAATAGGAGAAAATTGTTAGACAAGAATATGAGATACCCTGTTTAAAAATAGGAGCCAAATATGTAGGAGAGATATGTGCATGTGATTGGTAAAAAAAATAAGGCAACTATTTTCAAAATATCATGATGAAAATATTGAAAAGAAAATAAGTTATCTCATGCATTAATTAAAAGTTATATGCTCCCAAAATTACGGCACCAAAATTTGTCAAAAATAACAACTGGGTAGGTCCCAATGAGTGTCAACGGTCAAAAACAACCCATCAACGCCCAACGGCTATATTCCTGTCAACGTTTGCCAAAGCCATGTCAGCGTCTAAATTGGTCATAACAACGCTTGGAAAAATACTTGTCAGCGTCCAAAAATAAAAGTAATAAAAATGAAAAAGGACCTTAACAAAGTAATTTATCCTAGTGAAGATAACCTATAAGTTGATAATTATTATAGGGCGGCAAGCACTGTCCAGTTATGCACACTTGCTTATGCAAGATAGACATAACAGTCCTCTAGTGTCCATTGCTAACCAAAACTCTTAACAACTAAGTTATCTCATAAAATTCCTTGTTACTCCCAGGTAAAACCCATGATAAAATCATTCCCAAGTCTCCCAACAGACCACAACCAATTCTAGGCCAAAAATGTCTTGGCAGCATGCATAGTATATCAACCTTGCATGCTACAGTGCCTCATGATTTAGTAAAACTAACTCATACTCACCTATGGACACAATCTAGAATTGTGATAAGAGTATCATAAGGATACCCAAAAGTGCTAAAGGTTCCTAAAACCTCCCCTTAAAATGTGATACATATGTTGCCCAAAAATATGCATGAACATAAAAATTTATGTCAAGATAGGAATATAAATATTCCAACCATCATCCATAAATAAAAGCATGCTCAAATGATTCTCCAATGATCCATAAGCAACTCTGTATCCAATGGTATAATGCTAACACCACCTGCACATTTAGATCAAAACCACAAAACTAACATTGTTGCTGACAACGCCCCGATAACACTTGTTAGCGTTAAGGAAACCTTTGTCAGCGTTAGACAAATATATTGCTGACAACGTCACAATAACACTTATCAGCATTAAGGTAACCTTTGTCAATGTTAGAAAAATATAGTGGAAAATCTAAATCCTCAAAAAGACCAATAACAATGCATTATCCTGTACATACTTTTACAATAAGACCCCAAAACACATATTATGTGAGATTGATCATTCCAATACTTGTCACCAAGTATTGAAACCTTCCAGCATCAAAAGGTTTAGTTAATAAATCTGACACATTTTCTTCTGTGTCAACCCTATCTAGTTGTATTAAACCCTTTTCAAAACAATCCCTTATAAAATTGTAACACCCCATTTTGGAAATGGAATCTTACGCATAATCATGGCGTGTCATCAAAGCATACAAGGATAAATGTCTAAGCATTATTTGACCATAAAAGGGAAATACCGGAATCAAACATTGGTAACCCCAAAGTAGAGCTCATCACACACAAACATAAATACTGTAAAAGGAAAGGACGAAACAATGTCCATAGCAAACTGTATTAAAGTAAAGGAAATGCATAAAGTAAAGAAAGACAGTAAAGCTTCCAGTCCATATGCACGTACGTTTGAGATCTACGAGCGTCCCTGAGTACCTGCCGTTTTGGGAACATGAAAAGGAAAACGGCTGAGCAAGACGCTCAGTGCACGGATGTACAATATAGCATGAAATAGGATAAGCATGTAACATATAACAGCGGGAGACTAAGTTCTGAGTAAACTGGTTAAGTATTAAGAAAACTGGTTTTATAGTTTGAAAAACCTTATGTTTATCTTATGAAAACTGTTTTAACATAAATATACCATAGCCCATATAGGTCATGAAAAGGTCACGTGCATGAATACTTAGAGGGGTGACCTCATCATGCTGATTAGAGGGGATGCCTCTAATTAATATACTGGTTTGGGTAGGAGGGATCAACTCCTTGTGAAGGATGCAAGGCACACACCACATTCACCATGAAATACTGAATAAAACATGTAACTAGGATGCACCCATACGCCCCACATGATATAATAATATGGCCAAAACTGAAAGGGACGCCACGAGCAATCACTCCGCCGTGGGGAAGTCATAACATTGGTGCCTCCAATGTTATGGTTATGGTACCTCCATAACTAGGTGAAACTGGTCATGCTTGTATATGGCTATAGATTATGCTAATTAAACATAAGCAGTTCAAAACAATAAAACAATTACTGGGGAAAACAGTTGGCTGCATACGGGGAAATCCTAATAAGGAAAGAATGTCCATACTGAAAGGACGGGAATCCGTACCTCAAGTCCAGTGAATGAACGGAAGAAAGACTCCTACTTCTGGATCACTAACGCTACATGAATACACACGTGTATAAGTATCGAATCACTCATTACGTACTGGGTTTTATGTCTCACCTTAGCTTACTTTGTGTGTTTTAGGTCAAGGTTTACTGTTTAAAGCCTTAAACTGTGTTTATCTTGTATTCTGATTAATCTGATTAAGTATTACTGGTATTTCATGTATTATTATACTTACTGTGTAATAATAAATAACTTTCCAAAAATAGTAGGTTTCCAAAAATATAAAGTTTCCAAAAATAGAAAGTTTCCAAAAATAGAAAGTTTCCAAAAATAGAAAGTTTCCAAAAATAGAAAGTTACCAAAAATAGAAAGTTTCCAAAAATAGAAAGTTTCCAAAAATAGAAAGTTTCCAAAAATAGAAAGTTTCCTAAAATAGAATTTACTGCTTAAAATAGATTAGTTTCTAAAAATAGAAAGTTTCCAAAAATAGATCAGCTGCCTTAATTAAATAAGTTTCCATATATAGAAGGTTTCCATGATTAAATTAGCTGCCTGAAATAGATAGATTTCCATATATAGAAGGTTTCCATTAATAGATTAGTAGCCTTATTTAATTAAGTTTCTATAAATAGGAGTTTCCATAATTAGAATTAAGCTGGTTACATAAGCTAACATATAAGTCTAAGTGTTTATAAGCTTATTTCTTAAGTCATATGATATAGTGTATAGTTTAATTATTATTTCATGTATTTAATTAAACTATAGGTTAAGCATTTTAAATAAAGTATAACATGTTTTAATTAAAATGAAATAAAATACTTAGGTTAAGATGTGTATTATCATGTATTAATAACATAACCTAAGTCGTGTCTAAATTAATTAATTATAAGCATGTTTTAAATAATTAATTAATTATAACATATAACATAAAATACTTAGGTTAAATTAATATCATGCTAAATTAATAATTAAAAATAACCTAAGTCATGGTTTAATTAATATCTCATGTTATTAATTAATTTATATCCTAAGTCCAAAATTCATAAATTTTAACATGTAGCATAAATCATGATTTAACCAACGAACCATGAATCGGGCATGAACTAGACACCGTACCCCGAGCCAAACTCGGGGTACTTGTGCCCCCTTGCTGCCGTGGGTCCCACATGCACCAACCAAGACCAACAATGGTCTTGGTGGTGGCGGCTAAAAGCAAACCGAACCCCCCCTCGGGTTGGTTATGCTAGGCGGCCAAAACAAACACCCTTTTATATCGTCCTTTGATTTTAATTCACCCCAAAACATGTTAGATCAATGTTTAATTATCATGTTTTAATAAGAATAATAATAACATGTTCATGAAAATAATCAAAGATTTAAAAAGAATTAAAAAGAAAGGTTTAGAATGATATACCAATACGTAGCTTGAAAGAGGATGAACAAACACGGTTTATAGCAATGATTTTCAAGATCAAAATCAATCAACAACCACCTATGGTGGTCCTTAAGGTGACGGCACAAAGAGAGGGCAAGGAGGAGGAGTGAAAACTTTTTAGGTTAAAATGCTATTTTGCTTGAAATGTAAAAATGAAAAGCATATTTACCATAACCCCCCTTTCTTGTAAAAGTCAATGGGCTAAGCCCATTTTGGTTAGTGTGCCGTGGGTATGGGGCCCCACATGGGGTACCCGTACCTTTTCTCGTGTCCTGATGTTTCGTGTTCGTTCGTGGTTAAACGTGTTCGTGTTTAAAGTGCTTCTGTTTATTTTATCATGTAGTTTATCGTAATATTAACGCTCGTAATTATATTATATGTATTTACGTAATTATTTTAGTTCGTATTTTAAATGGTGATCATGATTTAATTATGTTCACGTGACATATTTATTAACTGTTTATCATGAGTTCGTACGTAATCGATACTTATCATGTCATACACGTATGCACTTGCTTGATTATTAGCACATGAATGTGATCAATACTAAATAAGGTAAGTTTTAATCTAGGACGTACGATCTTAAGGGCACTATTCATGGTAAAAGCATGCGGGTTTTACAATTCTTCCCCCCTAAAAAGAATAATTCGTCCCCGAATTATAGATAAAGTAAACTGGACAGAAGTAACATACCCGAACTCAAAATATGAAGTGAGGGTAAGAAGCCCGGATAGACTCCTCTGTTTCCCAAGTGGCTTCCCGCTCGGTATGGTCCCTCCAAAGAATTTTGACGAATGGAATCGTCTTCCTTCTCATGACTCGTTCTTGCCTGTCGAGCACTCATTCGGGTTCCTCTATAAAAGTGAGATCTTCACGTATCTGTTCCAGTGGATACTGAACCATGTGAAGGGGATGATACTTGTACCCTCTGAGTAAGGACACATGGAACACGTTATGCACGTGTGAAAGCTGAGGAGGTAACGCCAATCGGTAAGATACTTCACCGATTCGTTCAATGATATCAAATGGTCCGATGAAACGAGGACTGAGTTTCCCTTTGATCCCGAAGCGTTTAACACCACGTGCCGGCGAAACCTTGAGGAAGACGTGGTCTCCCACATTAAAATGTATGTCCCTACGATGCTTATCGGCGTAACACTTCTGACGTGACCGTGCTTCCTGCAGCTTCTGTTTAGCTACTTCGATCTTCTCATTGGTTGATAGGTGTGAAAACACCCATCCTTTTACCACTTAATTCTGGCTAAAACGAGACCAAAACACGTATTTAATATCATTTGTTTGGAATTATGCGTGGTTTTTGTGTTTATTGTGTTTTCAGATTCAACCGGATGAATATTGAAGAAAACATGGGATTGCATGGGTTTTATCGTGGAAAAAGACTCAAGACGAAGTCTATTGTCCAAGAGATGCAAAAGATTTGAAGTCGTTGTGCCTATTTGAAGATTTATCGAAGAATAGAGCCAAAGATGGAAGATTCATATATGTCGAAGAACTCGAGTCTATTAAATAAAAGATTATAAGACGAGTTGGAATTATTCACCGACACTTCTCAAATCCAAGTCGGAAACGTTTATTTAAAGAAGCGTGAAGACTAAAGAAGAAAGAAGAAAAAGAAGCCCAAACCAAAGCCCAAGCCCACCACCACATTACACACGCCTATATTAAGGCCTTACCTCACAAATTTTCACACACTTAGTCTTTTAGTTAGTTTTTAGTTTTCATTCTCTCTAGTTTTATAGAGAGAAAGTTCTAAACTTTCTCTCACTAGCTTTCATCTTTTTCCATTCAAGATCAAAACTTTGTATTATTTTTCATTAATCAAGTTCAAGTTTTTATCTTTTAATCTTTAATCTCATCCTTCCTTTCTTTTACTTTTATTGATTTTGGTACAAATCTCGTATGATCCGTGTTGTTCATCTATGATTTGTGCTTAAAAAGTTGTTTACTTTTTATGTTTCCTTAAGTTTTTACATAAATAAGCTTTGAGATCCTTGTTCTTATTGGCTTATTTGTTGATTTAGCTTATTTACTTTTTAAGGTTTTTATGAAAAGTTCATCTTTTTATTGATTTGATTTAAAAGTTGTTTATTTTAAGCTTAGATAAAGTGTTTTTAGTGCTTATTTGATCAGCTTATATTGGATTCGAGTTTGTTTGGGAGTTAGCTTATTCCATAAGCTTATTTTCTTTGCCCTTTTGTCCCGAATTTGCACCATTTTCGGAAAGGGTAACTCCCTTTTCCGACCGTATATTCCGACCTAACACATCCCTCTTTCCGATCGACCGATCGGAAAAGGGTTTAGTTTTCCGATTGGTGACATTGTGAACATTCCGATTGGCCTCAAATCCTAGTATTCCGATTGCCTTGTTTTTCCCCACATTCTGATCATTGCTATTGTCCTTATTCCGATTGCCTCCCTTATCAATATTCCGATTGATTCCGTTTGGTGTATTCCGATTGTGCACCTTTTAAAACATTCCGATTAGTCTCACTAGTTCAATTTTCCGATCAGTTTATCTCCCATATTCCGATCTATAGATCGGAATACTTTCCGATTGACCCTAGTTTGTTTGTTCCGATTTGATTGTTTTGCTATTCTCCGTTCTTACTTTCTTTTAGTACTTATCAATTAAGTTTTTATTTTTACAAAAGTTCTCCAAGTGTTAGTTTTTATTGAATGTCCATTTATTTTTCTAGTATAATTTTTAACGTTTTCCAAACTTTTATTTTTAAGCTCGTCTTTTAGTTTAATCTTTTAAAGCTTTAAGTTTACTCTTCGACACTTAATCAATTGTTATTAGTTTAAAATAGATATACAAACCAACCACTTTTTATTAACCAAGAACAAATCATTCCACTTAAGGCCGAGATCAATTCGAGAGGATACCGAGACATAAATTGAACCCATACAAAAATCAACATCAAAATGGCCCCGCTGCCGGGGCTTCTCGTTAAGATCAAAAGTTTTTGTGAGAACTTGGATTTTGGGATCCGTTCCCCGTGAACGTTACTTTTTCATAAAAATTTTCAAAAAAATCCTAAAAAAATATAAAATTTTCAAAACTACAAAAAAATTAAAAAAACATAAAAACCAAAAATATTTTTGCTTTGGTTTTCTTTGTTCGTTCTTTTGCAGGTGTATGCGCACTCGATCCACGTCTTATCAAAAGCCCGAGCCTCTCGATAACTTAGACATGGCCGGTGTACAAAACAACAATAACATACCACCTCCGAACAACAATAATAACAACAACAACCCACCTTTCAACAACATGAACAATAACCACAACAATGAGCCCCTTCCCGATAATCGCCCGATGATTGAACTGCTGCAAGCTCATGTCGATGGCAACACTGATCCAATTGTCATACCTCCAATTGCCGCCAACAATTTCGAGCTAAAATCAGGCTTTATCCAGATGGTCTCCGCTCAACCATTCTTGAGGCGTACCATTGATGACCCACATGACCACATCAAGAGATTCTTGCAACTCACTAACACGGTCAAGTTCAATGGTGTTCCACAAGAGGTTATCAGGTTACAACTTTTTCCCTTTTCTTTAGAGGGACAAGCCCGGCATTGGCTTGCTAAGGAACCGCCACAGAGTATTCTCTCGTGGACGGATTTGGGAACAAAGTTTATCAATTACTTTTTCCCACCCTCTCGTACTACCGCTTTGCGGAATGAAATCATAAATTTTGAACAAAAGTACGATGAGTCGTTCAGTGAATCTTGGGATCGTTTCAAAGATCTTTTAAGAAAATGCCCACAACATGGTTTTACCAAAGTACATCAAATTAATACTTTTTACAATGGTTTAAGCATGAGTGACCAAGATTCACTGAACAGTGCCTCGGGGGGTAATCTATTGGCTAAGACTTCCAATGCTGCTTGGGATATCATTGAGAACAAATCTCGTGTGCAAACCAAGAGTGTTCGGACCAATGTCGCTAGTGCTAGCACTAATGACAGCGACAAGCGACTTGACAAAATCACTACGCTTCTTGAATCGCTTGTCACCCACACCGTCATCAACAACAACAGCAACAACGCAAAAAACGCTCAAGCTAATGCTGTCAGCCAACCTTGTGAGATATGCGGTGGTCCTCACTCTTACACAACTTGTACCGCCACCCAAGACTACCCTGCTGAGAATGTGAATGCGGCATATGGCACCTATCCTCAACCTGCTTATCAAGCTAGACCTCAAGGTGACCGTAACTTGCTTAGCTACCGCTCCAACAATTATCTTTCACCACCTGGTTTTCCTCCTACCAACCCAAACCAACAACAAAACCTTAATCGCCCTCCTCAACAACAACAACAACCTCGACAACCATACATCCCTCCACACAAGCAGCAACAACCACCTTAACGTAACAACCAAGTTTACCAACAACCTGCTTATCAACCACCCGCATACAATGCTCCTCCCAACCAAACCACCACTGCATTACACCAAGAGGTTGCAACCTACATGAGGACCAATGATGTGATCGTGGAAAATCTCCAACAGGAAGTGCGAAACTTGAAGGCAGACTTGGTCAAACAAGGAAACGATTTGAGAGCCGACATGAGAAACACGTTGGATAGCCAAACTAATGATCTGAGGAACATGATGGCTGGTTTCTTCCAAGGTAATAAACCCTCTTCTTCGGGTACTCTTCCGAGTAACACTGTTGCGAACCCAAGAGGGGAGATGAAAGCAATCACCACTCGAAGTGGCAAAGGTACCAAGGAACCCGAGATTCCCATACCTCCACCGGTGGTTGTGACTAAGGAGAACGAGTCACCTGCTCCTATTCCTAATCCTTCTACTTCCCCAATTTCTCCACCTCTTCCTTATACCCCTCCTCCACCCAAGGATGTGAGTGATCCTATTCTTCCAAAGCCTTCCTCTTCTTCCAATATACCTTATCCATCTAGGTTGAGGAAAGAGAAGCTCAAAAGCAAGGACGATATTCAGGTTTCTAACTTTCTTAAGATGTTTAAACAACTGAATTTCAATATCTCCTTCGCTGAGGCTCTCGCTCACATGCCTAAATATGCAAAAATGTTTAAAGATCTTCTGAGCGACAAGGAAAAGCTCCTCGATATTGCCAACACCCAACTTAATGAGAATTGCTCTGCAGTACTCTTAAGGAAATTGCCAACCAAGCTTGGTGATCCGGGTCGTTTTCTTATCCCTTGCAATTTCCCGGGAGTAGAGAATTGCATGGCCCTAGCCGATCTAGGTGCCAATATCAATCTAATGCCTCTAAGTGTTTGGAAGCAATTATCTCTCCCTGAGCTAGTCCCCACTAAAATGACTTTGGAATTAGCTAACCGTACGGTTGCTTATCCAGTGGGGATAGCCGAAGACGTCATTGTAGGAGTCGACAAATTCACTTCTCCTGCTGATTTTGTTGTCTTCGACTACAAGATGGACCCCCGTGTGCCACTTATTGTTGGTCGTCCATTCTTAAGGACCGGTCGTACTCTCATCGATGTTGAAGCCGGTGAGCTTATCATGAGAGTGGGTGACGATAAAGTAGTCTTCAACATGGGAAAGTTGTCTAAACAACCTTACTCATATGAGAGTGTTAATTGTATTGACGTTCTTGATGAGGCTTGTGAAGAACACTTTAATGATGCTTGCAAAAGTATTCCTACCTTTCTTCCCAATGTTGAGACCGTGTCCTCTATTGACTCATCATTGTCTCTATTTAGAGATAGTGATTTATTTTGGAACAATCTTGAAGACACCATGGGAGATGTGAATTTAGCTCCTAATGATTCTCCCACCGATGGGGATGAAGACATGAATTTCTTTGACAATCTTCTCAACGAAGACAATCCTTCGCCTCCATCTCCCACGGTCATTGCTATCGATACTCCGACTTCGAATACGCCTCCCGTCGTCAATCCTCCGGATTTAGAACTTAAGGAGTTGCCGCCCCATCTTGAGTATGTATTCCTTGAAGAAGAGAAGAAGTCGCCTGTCATCATTGCTAAGGACCTCAAGGAAGAAGAAAAAGCCCGACTTATCACCGTGTTGAAAGCTCAAAAGAAGGCTATTGCTTGGAAAATTTCTGATATTCGTGGAATTGATCCTCACTTCTGCACACATAAAATTCTCATGGAGGACGACTTTAAGCCCACAATTCAAAGCCAACGAAGGGTGAATCCAAAAATACACGAAGTCATCAAAACAGAGGTTATCAAACTTCTTGATGCGGGTATGATTTACCCTATTTCGGATTCACCATGGGTTAGTCCAATCCATTGTGTGCCCAAGAAAGGCGGAATAACCGTTGTTCCCAATGAACACAACGAGTTGATTTCCACTCGTCTCGTTACTGGGTGGAGAGTTTGTATAGACTACCGCAAACTCAATGATGCCACGAGAAAGGATCATTTCCCTCTACCTTTTATGGACCAAATGCTTGAACGTTTAGCGGGTAATGAATATTACTGCTTTCTTGATGGTTTCTCGGGTTATTTCCAAATACCCATCGATCCCCAAGATCAAGAGAAGACAACATTCACTTGTCCCTATGGCACATTTGCTTACAAAAGGATGCCTTTTGGCTTATGTAATGCGCCCGGGACTTTCCAACGGTGCATGTTAGCTATCTTCAATGACATGGTTGAACAAACCATGGAAGTCTTCATGGATGATTTCTCGGTCTTCGGGGATTCCTTCTCTTCTTGCCTTGCCAATTTGGAACGTATGCTAAAGAGGTGCGAAGACACTCGCCTAGTTCTGAATTGGGAAAAATGCCATTTTATGGTAAAAGAAGGCATCGTGCTGGGACACAAAATCTCCAAAGCCGGTCTTGAAGTAGACCGTGCTAAAGTCGATGTTATCGCCAAGTTGCCTCCACCTTCAACCGTGAAGGGTGTGAGAAGTTTTCTGGGTCATGCGGGCTTCTACCGTCGATTCATCAAAGATTTTTCTCAAATCGCTCGCCCGATGACCCACCTCTTGGAAAAAGATAATCCTTTTATCTTTTCTAAAGAGTGTCTTGAAGCCTTCAACTCGCTTAAGGATAAGCTAACTAAGGCACCCGTCTTGGTTACCCCTAATTGGGAGCTTCCCTTTGAGTTGATGTGCGATGCTAGTGATTTTGCTATTGGAGCGGTTCTGGGACAAAGAGTGAACAAACACTTCCAACCAATCCATTACGCTAGCAAAACAATGACGGGGGCACAATTGCATTATACGACAACCGAAAAAGAGCTTTTAGCTGTTGTCTATGCTTTTGAAAAGTTCCACCCCTATCTTGTCCTTTCCACCACAATCGTTTACACCGATCATTCCGCGCTGAAGTACTTGTTGACAAAGCAAGATTCCAAACCAAGACTTCTTCGCTGGGTTTTGTTACTCCAAGAATTTAAAATCGAAATTCGCGATAAAAAAGGAGCTGAAAACCTAGCCGCGGATCATCTCAGTAGACTTGAGGATCCTTACCAGGGGGATCATCCGAACAAAGAAATCAATGATTCTTTTCCCTTGGAGACCTTAATGTCTATCAACTCGACTGCTGATGAAACCCCGTGGTTTGCAGACATTGCAAACTACTTGGCGGGTGGAATCCTCGTTGACGGGTTAACATCCCAGCAAAAGAAAAAGTTCTTCAAAGACATCAAGACTTACTTTTGGGATGACCCGTATCTTTTCAAACAATGTGCCGACTTGATTATTCGCCGATGTGTTGATGGACCGGCAGCTTTCAAAATCCTTGATGCCTGCCACAAAGGACCCACTGGTGGTCACTTTGGTCCCAACTACACAGCCAAAAAAGTGTTTGATTCGGGATTTTATTGGCCCACCATCTACCGTGATGCTCACGAGATGGTTAAACGATGTGATGCTTGCCAAAAACAAGGCACGATCACACATAAAGACGAGATGCCTCAGAATTTCATTCAAGAGTGTGAAATCTTTGATGTTTGGGGTATCGACTTTATGGGGCCATTTCCCTCCTCTAAAGGAAACAAATACATCCTTGTAGCCGTTGACTACGTTTCAAAGTGGGTTGAAGCCAAAGCTTTCCCTACTAATGATGCAAGGGTGGTTTGTAACTTTTTGAAATCGCTGTTCGCTAGATTCGGCGTTCCTCGTGCCATTATCAGTGACCGCGGGACTCATTTTTGCAACGATCAATTTGCAAGAGTCATGGCTAAGTATGGTGTCAATCACCGGCTTTCCACCGCTTATCATCCCCAAACCAATGGGCAGGCCGAGATATCCAACCGAGGATTGAAGCGAATTTTGGAGCGTACTGTGGGAGAGCATCGTGCCGCGTGGGCCGATAAGTTAGATGATGCTCTGTGGGCTTTCCGTACTGCTTACAAGACCCCGATCGGTTGTACACCTTATCGTCTTGTGTACGGGAAAGCATGCCACCTTCACATCGAGCTGGAGCATAAGGCGCACTGGGCCTTGAAGTGGGCTAACTTCGACATCAACAAAGCCGGTGATCATCGCAAGATTCAACTCAACGAGCTCAACGAACTGAGGAATGAAGCTTATGAGAACTCGCTGATCTACAAAGAGAAGACGAAGATCCTTCATGACGCAAAAATCAAGAACCGAGAGTTTAACGTTGGTGATCAAGTCTTACTTTTTAACTCTCGGTTGAAGATCTTCTCCGGCAAGTTGAAGAGCCGCTGGTCTGGTCCATTCACCATCGCCAAAGTCTTTCCGTATGGGACCATTGAGCTTTCTCAGCCAAATGGGCCCAATTTCAAGGTGAATGGCCAGCGTCTGAAGTTGTACTTTGGTGAGGACACCTCTCAGGAGGTGATTCCATCCCTCACCACGTTCCCCATGAACTAATTTTTGGTCGAGTCAGGCTCGTGACTCGGTTATCAAAAACAAGCGCTCCACGGGAGGCAGCCCGAGTATCTATCCTTTTATGTTTTAACCTTCTAAGTGTAGGGGGACCTCTATAGGTGTTTGTTTTTGTGTGGTGATGTGATTACAGGGATAAGTGCACTCTTGGAATCTCTGAAGAACCGTGCTTCCGTGTTATCCGACACCCGGTTCTATCTCTCAACTATCGTGATTCAATTTTCTTCATACTCACATTTGAAATTGATCACTTTAGTCGTCTCTTCCTTAACTCGAGTTAACCAACGTGCACAATGTCATAAGTGTAGGGGAGACTTTTCCCACATACTTAAACATTGAGGACAATGTTTATCTTAAGTGTAGGGGGGACTTCTATCGAAGTTTTAAGTGGACTTTTCCATGAAGATGCCTTCATTTAACCGGAAAATCATCTTTTTCAACATTTTTCAAATTTTTAATTAACTTTGGCCATATAGTCGTAATTTTTAAATTTTTATCTTTGTTTTCATATGTATATATCCCGCAATAAAGTCAAAAATTTTGATAAAGTTGTGTAGCTAGTTTAGAAGTCTTTGACATATTAGGCCCGTTGCGATTATTTTGACTCAACCCGAATAGACTTATCCAAGTTTATTCTAGCTAGTATCCTTAACCATGTAGACCTTAATTGGTTTATTAGGCTAAGCATCCACGAGTCTCATTACTTGAGATTTTAAATTGTGGAGGACGAGAAATGATAGAGTCAATTATAAGTCGGTATTCTTGCACAAGCTTACTTGGTGTAATTATTTGCCTATTCTCCCATCACTTGCTAATAAATTATCTGCAATAAGCAAGGTCGTACGATTTGAAAAGTTACTTAGCTTCTAGCCCAAGATCGTTTAAAATTTGCTCGGTAATGATAAGAGTTCATAGCCAAGGCATAACTTATGAAGCGGGGCGCGAAGATTGGCGAGTCCGAAAAGGCCCTAACAAGGCATGAGGATTCAATTTTATTGCTGAAGATCCAAAGTGATGTGAAAAGCATTATTCCCAAAATCAATATGAAGGATCAAGACTCACGACGAAAGCAATCAACTCCCAATAAGATCATGGAGAAGTCTATCCGAAAAGACCCTAACAAGGTATGAGGATAAATAGATCCAAGTCCGAAAAGGAGGCGGATCGTTGTATCTCGAAATCCCAATTAGAGATTGAAGAATAATCATGAAGTCGTGGTCAACAAAGTTGGAGTACCCCTCAAAAGTCTCCAAGTGAAGAAACTCTATTAAGATGAGAAGACCATTATCTCAAGAACGTCTCTCAAGATATGAAGTATGAAGTACATGCCAAATATCGGCCCGAGAAAGGTCTCAAATCGCGAACCGAGTTATGCCAAGATATGAACTTTTTGATATCCCGAGAAGCAGTTTTAAGAGATTTTGTCCTTTAGCTAACTATTGATCAAATCGTCCTACTTTGCTTTCAGCCTAAATAAACTATCGAAATAAGTCCAAAAATGCATCTTCATGATCATTCTAAGACAAAAATAAAATATAAGAGATACACCTAGGTATAAGGGAGTTTAAGCATTTAATTAAGCCATGTGTGTAAGTGTTTGATTTGCTAACTTATAATAACAATGATCTCGTTTTTAAGCTTAGTTTGGGGAACGTGAAACTTGAGGGTGATAAATCTTCGCAGCACCGAAGTCCTAATGTAAGTCCTCGATCTCTTTGCAAGTTATTTCCATCCTTCTGTTTATTCTAAAAGTTTTAATTTCTCTTAGTATTTTCATTTTCGTTAAGTAGTAAATTAATAAGGCCAAGGTTGATTGATTATGAGGAAAATGTAAAATTGCTTTATCACTAAGCATTGCATGAGGGCATGGCAATGGTTAAGTGTAGGGGATTTGATAGGTGTGAAAACACCCATCCTTTTACCACTTAATTCTGGCTAAAACGAGACCAAAACACGTATTTAATATCATTTGTTTGGAATTATGCGTGGTTTTTGTGTTTATTGTGTTTTCAGATTCAACCGGATGAATATTGAAGAAAACATGGGATTGCATGGGTTTTATCGTGGAAAAAGACTCAAGACGAAGTCTATTGTCCAAGAGATGCAAAAGATTTGAAGTCGTTGTGCCTATTTGAAGATTTATCGAAGAATAGAGCCAAAGATGGAAGATTCATATATGTCGAAGAACTCGAGTCTATTAAATAAAAGATTATAAGACGAGTTGGAATTATTCACCGACACTTCTCAAATCCAAGTCGGAAACGTTTATTTAAAGAAGCGTGAAGACTAAAGAAGAAAGAAGAAAAAGAAGCCCAAACCAAAGCCCAAGCCCACCACCACATTACACACGCCTATATTAAGGCCTTACCTCACAAATTTTCACACACTTAGTCTTTTAGTTAGTTTTTAGTTTTCATTCTCTCTAGTTTTAGAGAGAGAAAGTTCTAAACTTTCTCTCACTAGCTTTCATCTTTTTCCATTCAAGATCAAAACTTTGTATTATTTTTCATTAATCAAGTTCAAGTTTTTATCTTTTAATCTTTAATCTCATCCTTCCTTTCTTTTACTTTTATTGATTTTGGTACAAATCTCGTATGATCCGTGTTGTTCATCTATGATTTGTGCTTAAAAAGTTGTTTACTTTTTATGTTTCCTTAAGTTTTTACATAAATAAGCTTTGAGATCCTTGTTCTTATTGGCTTATTTGTTGATTTAGCTTATTTACTTTTTAAGGTTTTTATGAAAAGTTCATCTTTTTATTGATTTGATTTAAAAGTTGTTTATTTTAAGCTTAGATAAAGTGTTTTTAGTGCTTATTTGATCAGCTTATATTGGATTCGAGTTTGTTTGGGAGTTAGCTTATTCCATAAGCTTATTTTCCTTGCCCTTTTGTCCCGAATTTGCACCATTTTCGGAAAGGGTAACTCCCTTTTCCGACCGTATATTCCGACCTAACACATCCCTCTTTCCGATCGACCGATCGGAAAAGGGTTTAGTTTTCCGATTGGTGACATTGTGAACATTCCGATTGGCCTCAAATCCTAGTATTCCGATTGCCTTGTTTTTCCCCACATTCCGATCATTGCTATTGTCCTTATTCCGATTGCCTCCCTTATCAATATTCCGATTGGTTCCGTTTGGTGTATTCCGATTGTGCACCTTTTAAAACATTCCGATTAGTCTCACTAGTTCAATTTTCCGATCAGTTTATCTCCCATATTTCGATCTATAGATCGGAATAATTTCCGATTGACCCTAGTTTGTTTGTTCCGATTTGATTGTTTTGCTATTCTCCGTTCTTACTTTCTTTTAGTACTTGTCAATTAAGTTTTTATTTTTACAAAAGTTCTCCAAGTGTTAGTTTTTACTGAATGTCCATTTATTTTTCTAGTATAATTTTTAACGTTTTCAAAACTTTTATTTTTAAGCTCGTCTTTTAGTTTAATCTTTTAAAGCTTTAAGTTTAATCTTCGACACTTAATCAATTGTTATTAGTTTAAAATAGATATACAAACCAACCACTTTTTATTAACCAAGAACAAATCATTCCACTTAAGGCCGAGATCAATTCGAGAGGATACCGAGACATAAATTGAACTCATACAAAAATCATCAACATCATTGGTCATTTCTATAATCTCTGGTCCTTCGAGTGTTCGCTCTCCCACTTGATCCCAGCAGATTGGAGCGCGACACTTCCTGCCATACAACATTTCGAAAGGAGCACATTTGATACTTGCGTGCCAGCTGTTGTTGTATGCAAACTCGACTAAACAGATGTACTCGTCCCAATCACCTGTCCATTCCAACGCACACGACCTTAGCATATCTTCCAATGTCTGAATTGTTCGCTCCGACTGTCCGTCCGTTTGAGGATGAAAGGCCGTACTCAGCTTAAGTTGTGTACCCCAAGATTTTTGCAGACCTTTCCAGAATCGCGACGTGAAACGAGGATCTCTGTCTGAGACGATGCTGGAGGGAGTACCGTGGAGTCTCATGATCTCCCTTCTGTAAGTGTCTGCGAGTTTACTTACCGGATCTTCCTTGCGTATCGGTAAGAAATGAGCTGATTTGGTGAGTCGATCAACAATGACCCAAATAGCATCGTGCTTCTTCTTGGTAGGCGGAAGACCGGTAACAAAATCCATGGTGATTTTGTCCCACTTCCACTCTGGAATATCCAACGGTTGAAGGAGACCGCCCGATCGCTGATGCTCAATCTTAACCTGCTGGCAGGTAAGACATTTGGAAACATAAGTGGCTACATCATGTTTCATACCACTCCACCAAAAGTGATGTCTGATGTCATGGTACATTTTTGTCGACCCATGATGTATAGAAAATGGGGAGCTGTGAGCTTCAGCTAACAATGCTTCCCGGAGTTCTTGATTGTCAGGAACACAAAGTCTCGTGCCCTGCCAAACGATACCGTCTGCGCCCATTCTGAATTCTGTCTGCTTCTCCAAATTCTGAATTATCGCCCAAATTTCTCCATCATCCTTCTGCTCTTCCTTGATCCTAGACAGTAACTCAGGTTCTACTCTAAGATTCGCCCAGTATCCGTGCTGCCCACGTACCATGATTTCGATGTCTAGCCGCTCCAAGTCTCTTATGTTTTGTTCCTTGATTTCAATGCCGTTGATCATTCCCGACTTTCTGCTGAGTGCATCTGCTACTACATTAGCCTTCCCGGGATGATACTGTAGGTTAATATCATAATCCTTCAACAGTTCCAACCATCTCCTTTGTCTCATGTTCAATTCTCGTTGAGTGAAGATATACTTCAAGCTCTTGTGATCCGTGAAAATGTCGCATGATTCTCCGTATAAGTAATGCCTCCATATTTTCAATGCGAACACCACTGCAGCAAGTTCCAGGTCATGCGTAGGATAGTTTTCTTCATAGGGCTTAAGCTGTCGTGAAGCATACGCGATCACTTTCCCATGTTGCATGAGAACACAGCCCAGTCCCTTCCCCGATGCATCGCTGTAGATCTGAAATCCACCTGTACCAGATGGGAGAGTAAGAATAGGTGCAGATACTAACTTCTGCTTTAGGTCTTTGAAGCTCTTCTCTCGTTCTTCCGTCCAGACGAATTTCTCTCCTTTTCGCATCAGTTTGGTGAGAGGTAGTGCCAAGCGGGAAAAGTTCTCCACGAATCTGCGATAATATCCAGCTAAGCCTAAGAAACTGCGGACTTCTGTCGCTGACGTTGGTCTTGGCCATTTAGTGATAGCCTCAACCTTCGCTGGGTCCATAGTGATCCCTTCTGCTGATACAATGTGACCTAAGAATGCCACTTTGTTTAACCAGAACTCACACTTGGAGAATTTCGCATACAGCTGCTTCTGACGAAGAATCTGTAGTACCGTACGGAGATGGTCTTCGTGTTCCTCCGTGGACTTTGAGAAAATCAGGATGTCATCGATGAATATAATGACAAACTTATCAAGGATATCATGGAAGATTCTGTTCATCAGATCCATGAATACTGCTGGAGCATTAGTCAGGCCGAATGGCATGACTACAAACTCATAATGGCCATAGCGGGTACGAAAAGCAGTCTTGGCAATATCCTGCTCTTTAACCCTTAGCTGATGGTAGCCTGACCTTAGATCGATCTTTGAGAAGTGTTTGGCTCCTTGAAGTTGGTCAAACAGATCATCTATACGTGGCAGTGGATATCTATTGCGGATGGTAATCTTATTAAGTTCACGGTAGTCTATGCAAAGTCGCATGTTGCCGTCCTTCTTCTTAACGAACAAGACCGGTACGCCCCATGGAGATGCGCTTGGTCTAATGAACCCTCGTTCAAGAAGTTCCTACAGTTGGTTCTTCAGTTCTTTTAGCTCTATGGGAGCCATACGATACGGAGCCTTAGAGATTGGTTCAGCTCCTGGAACAAGGTCGATGTTGAACTCCACTTCTCGTGCAGGTGGTATGCCTGGAAGTTCAGCTAGAAAGACGTCTTGAAATTCCAAAACTACTGGTTGATCCTGAATCGATGGGGATTCAGCATCCATGTCGTGAACCGTAGCTAGATAACCCTCACAGCCATGTGACAGTAATGCACGTGCTTGCAAGGTAGATATGACTTGTACAGACCGTCCGGGTATGAACCCGTTATGAATGTACTCTGGTGCATTAATGTCGCCGAAGATCACCCGATATGAGTGGCAGTCTATGGTAGCATGGTGCTTGGATAGCCAGTCCATGCCGAGAATCATATCGAACTCAATCATGTCTAGGGGAAGTGCATCTACTGCACGAACTTTATCGTCAAACTCTAAAGGAAGACTCTTGTATACATGAGTTATTAATACAGAGTCCCTCAAAGGCATGGAAATGGTAAGCCTATTTTCTAATGGCAAGGGAAGTTGAAAGTCCCTAATTAATGCGAGAAACCCTAATCTTAACTTAATCAACACAAGGTATTACTTTTCAAACGTAATCTTATTATTGTATAATAAAGAATTACAAGTGTTATGGATAACACCGTTTGATGACAATGTGTTGTGCACACTTTGAACAACAATAAACCTTAACTTATGAATACAGTCGTAGCTGTTTGATTCACTAAGTTACACGCACTAATGTTCTTAATATTGCAAAGTGTTGAATCTTAATGCAAGGATACACATCCTATTTATAGTGTTACGAGTTTGACTTGAATAGTACTTGATGTCGACTACACAACTTTTACAAGTTCCCACATCAGTCACATGATGTCCTTCTATTCTTGGTAGTCTTCCATTATGCTTTAAGGAACAGTTGTCCAAAACAGTTTCCTTATTCTTCATATTCTCGAACACACAAATGGCATGTCCAAAGTGTGCTGAGAGTTATCAGGGTATTGCCACCCCTGTTAACTCTCAACCCCTCAGAGTCCCTAATACATCTTGGCTGTTATCCATCACAGCCAAGGGGTATGTCTTCAGGTAATCTTCGACTTCCCTGACAATGTCTCTGACATGGACTCCTCTGAGGTTGCTCACAGAGATTCGGATCTCTGTGAGTCTTGTGAAACTTGCCTGCCTCTTAGGCACAGGCAAGGGACTATCTATCAGCCTAATTATGTTTAAATCAATGAACAGGGAATCTAACAAGTTTAGATTCCCAACAATCTCCCCCTATTTAAACATAAATAGTGCTAGATCTAACTAAGTTAAGGTAAGTGAGTTTAACAGCTTCTTCTTACACATAACAGATCTAAACAAACATACCTCATGATTTTATTAAGACTTAAAGAAAAGATACAAGTTCAATACATAAGTTAAATAAAAGATGAAGGTAAAAAGGGCTGATACTATCTTCAATAGTCATCATTTTTGATTCTTTCTTCAGCTTCGGCCACATCTAATCTGTTATCAATTTCATCCTGCAAAGTCTTTGCAAACTTCTTGGAATATTCAGAGTTGATCTTGAGACACTTCTTGTGACAGAGTAGCTGAATAGTTGAAGCCAGGCAAAGCTCATCTTCCCTCTGAAAAGCATATTGGCAGGCTTTGTTCATAAACGCCATTCCTCTATCAGGCACTGAATAGGTCTGACCATCAACAGGGCCAACTATACCATTAGGAAGGATTAAATCCCTGTGCATGCCATCCACACGAACATCTTCAGTAACAAAAGTTTCATCAATGATTTGGGAAATTCTTCTTCTTTTGTTGCCTGTCTTTGGGGGTCCTTATTCGAAAAGCTGTGGTGGAGGATCAATCTTGAGTTTGGCAGCTGTTTCCTTGATCCAGTTAAACTTAGCCTTAAGAGTTTTAAGCAGAAGGAAATTCGCCTGTCCAGACTTTTTGGCAGCTAAGGCTTCGAGTTCAAACCATTCTGATAACCCAAGTGTTTTTAACCTGAAGTTGTCAAACACATCCATATTCCCGGTTTGATTATCCCTCCATAAGATCATCTGTGGAGTGTTTGTGGACTTGTGAATGGTGTATCTAAACTTGGTTATCTTGCCTGCAGCATACCTGTTGTTTACGCAGGCATCATAGTCAGCTTTGACTTTCTTTAGGGCCTCAGCGCGTTTAAGTTCCATTTCCCTCAACCTTTGTTTTTGTTTTTCTTTTTCAGGAGGTGACATCTTCCTCAGAGTGGCTTCATTTAATTCTTTGGCTGCCTTGAGCTCACTTAGTCTTTTGAATTCTTCAGCCTGTTGCTCTATTTCTTCAGGCGTTAGAGGTCTCTCATCAGAAGGTGTAAAGGTTGAAAATTGGGAAAGGTCTGTTGTGGATCCTCCTGTCTCTAGCATCGCAGCTATCTTCTTAAGTTTAGTGTCAGTATCAACTAAAACTATCTCTTTACCTTTCTTTGAGACAGAGGACTCCACACTTATGTTTTTCAAATCATCAGCTCTTTTGAGGAACGCTGTCTGAGCCTGATTTTGAATAGATTTTGGTAGGGAGCTCACAGTGAATTTAAGCTTCTTGGCTGCTGGTTCATCCTCATCCTCAGGTTTGCTGATGTTAACTAGGATCATGGATTTAGATGAGTCATCGCCATCTTGTGATTGTTGCTCCCCCTGAGTCTGATCCTCATCATCAGGTATTATAACTGGTTCGATGACTTGAAGAGGAACAGGTGTTGTTGAAGGGTTGGCTGAAGATGAGCCTTGTTCAGCAGATGCAAGGCTGAGTTTAGTAGTCTTCTCCCCCTCACGTTCATCCTTACTTCTCTTGTGCTTGGATGAACGTGCCTGTAATCTGCTTGCAATCTGCTCCACAGAGGCAGCCATGGCACGCTGTCTTTTTCTTGATGCCCTGGCAATCTTCAGCAATAAGTTGGCATTAACATTGGTATTTGCCTGAACTCGCCTGACAATAAAACCAGCATGGTTGTATTGCCTGTTGCGCACTGCATTGAAGTGTCTGTTTATGGTGGTTTCTTGTTCTTGGAACAATGCAGGGACAACTGAGTCAATTGCATTCTTGATGCGCGTCGAGAGATGACTTAGTCCTTGAGCCACACCTTTTCTTGTACCCTCCTGAATAGGCTCAGTGACAGCCTCAGTCACTGCCTTCTTTATAATACCTGGAAAGGTGACAGTAAAATTGTGCATCTCTGACTTGATTACGTCCAACTTTCTTGACAAGCGCTCAATATCAGACTGATGGTGTACAGGCTGAAGATTCTTGATATTGAGGCTTTGTTGAGCAAAATCATCCTCCCTTGGAAATAAGTCGAAGTTAGTCTGGGTAGGATGATCAAACAAAAGGAATTCAGCTGTTGGATCATATATGGGTCTTTGGAAGACTGTTGTTGCAGATGTAGCAGAGTTTTGTGTGTCAACAGCTTCCTTAAGAGGAGAAGTCTTGTCATCTTCTTTAGGAGGAGAGACTGACAGCTGGTCATCCTCATCTTCTTCCTCTTCCTCATCAAACATTCCCTCAGGGAATTCGTCTTCAGGCATTGGTTCAAACTCAGCGACATAATCTTCTACAGAGAGCATTTCTTCATCAGCATTGAGCACAAGTTCTTCTTCAATCTGAATGTCCTGAGTTATTGTTTCAGCCTCCTTTTCATGTACCTGAGGTTCTTTGACTGGCTGTACAATTTCAGCCTGCAAGGTTGTTGAAATTAGTAACAGGGAAAATATAAAGTGGATGGTCGCCATTTCGCTGTCCCAGAGAGGCTGAGGGTGATTACTCAGCCACTCCAAAGGATAAATCCTTGGGATTCTTTTAAGTGTGAATGAAGTGTGGTTAATGGTCGCCATTCGCTGCCCCTAGGAAAGCTGAGTGTGATTATTCAGCCCCCCCAAAAGGTAAAAACCTTTGGGACTCTTTTGATTGTGAAACATATGTTTGTTTAATGATCGCCATTTCGCTGCCCCTAGGAAAGCTGAGTGTGATTATTCAGCCCCCCCAAAAGGTAAAACCTTTGGGACTCTTTTAAGAGTGAAACATATGTTGTTGTAGGTCGCCTGTTACGCTGCCCCTAGGAAAGCTGAGGGTGATGATTCAGCTCCCCCTGAAAGGATAAATCCTTTGGGACTCTTTTAATGAGGGAACCAAGAGGCTGTGTGAAGTACAGCCATCAAGGTTGAGACATTAATGTATTCAGGTTGTTGTTAGCCTGAATACTGTCTAGAGGGTTCAGGGTCATCGGGGTGCTTTATAAACACAAATGAATCACTCCCTGGTGCAAAGACAGAGTGTACAGAAGTCTTAAAGAATTCTAAGTGAAATGAAAGACTTCTATGGGTCGAGGATTACCCTAACTTCACCACTCTCTCCTACAGATAAATGAGAGTGGTTGCTTGTGAACCTCTAAAAATGTACACTGATTACCTGTGAGATATCAGCTTGGTTTGGCTGGTTTCCTGTAGTCTCTGCTGACCTAGAGACACTAGACGCCTGTTGTTTGTCAGCCAAAGATTCTGTATCCACAAGAGTATCTGGACCAGAGGCGGTTTCAATCTTCTTTTCCTTGGCCTTGCTAACAGCTTTAGGTTGAGAAGAAGAGGGGATTTTCTTCTTCTTTGGCTGTTGGCCAGAAGAAGCCTTGGACTTGGTAGTGTGCTGCCCAGAGGTCAAAGACGTAGACTTGCCAGCGACACTAGAAGTATTCACCTTCTCAGAGGAAGGGAGCAAGGGCTTCTCAGCGTTGGGTACCTGGTTAGCAACGTTCAGCATGTGAGCGGTCACAGGGAAATCCTCAGCTCCTATCTCCTTGTAAATGGCGCCTGTAATGCGATAGGGCTTCAGGGTTGTCAAGGCCTTGTTATGGTAGTTTTCTCCCAGCAAACTCTCAAAGATCAGGGACAAATAACGCACGTAACAGATGTTCTTTTCCCTGACCTGATTCCTTCCCTTTAGTTGTTCTACCAGGTTAGAGAAAAGAAGGCTTCCAACGTCAACATCAGCTCCCCAAATTAATCCATATGCAATAGTCTGATGTTTGAACGACATTTGATCTTGTGATCCCTGCATGCCTCCCAGGGACTTCACAATGTGGGTGAAGAGGACACGCCACATAGGAGAGAAATACTTGATCTTCAGAGGTGCTTTAGCAAGGATGTCAGCTGGTGTGAGGGCAGGGTTAATGTCATGACAGGGTTTGAGTGTGGCCAATGCTTCCTTGACAGCCTTTTTGTCAACTGTCTTCAAGCAATCATCTCCATGTTTAAGTCCGGCCACACTGGCAAAATCAGCAAGGGAAAAGGCAAAAGGATGTTCATTGCAAGAAAGGTTAAAGGTAATGGTGTCTTCTTCAACTTCGGCAGAATACCAAAATTCCCTAAGGTATTCTTGGTAAAAGGTGGAAGGAGATTTGGTGAAGGCTTCGTTTAGGTCACAATTCTGCATGAAATTTACCAGATCCGAATAGGTGTTGTTGGGTGCCTTGATCCATCCAATAGCATTATTTGAGGCGATGATGCTCTCGTTGATCTCGAAGTTCACATTGGAGGCTTTTGGTACGGGAAACGCCATTGATATAAGATTGAAGGTGAATGAAAATGGCGGATGGTTGAGAGAGATAAGAGTTTTAGAGAGAGAAAATGATTTTGAGAATGGTGATGGGTGAGAAGAGAAAGAAGACAATATATATATTCAAACTTAGAGTGAACAGTTATTCAACCGCATTAAATGCAAAAGCGAAAATGACTGCTCAAGTGGGTCCCCGTGACCTTTCAAAACGTTTGTCTCCTCGTTATCCGAAACTTAAATGATTAAAAAATGTGAGAATGTTTTTCGCATTTACTTGGAACGCAACTACCTAGTTACATGTGAAAAACATTTAATAAAACATTTAATATAGAATCAATCATTTAATGAACACATTTAATATCAAGCCACAGGCTTTGAAATATTGAGCATCCCTAGCTCAGCAACTAGCCTGTTGAACGTAGGTTCAGCCAAAGGCTTTGTAAAGATATCAGCTAGTTGCAGCTCTGTGGGAACAAAATGCAGCTCAATATCTCCCTTCATAATATGATCCCTGATAAAATGATACCTGATATCAATGTGTTTGGTACGAGAGTGAAGAACAGGGTTGTTGGATATGGCAATGGCGCTGGTGTTGTCACAAAAGATTGGCACTTTGTCATACAAGATTTCATAGTCAGCCAATTGACTTTTCATCCAGAGCACCTGAGCACAACAGCTGGCTGCAGCGACATATTCAGCTTCAGCTGAAGACATAGCCACAGAGTTTTGCTTCTTAGCACTCCATCCAACCAATTTTCCTCCTAGGATTTGACAGCTGCCTGAAGTACTTTTCCTGTCAATACAACATCCAGCATAATCTGAATCTGAATAGGCCTTGAGATCAAAGCCTGATTCCTTTGGATACCATAGTCCTAGGGATGGTGTTCCTTTGAGATACCTGAAAATTCTCTTAACAGCCACTAGATGGGATTCTTTTGGGTTAGCTTGGTACCTTGCACAGAGACATGTGGAGAATTGGATATCTGGACGACTGGCTGTTAAATACATCAGTGACCCAATCATGCCTCTATATAAAGTCTCATTGACAGAGACCCCTGACTCATCAGGGCCCAAGTTGTTGGGTGGAAGCATGGGGCATTTCACTGAAGCACAATCAGCCAAGTCATATTTTTTAAGTAAATCCTTAACATACTTTTCTTGACAAATAGAAATTCCCTTAGGACATTGTTTAATTTGAAAACCCAAAAAGTAAGTTAATTCACCCATCATACTCATCTCATATTTCTTGGTCATTAATTTAGCAAAACGTTTACTAAGATTGACATTTGTTGACCCAAAGATGATATCATCCACATAAATCTGCACAATGATGAAATCACTCTTGTCCTTGAAGGTAAAGAGTGTTTTATCAATTGAACCCCTGACAAATTTGTTTTCAGATAAGAAATTTGAAAGAGTTTCATACCATGCTCTTGGAGCTTGTTTCAGACCATACATTGCTTTGTGAAGTCTGTACACATGGTTGGGAAACTCGCTGCTCTCAAATCCTTCAGGTTGAGCAACATAGACTTCCTCAGCCAAATCACCATTGAGGAAGG
Organism: Glebionis coronaria; assembly: GCA_025667525.1. Taxonomy (NCBI): domain Eukaryota; kingdom Viridiplantae; phylum Streptophyta; class Magnoliopsida; order Asterales; family Asteraceae; genus Glebionis; species Glebionis coronaria. The sequence goes on along the minus strand of CM046874.1, from coordinate 54,725,037 downwards.
CACTCTTTACATCCATCTGATAGACAGTGATGTTCATATAGGCAGCATAAGCAAGAAAGATTCTGATGGCTTCAAGTCTAGCAACAGGTGCAAAAGTTTCATCATAATCAATTCCTTCAGTCTGAGAGTATCCCTGTGCTACCAATCTTGCCTTGTTCCTGATGATGTTCCCAATTTCATCCATCTTGTTTCTATAGATCCATCTAGTGCCTGTGATATTCTTTCCAGGTGGAGCTGGCACTAGTGTCCAAACCTTGTTCCTTTTGAACTGATTGATTTCTTCTTGCATAGCAGCTACCCATCCATCTTCTACCAGAGCCTCAGCAACTCTTTTAGGTTCAATTTGAGAAAGAAATTCAGCAAATAGACATTCATTGGCTGAGGCTGACTCAGAGTCTTGGATTTGCTGTCTGGTTGTGACCCCTGCATTTGGTTCCCCAATAATGTTGACAAGAAGAATGTGTTGATCTCTTGACCACTTATTTTGAGGAGCTGGAGTTTCAAGAACAGGGGTACTTGAGGGCACAGCTGGAACAATTTGAATCTCATCCTGCTGATTAGGAGGGCTTTCTTCAAAAACTACTTCAGTGTCTGAGTCTTCTTCAGCCACATCTAGGGAAGCAATATCATTATCAGCAGGAGCAACTTCAGAGTTTTGAAGAATTGGTGAGTCATTAATATCATGAGAAGGACCATCAGAGATTTGAGGTTCTTCTTCATCAAGTCCCTGAGAGGTAGGAACTTCTATGTTGTGAGTAGACAGAGGATCAAAAGCAGGAACATAAGGAGTGAGAGTGTTGGAGTGGTGATGACTGGTAGGTCTGGGTTCTGTGAACTCATCACTTGGGAAAGAAATATTTTCATTAAAATCTACTTCATCACCCTCTGTTCCTGTTCTCTGTATGACTTCATCATCTTCATTAAATCTGACATGGAAAGTTTCTTCTACTTCTTGTCTTCTGATGTTGAATACTCTGAAGGCTTTGGCTGTTGGAGAGTATCCCAAAAAGAATCCATCATCAGCCTTTTCATCAAACTTTCCAAGTTTATCCCTGTAGTTATAAATAAACACAGGGCATCCAAACACATGAAAATAGCTGACGTCTGGAGATCTTTTTCTGAAAACTTCATAGGAGGTTTTGCCATGTCTTTTGACAATGATTGATCTGTTTTGAGTATAGCAGGCAGTGTGTACAGCTTCTCCCCAAAATTGCTTTGGTAAGGCTGCACCATTTAACATAGTTCTTGCTGCTTCAATCAGAGTCCTATTTCTTCTTTCAGCCACACCATTTTGTTCAGGAGTGCCAGCTGAAGAGAAGTTCTGTGAAATCCCTTTTTCATCACAAAATGATTCAAGTTGATGATTCTTGAATTCTGTACCATTATCACTTCTTAGAGCTTTGACTCTAACTTCATTCATATTTTCCACTTGTCTGATGAAGGACATGATGGCATCAGCTGCATCACTTTTCCTTCTGAGGAAGAACACCCATGTATATCTTGAAAATTCATCAACTATGACCAAGGTGTATTTGTTGTGATTAATGGTTTGAGGTTTGACAGGCCCAAACAAGTCCATGTGAAGGAGATGTAAGCACTTGTCAATAGAGAATGATTGCCTAGTCTTGAATGAAGACCTGTGATGTTTTCCTTTGACACAGGCAGAACAAGTTTTGTCTTTGGAAAACATTACTGAAGGTAGACCAGCAACCAAGTTTTGAGTGGCTATCTTATTGATGTTCTTGAAGTTGAGATGAGACAGTCTTTTGTGCCACAGCCAGTTGACACTTTCAGAGGCTTTGGCAAGAAAACAATTTGAGCTGTCTTCAGAGCACACAGCCATGTTGATGACATAAACATCTCTCCTTCTAGGTGCAACTAGCACAACATCATTATTTTTGTTGAATATGGTTCCCTGAGTCTTAGTAAACAAAACCTTATAATCAGCATCACATAACTGGCTGATGCTAATAAGATTGTGCTTAAGACCATTCACATATGCAACCCTGGTAAATGTGATCCCATTGCAATTCACTGAGCCATATCCTTCTGTGTCACCTGAAGAGTTATCTCCAAACACCACTTTGGGACCTGGCTCCCTTGAGTATCTGTGCAGGTATTGTTGAATCCCTGTCATGTGTCTAGAACAACCACTATCTATATACCATACCGATTCCTTGAGATATTTCTGCACAGATACATAGAAACAGATTAGTTCCTATGGTGAACCCACTTTCCAGTGGGTTCCCTGAATTGCTTGTTAGCAACTCTTGTGTTCCTGAAAAACTTTTGGCGTTGGGATGGACAGTTCATTGTTTCATGGTTATAACTCCCACAGATATCACACCCAGGGAAGTCACCACACTCGTCTGAGTGATGGTCTGTGAACCCACAGAATTTACAGGGAGGATAAGAGTTGTAATTTCCCTGTTGTCTTTTGGAACTCTGTGGTCTGTCCCTAGAGGGTGTCTTAGCTCTTTTAGCTGCCATGTGTCTGTCATGATCTAAGGTCGAGTGGTGAGAATTTTTACAAACATTGCAATAAGGTTTGATTAATCTTTCCCCTTTGGGTTCACCTAGGACTGACTTAGGTTCATGAGAAGTAGAGCATTCAGCGGAAGGCTTAATGTGTTGTTTCAAGAGTTCTACTTCTTTCATAAGAGACAACAGGCGATCTTCAGTGGTGGGGTCAACCTTATTCACAGCCTTAGTAGAAACAGGCTTAAAAGCTACTTGTTTACCAGTTGGTTTAGCAGGCACACGAAAAACTTTAGCTGGAGGATTCTCAATATCTATCTTAAGTTCATCCTTAGCAGATCTAGAAGAACTGCTAGGTTCAACTCCAGAGAGTTTGGGCAAGGGTGGAAGCTCAGCCACATCTTCAGAGACAGGGTCATTAGTCAAAGAGGTGTCTGACATATGAATAGTCTCTGTAGATTTAAAGACAATGTCTTTGGGTTTGGTGATAATCCTCAGCTTTTTATGTTTAGCAGTTATATCCCTGTTTAGGTCTGCAGGCACTTCATCCCTAAGCAATTCATCTATAGTAAACCTAGCACACAGCCATTTTTCAATAACTTTGTTTAATTCAGTGACTTGGTCATTCAAAGCTATGTTTTTCAAGGTTAATCTAGCTACTTCATTTTGCAGGGATATTTTCTCTAAGTTAACCCGCCTGAGAGTATCACATTCAGCCTTAGCATTAATCATTTCAGTTTTAACAGAGTGAAACTTGTCAAGAAGGTTCTTCCTTTGTTCCTCAACAAAGTGCAAGTCAACAATGGTGTAATCAAGAACATGCTTACGTTCATCACAATCAGACATAGAAAGAAGCCTGTGTACCTTTTTCATTGTGATGTCGACCCATTGTCCTGATCTTGCATCACCTTTTCCAACAGCTGGTTCATCATCAGCTATTGCCATAAAAGCCCTGACTCTTGTGGTATCTTCTTCATCTGAAGTCAATGGTTCATCATTCCAATCATAGGTTTCAGCAACCAACCCTTTCTCAGCCTTTTTTTCACCACCTTTCTTTTTGGACATAGCTTCAATCTTCAAGTTCATCTGTTCTAACTCAGCCTTAAGTGCCTTGTACTTATTTTTGTAATCTTTCTTCTCAGTGTCTGAAGAATTGGATTGTGATGAGTTGTTATGTTGTTTGAACTTGTAGGGTTTGGATGAAGATGATGGATAAGAGGGTGAGGATGTTTTGGTGGAGGGACATTCTTTTTGAAAATGTCCAAGCTTTCCACAGGCAAAACATGTTTCTTTTGACCTGTCAGTTGGTTTGCTGGCTGATCCTACTCTTCCAGATCTTTTGTAGTATCTTCTTTGGTTGGCTAGCAGTGCTCTTTCATGAAATTCTGCATTGAGGTCTGACAAGAACTCTTGGCTGCTACGAGTATCTTCTTCCATATCAGAATCGCTGTCAATAGGATGTGTTGCAGATATCAAAGCTTTGGAAGATGCTCCTTGTACTACAAATCTTTCAGTCTCTGATTTGTAGATAGTATCGATCAGCCCTTCTTCATAATTGTACTTTCCATAGAGCTGAGCAAGGGTATCATTTTTGATTGAGTTGTTAGCTCTCTGAGTCTGATTCATGCTCAGCCACTTTCTTGGAAGGCTGTTGACAAAGGTGGCATTGATTTCAGCTTGACCAATAGTAACATCATTCATAGCGAGGTCATTTAGAAGAATCTTCAGCCTAGTATAGGTTTGCTGAACTTTTTCACCTTCAAGAGACTTAAAGGCATTAAACTGAAGTCTGAGTGCCTGAATCTTTGTCTCTCTTGTTTCAGAGGGTCCTTCATGGCCAAGAATAAGGTCTGTCCACATCTGTTTAGCTGTGGGACACTGAATAACAGACTTCATGATATGCTTTGGAAGACAGGAAATTATGATGCTTTTGAGACGTTTATCTTGGTTTGCTAATTTCCTATCAGCAGCGGTCCATTGTTTGACAGGCTTGGGAAGAGGGTTTTCTTCAGTAGAAGTGAGTGCCATGGGAATATATGGACCATTTTCTAAAATTTCTAAGAGAAAAGGTTCAAGACCATCAAGGTATACAAGAAACTGACTCTTCCAACTGGCAAAGTCTTCTTCATCAAAGACTGGTACACTGGTTACGTGTGATCCACCTCTTGAGTCAAGAAGTTGGGGTAGATCATCGTCATTTGGTGGGGCGGTAAGTCTTGGTGAAGATGGGTTTCTGGAAGGTGAGTGTGGGCTAGAGGTTTCCGGCATGGTGGATCTTGATTATAAAACGGAGAACGATGTTTCTTGAAGGTTTTAATATCAAACACCGCTCTGATATCAAGAATCTTCAGCCTGTACACCATCAGTCTGATATTGAGCGCTTGTCAAGAAAGTTGGACGTAATCAAGTCAGAGATGCACAATTTTACTGTCACCTTTCCAGGTATTATAAAGAAGGCAGTGACTGAGGCTGTCACTGAGCCTATTCAGGAGGGTACAAGAAAAGGTGTGGCTCAAGGACTAAGTCATCTCTCGACGCGCATCAAGAATGCAATTGACTCAGTTGTCCCTGCATTGTTCCAAGAACAAGAAACCACCATAAACAGACACTTCAATGCAGTGCGCAACAGGCAATACAACCATGCTGGTTTTATTGTCAGGCGAGTTCAGGCAAATACCAATGCCAATGCCAACTTATTGCTGAAGATTGCCAGGGCATCAAGAAAAAGACAGCGTGCCATGGCTGCCTCTGTGGAGCAGATTGCAAGCAGATTACAGGCACGTTCATCCAAGCACAAGAGAAGTAAGGATGAACGTGAGGGGGAGAAGACTACTAAACTCAGCCTTGCATCTGCTGAACAAGGCTCATCTTCAGCCAACCCTTCAACAACACCTGTTCCTCTTCAAGTCATCGAACCAGTTATAATACCTGATGATGAGGATCAGACTCAGGGGGAGCAACAATCACAAGATGGCGATGACTCATCTAAATCCATGATCCTAGTTAACATCAGCAAACCTGAGGATGAGGATGAACCAGCAGCCAAGAAGCTTAAATTCACTGTGAGCTCCCTACCAAAATCTATTCAAAATCAGGCTCAGACAGCGTTCCTCAAAAGAGCTGATGATTTGAAAAACATAAGTGTGGAGTCCTCTGTCTCAAAGAAAGGTAAAGAGATAGTTTTAGTTGATACTGACACTAAACTTAAGAAGATAGCTGCGATGCTAGAGACAGGAGGATCCACAACAGACCTTTCCCAATTTTCAACCTTTACACCTTCTGATGAGAGACCTCTAACGCCTGAAGAAATAGAGCAACAGGCTGAAGAATTCAAAAGACTAAGTGAGCTCAAGGCAGCCAAAGAATTAAATGAAGCCACTCTGAGGAAGATGTCACCTCCTGAAAAAGAAAAACAAAAACAAAGGTTGAGGGAAATGGAACTTAAACGCGCTGAGGCCCTAAAGAAAGTCAAAGCTGACTATGATGCCTGCGTAAACAACAGGTATGCTGCAGGCAAGATAACCAAGTTTAGATACACCATTCACAAGTCCACAAACACTCCACAGATGATCTTATGGAGGGATAATCAAACCGGGAATATGGATGTGTTTGACAACTTCAGGTTAAAAACACTTGGGTTATCAGAATGGTTTGAACTCGAAGCCTTAGCTGCCAAAAAGTCTGGACAGGCGAATTTCCTTCTGCTTAAAACTCTTAAGGCTAAGTTTAACTGGATCAAGGAAACAGCTGCCAAACTCAAGATTGATCCTCCACCACAGCTTTTCGAACAAGGACCCCCAAAGACAGGCAACAAAAGAAGAAGAATTTCCCAAATCATTGATGAAACTTTTGTTACTGAAGATGTTCGTGTGGATGGCATGCACAGGGATTTAATCCTTCCTAATGGTATAGTTGGCCCTGTTGATGGTCAGACCTATTCAGTGCCTGATAGAGGAATGGCGTTTATGAACAAAGCCTGCCAATATGCTTTTCAGAGGGAAGATGAGCTTTGCCTGGCTTCAACTATTCAGCTACTCTGTCACAAGAAGTGTCTCAAGATCAACTCTGAATATTCCAAGAAGTTTGCAAAGACTTTGCAGGATGAAATTGATAACAGATTAGATGTGGCCGAAGCTGAAGAAAGAATCAAAAATGATGACTATTGAAGATAGTATCAGCCCTTTTTACCTTCATCTTTTATTTAACTTATGTATTGAACTTGTATCTTTTCTTTAAGTCTTAATAAAATCATGAGGTATGTTTGTTTAGATCTGTTATGTGTAAGAAGAAGCTGTTAAACTCACTTACCTTAACTTAGTTAGATCTAGCACTATTTATGTTTAAATAGGGGGAGATTGTTGGGAATCTAAACTTGTTAGATTCCCTGTTCATTGATTTAAACATAATTAGGCTGATAGATAGTCCCTTGCCTGTGCCTAAGAGGCAGGCAAGTTTCACAAGACTCACAGAGATCCGAATCTCTGTGAGCAACCTCAGAGGAGTCCATGTCAGAGACATTGTCAGGGAAGTCGAAGATTACCTGAAGACATACCCCTTGACTGTGATGGATAACAGCCAAGGGGTATGTCTTCAGGTAATCTTCGACTTCCCTGACAATGTCTCTGACATGGACTCCTCTGAGGTTGCTCACAGAGATTCGGATCTCTGTGAGTCTTGTGAAACTTGCCTGCCTCTTAGGCACAGGCAAGGGACTATCTATCAGCCTAATTATGTTTAAATCAATGAACAGGGAATCTAACAAGTTTAGATTCCCAACAGAAGTGTCCTGATGTTCTTGGCATAAGTAGTGGAAATAACTGAGTGAGTGGCACCCGTGTCGAAAAGAACACATGCAGCTTAGCCGTACATATACAAAATTCCAGTAATGGTACCTGTAGATTTGTTTGCCTGATCGCGAGATGTCGTGTAGACACGCCCAGTGGTAGGAGGCGGCTTACTATCAGCATGACCCGAGGTACCCTCCATTTCACCCTTACGGCAATCTCTCATACGATGGCCAGGGAGGCCGCACTTGTAGCACGCGTCGGAATCACGACGACATGGGCCAGGGTGTCTGCGATGGCAAGTACTGCAAAGAGGATGAGTGAATCCTCCAGCAGGAGTCCTTGCTTGCTGAGGGCCTGCTGATGACAAAATGTGTTAAAATAAAGTATATGCACGAGTATAAGACATATGCGTCATAAGATGTTCACCAGTGTTAGCTGAACGGTTAGGCTGCGAACCCCTGTGGTTCTGGTCCTTCCCGTTACCGTGGTTCCTGGTAGAGGTTAATATAGTGTCAGCATGAGGGATATAACATGAAATCATAAGAAGATGCATAAATAGTAGGACCTGCTGTTGTTGGAGTGTCCAGCGTTGTTACGGTAATTATCATTACCGCTACGCCTTTCCACAACAGAATGGTCGTTAGTGTGACCGTTTCCTTTGGGCTGATGAGGCTGTTGCTGAGTAGCCGGCTGAGACCGGTCCCCAGTTTTCTGCCTGGAAGATACAGTTTAAGAGATGATTATTGAACATATAATAATAGGATGCGGTTTGATTATCGATAGAATACGAAATGTTTACCTCTTGTCGGGTCTTTCAGCTTCCCCGAACTCATCTCGTTCCTGCAACATCTCTAGCTTCCTTGCTGCGTCGGCCACTTGTGCTACTGTATTGAACGTAGCACACACCAGATTGTTCGCGACCGAGGTGCGAAGTGCCCACCTAAAGTGGTGTGCCTGCTCCTTAGGAGTACCAGCTGCTGCTCCCAGGAAACCAGCTAAGCGAAGAAAGCGCTGCATGAATTCGTTGCTATTCTCGCCCGCTATCTGACGTATCCCATGGTACTCTCGCTTGAGCTTGTCCTGCTCTGCCTTGGGAAAGAACTGCTCCATCACTCTCTCCTTGAATTGGGCCCATGTCAAACCAGCGACCCAATCATCACCTCTTTCCGACTGCGTCAAGGCTAGCCACCAGTTGAGTACATCGCCTTCAAACCGGTAGCATGCCAATCTCGCCTTGAATGCGGGGTCGCATCCCATAGCATTGAAAATCTTCTCGATATGAGTCAACCAGCTTTCAGCATCGCTGGGGCTATCAGTCTTTTCAAAAGCTCTAGGACGGAGCTTGTTGAATCTTTCCAGCCACACTGCTAGTGTCACTGGGGGAGGAGGAGGAGGTGCTTGATTCTGCTGCTGCTGATTGTTGGCAGCTTGGACTTCAGCACGGATGTCATTCCTCAGTTGAGGAATCAAGGCTTGCATGGCAGCCTGAATTGCAGCATTGAGCTGCTCTTGCTCGCGTGTGAGAACCATCTGACAGTATAACATAAAACATATGATTAACAGTTCGAAACATAAAATATAAATTATATATATACATGAAAAAAAAATAAAAATTTATACAAAAATTTCACGAGAAAAATTTTATGCAAGAAAATTTTTGTATGAATGCATGATGCAGTTTTATGAAAACTTTTGATGCTCGAGAGTGAACGCCTCTGGTCAGTTCACTCAAAACAAAAGACATATCGAGGGGACGCCTATGGGTCGGTCCCAAATCTAAAAGTTTCGATAAAACACATGCGACTAAATAGGGCCAGTCCTGTACCAACCATTACTTAGTCAAAAACCCTGTAACAATGACATGTATATGTATGCTTAAAATGATGAATGCTTGAAAACAACTGTCAGTTCTAGGAAGACCGTAGTGACTACCCACTAATCACAGGTCATATTTGAGAGCCTACAGGTCGAAGCCTTGGCTCTGATACCATAATTGTAACACCCCATTTTGGAAATGGAATCTTACGCATAATCATGGCGTGTCATCAAAGCATACAAGGATAAATGTCTAAGCATTATTTGACCATAAAAGGGAAATACCGGAATCAAACATCGGTAACCCCAAAGTAGAGCTCATCACACACAAACATAAATACTGTAAAAGGAAAGGACGAAACAATGTCCATAGCAAACTGTATTAAAGTAAAGGAAATGCATAAAGTAAAGAAAGACAGTAAAGCTTCCAGTCCATATGCACGTACGTTTGAGATCTACGAGCGTCCCTGAGTACCTGCCGTTTTGGGAACATGAAAAGGAAAACGGCTGAGCAAGACGCTCAGTGCACGGATGTACAATATAGCATGAAATAGGATAAGCATGTAACATATAACAGCGGGAGACTAAGTTCTGAGTAAACTGGTTAAGTATTAAGAAAACTGGTTTTATAGTTTGAAAAGCCTTATGTTTATCTTATGAAAACTGTTTTAACATAAATATACCATAGCCCATATAGGTCATGAAAAGGTCACGTGCATGAATACTTGGAGGGGTGACCTCATCATGCTGATTAGAGGGGATGCCTCTAATTAATATACTGGTTTGGGTAGGAGGGATCAACTCCTTGTGAAGGATGCAAGGCACACACCACATTCACCATGAAATACTGAATAAAACATGTAACTAGGATGCACCCATACGCCCCACATGATATAATAATATGGCCAAAACTGAAAGGGACGCCACGAGCAATCACTCCGCCGTGGGGAAGTCATAACATTGGTGCCTCCAATGTTATGGTTATGGTACCTCCATAACTAGGTGAAACTGGTCATGCTTGTATATTGCTATAGATTATGCTAATTAAACATAAGCAGTTCAAAACAATAAAACAATTACTGGGGAAAACAGTTGGCTGCATACGGGGAAATCCTAATAAGGAAAGAATGTCCATACTGAAAGGACGGGAATCCGTACCTCAGGTCCAGTGAATGAACAGAAGAAAGACTCCTACTTCTGGATCACTAACGCTACATGAATACACACGTGTATAAGTATCGAATCACTGATTACGTACTGGGTTTTATGTCTCACCTTAGCTTACTTTGTGTGTTTTAGGTCAAGGTTTACTGTTTAAAGCCTTAAACTGTGTCTATCTTGTATTCTGATTAATCTGATTAAGTATTACTGGTATTTCATGTATTATTATACTTACTGTGTAATAATAAATAACTTTCCAAAAATAGCAGGTTTCCAAAAATAGAACGTTTCCAAAAATAGAAAGTTTCCAAAAATAGAAAGTTTCCAAAAATAGAAAGTTTCCAAAAATAGAAAGTTACCAAAAATAGAAAGTTTCCAAAAATAGAAAGTTACCAAAAATAGAAAGTTTCCAAAAATAGAAAGTTTCCAAAAATAGAAAGTTTCTAAAAATAGAAAGTTTCCTAAAATAGAATTTACTGCTTAAAATAGATTAGTTTCTAAAAATATAAAGTTTCCAAAAATAGATCAGCTGCCTTAATTAAATAAGTTTCCATATATAGAAGGTTTCCATGATTAGATTAGCTTCCTGAAATAGATAGATTTCCATATATAGAAGGTTTCCATTAATAGATTAGTTGCCTTATTTAATTAAGTTTCTATAAATAGGAGTTTCCATAATTAGAATTAAGCTGGTTACATAAGCTAACATATAAGTCTAAGTGTTTATAAGCTTATTTCTTAAGTCATATGATATAGTGTATAGTTTAATTATTATTTCATGTATTTAATTAAACTATAGGTTAAGCATTTTAATTAAAGTATAACATGTTTTAATTAAAATGGAATAAAATACTTAGGTTAAAATGTGTATTATTATGTATTAATAACATAACCTAAGTCGTGTCTAAATTAATTAATTATAAGCATGTTTTAAATAATTAATTAATTATAATATATAACATAAAATACTTAGGTTAAATTAATATCATGCTAAATTAATAATTAAAAATAACCTGTCATGGTTTAATTAATATCTCATGTTATTAATTAATTTATATCCTAAGTTCAAAATTCATAAATTTTAACATGTAGCATAAATCATGATTTAACCAACGAACCATGAATCGGGCATGAACTCGACACCGTACCCCGAGCCAAACTCGGGGTACTTGTGCCCCCTTGCTGCCGTGGGTCCCACATGCACCAACCAAGACCAATAATGGTCTTGGTGGTGGCGGCTAAAAGCAAACCGAACCCCCCCTCGGGTTGGTTATGCTAGGCGGCCAAAACAAACACCCTTTTATATCGTCCTTTGATTTTAATTCACCCCAAAACATGTTAGATCAATGTTTAATTATCATGTTTTAATAAGAATAAGAATAACATGTTCATGAAAATAATCAAAGATTTAAAAAGAATTAAAAAGAAAGGTTTAGAATGATATACCAATACGTAGCTTGAAAGAGGATGAACAAACACGGTTTATAGCAATGATTTTCAAGATCAAAATCAATCAACAACCACCTATGGTGGTCCTTAAGGTGGCGGCACAAAGAGAGGGCAAGGAGGAGGAGAGAAAACTTTTTAGGTTAAAATGCTATTTTGCTTGAAATGTAAAAATGAAAAGCATATTTACCATAACCCCCCCCTTTCTTGTAAAAGTCAATGGGCTAAGCCCATTTTGGTTAGTGTGTCGTGAGTATGGGGCCCCACATGGGGTACCCGTACCTTTTCTCGTGTCCCGATGTTTCGTGTTCGTTCGTGGTTAAACGTGTTCGTGTTTAAAGTGCTTCTGTTTATTTTATCATGTAGTTTATCGTAATCTTAACGCTCGTAATTATATTATATGTATTTACGTAATTATTTTAGTTCGTATTTTAAATGGTGATCATGATTTAATTATGTTCACGTGACATATTTATTAACTGTTTATCATGAGTTCGTACGTAATCGATACTTATCATGTCATACACATATGCACTTGCTTGATTATTAGCACATGAATGTGATCAATACTAAATAAGGTAAGTTTTAATCTAGGACGTAAGATCTTAAGGGCACTATTCATGGTAAAAGCATGCGGGTTTTACAAAAATGATGTCTAATTTCTATGTGTTTTGTTTTAGAATGATGTACAAGATTTTTAATAATGCATAAAGTGTTGTTATTGTCAACAAATATCTTGGTATGCATGAAATTATACCCATAATCCAACAGCTGGTTCTGAATCCATAAGACTCTTCCACAACAAGCAGCTGCTGCAACATACTCTGCTTCAGTTGTAGAATTGGCCACCACTGTTTGTTTCTTGCATTGCCAAGATATCAACCTACTCCTAAGAAACTAACATCCACCAGTTGTGGATTTTTTATCAAACTTATCACCTCCATAGTCACTGTCTGAATATGCAATAAGCTCCAATGGTGAATCTTTTGGGTACCACAAGCCAAGATCTGGATAACATCTAAGGTACCTAAAGATTCTCTTGACAGCATAAAGGTGACATTCTTTGGGAGTCACTTGATAGCGTGCACAAGCACACACATCAAACATAATGTCAGGTCTTGAGGCTGTGAGGTACATCAATGAACCAATCATTGATCTATAGTGTCTGACATCCACATCTTTTCCATCACCAACTTTTCCCCAAGGGTGTTCTCTATCCATAGGAGTAGTAGCCCTCTTTTCATGTGGAGAAAAGCCAAACTTCTTCAAGATCTCTGCTACATACTTATCCTGAGAGATGAAGATACCATCTTCTTTCTACTAAACTTGTAACCCTAGAAATAAGTTCACCTCCCCCATTGCACTCATCTTGAATTTGTCTGTCATAAGCTTGGAAAAGTCTTCACTCATCTTTGGATTGGTGGAGCCAAAGATGATATCATCAACATAAACCTGAACAAGTAAGACATCCTTACCAACCTTCTTTGTAAACAATGTCTGGTCTATGGTGCCCCTTTTGAATCCATTTTCCACCAAATAAGTGGACAATGTGCCATACCATGCTCTTGGGGCTTGATGAAGTCCATACATAGCTTTCTTGACTCTATACACCTTGTCTGGTTTCTCTGGATCCTCAAAACCAGGAGGCTGCATAACATATACCTCCTCAACAATTGTGCCATAGAGGAAAGCACTCTTCACATCCATTTGATAGACAGTGAAACCCAAGCAGGAAGCATAGGCTAGAAATATCCTTATAGCCTCAATCCTTGCAACTGGTGCAAAGACCTCCTCATAGTCTATCCCTTCCTCTTGTGTATATCCCTGAGCCACTAAACGTGCCTTGTTTCTGACCACAATGACTCTTTCATCTTTCTTGTTTCTAAGAACCCATCTTGTCCCAATAGGTCTGACATACCTAGGACAATCAACCAACTCCCAAACATCCTGAATAGCAAATTGGTGAAGCTCATCCTGCATTGCTTCCACCCAACTTGGTTCTTTGAGAGCATCAAAGATCTTCTTGGGTTCCTGTTGTGACAGAAAACAGGCAAACAAACATGCTTGAACAAGAGGGGTATCAACCTTCTTGTGTATATTGGCAATAAATCCACCAAGATTCTGATGAGATCTTCTAGTCTGAACAGGAGTCATGACATCCCCAATAATTTGAGAAGGGGGATGATTCTTCATTGTAGAAGTGAGAACTCCCCCCTCAAAAAGTCTGTTGTCTTCAATCTCATTATCCATGTTGCCAATATCTTCTTCAGACTCTCTTCCATCAATATTTGTATGAACCTCTTCATGTATATTTGAAGGTTCACCTTGTTCAAAATTGGAAGAGAAGATATGCTCAAAAGTGTTGTCAACGCCTGAACCAAGGTTGTCAGCGCTTGGGTTATCAACGCCTGAAATGGTGTTGTCAACGTTTGAGCCATCAACGCCTGAATTTGTCCTGTCAGCGCCAGATTTTCCTTTGTCAGCGCCTGAAGGACCATGCATGTTGTTAACTGGTGGTACTTGGGGACCACCATTTTCCTTTCCAGCAGCAGCAGCAGCAAAAGCATCTGTCCATATGGGAATAGTAACATACTCTTGTATAGGAGATGACTTGTCTGCTTGTGATCCAACCTCTTCATTAATATGTGTACCTGAAACATCAACAACTGGTTCTTCCACAACATTTGAAGTTACCTTCACAATGTCTGGATTAGTAACAGGCATATAATTCAAAGTCCTAGATAGAGGTTCCAAGTCAAACAACCAATTTGGACCACTTTCAGGATCACTAGGTTTACTCTCTAAAAACCTAACATGTACTCTCTTAAGTATACGTTTTTCCTTCTTAAGGTAAGCCCTATATCCCTTACTCTGCACTGAATAACCCATGAAATAGCCTTCATCACCTTTAGCACTAAATTTACCTAAGGCATCACTAGTATCTAGAACAACTACATGACAACCAAAAGGTTTAAGAAAACCAATATTAGGTTTCCTTCCCCAAAGTAACTCATAAGGTGTTTTGTTTTGTATCTTGTTGACCAATGCTCTATTCTGAACATAACAAGCTGTATTCACAGCCTCAACCCAAAAAGCTATGGGAAAGTGAGCATCAACCAACATAGTCCTGGCTGCTTCAATTAGGGTTCTATTCTTTCTCTCAGCAACCCTATTTTGTTGAGGGGTTCTGGCAACACTAAACTGCCTAGTAATCCCTTTCTTGGCACAAAAATCATCCAACAGTTTATTTCTAAACTCACCACCATTATCACTCCTAAGCATTTTAACTTCATTACCAGTCTTTTTCTCAATTTGGGTAATAAAGTCAATTAAAGTATCAGCAGTGTCACTTTTCATGGCTAAAAAGAAAGTCCAAGTAAACCTAGAAAAGTCATCTGTGATGACAAAGCAGTATGATTTACCATTCAAACTCTCAATATTAGTTGGACCAAATAGGTCCATATGCAGCAAGTGAAGTGGTTTAGAACTAGAGTGCACCTGTTTAGACTTAAATGAGACCTTGTGCTGCTTGCCTTTAAGGCATGAAACACAAGAGTGGTCATTGTGGAAAGCCTTTTCAGGAAAACCATCAACCAAACCAAGTCTCACAAGTCTGTTTATATTCTTAAAGTTTATGTGCCCTAGTCTCCTGTGCCATAGATTACTCTCATCAACTGAAGCTTTAGCATAAAAACATGACATATTATTATTCATCCTAATCCCATTAAGATTCACATTATAAATGTCTTTATGCCTAGGTGTTCTATAGTCAATATATTTCTCATCTGGAATTTTAAAATCCTTGCTCAACACCAAGCATTCAGTATCAGTAAAAAGAATTTTATTTTTGTTATCACAAACTTGTGATACACTAAAAAGATTTTAATCAAGTTCTTTTACCAGAAATACGTTTTCAAAACGCAAGTTCTTGGTGAGAAGAGTTCCTTTGCCTGTGATAGTTCCATATCCGCCTCCAAAGCAAACCTTGTCACCATCCTTAATGGGAGTGAAGTTTGTCAGATAATCCTCCTTCACAGTCATGTGCCTAGAGCATCCACTGTCCCAATATCCATAATCATTGACCTGTTTTTGAATGCCATGTACATAAAGAAAACAAATTAGTTTTCTTTGGGAACCCAAGCCTGAGCAGATTTGGATTCATCTGGTTGTTCAACAAGAACATACTTAGTTCTCATAACAACCCCTTGTTCATCCCTTTTTGGATGAAATACCCAGTTAACCCCAATTGGGTTTGTAATGACCTTTGAAATATAATTGAATCTATTGCAGGTCATAGAAATCCCATTAGAATTAGTGTTTTGATCTTGCTTAGGTCTCCATGTCAAGCTAGAAGAAGCTTTAGACCCCTTACCCTGTGGTTGTAAATATTTAGGTCTGGCAACGTTTCTGTTAGCGTTGGATTTGGTCTTGTCAACACTGAAATTACCCTTGTCAGCGTTGAACCTAGGGTTTGCTACAGAAACCCATTGCCTATTAGACCAAGTATTGGTCTTCTGAAATGGTATTTGTCCATGAGTGTTAGACCCTCTAGTGAAGAATGGGGCTGGTCTAACAACTTGTGGACTTTGCTCCACAAAAGTTTTGGGTCTGACAGTGTTTGACTTTTTAACAGCGTTAACCTTGGAAGCGTTGACACACTTATAAGCTAAATGTGAAAACTACCACAAGTGTAACAGGCTTTTCTAGACACAACCCTAGGTCTAGAAGAGAAGAAGCCTGTTCCATTATCAATAACTTGGCTTTTAGGTGACCTAGTATTCCTATACATTTTTGCATACTTCATGCTAGGTTTTCTAACAGTGTTTGAGCCAAGGTCAACAGTCTTGCCAGTGATTGGGTTTGTTACTTTAATAGGGGTCGACTCATTTGGACTATCACAAAGCATGCCACCCTTGACAAATAAGGTAGGGTTGGCTTTCTTCCGTTCATTCAAGTCAGTCAACTTTTGCCCATACTCTTCAACTGGAGTAAGGACTCTTGGTGGAGGAATAAATTCCTCTTCTTGGAGTTCTGGTAAACCAGTCCAAGATAAGTCCTTTCTTTGGACACCATAGAAGTCCCCAGCTGGTGGTGGAACAACAGTATAGTCTTTCATCCCAATCCCAGTCATGTCCTTAGGATCCCTCTGTTTATTAACACATTCTCCTAGGATTTGTGAGGCCTTATCAAATCTCTGAATTTTAAGGTCAACATTGTCCTTATGCTTGATAGCCTCATCTAACTTAGCCTGTAATTCAGCATTGACCCTTTCCATGATGTTTCTAACATCATTACTAGCATTTAACTCATGTTTTAAGATATTTATTTTATCTTTTAGGTCAAATTCCATTTTCTTATACTCCTCAACTGTCTTTTCAGTTTGAGTGAGAGCAATTTGATAGTTAGACAACTTGCATCTCTTAGTACTCACATCACTTAACAATTTTAAAACCTCTTTGTTAAGTTTTTCAGTATTTAAACGACAACCCTTACTACAAAAAGCATCATCGTATACCTCATTATCTGATGAAGAGGAGGAGTGTGCCATGATAGCATATTGAACATGCTCTTCTTCTTCTATCTCAACAACCAAAGCTTTATCCTCTTCCTCATCTTTAGCCAAATAACTCTAATCCCATCCAATGCCATCAATTTCTTGCACTGCTACCATGGCCTTAGGATCCTGAGCCTTAACAACTTGGCTTGAGGGTTTTCCAGCATCAAATCTTCTTGGAGATCTGCATTCCCTCGTAAAGTGCCCCATACGATGACAATTGTAGCACTCAACCTTGGATTTATCAAATCCAGCAGTGTCCTTTGCATTAAAGGTCATCTTCTTCTTAAACCTTCTATTCCACCTGTTTTCTCTTATACTTGCAAGAGCCATGTTTCACTTTATATCCATCTCCTCCAAGTGCTCATCACTTATTTGCTCAAGGTCCTCATATGTAATCACTAAACCATTGGGCAAAGAAGCAATGTAAGCACACACAGTATCCAAATCCAAACCAGCAGGCTTAACTCTTGGTGAGTCAATTTTGTATGTGTCAACGTCTGAATGTGAGGCGTTGACTGGACATGATCCAGCGTTGACACATGTTGATCCAGTAACTGGGTGCATGTATGAGTCCTTTTTGATTAAATTGACCTTCACTGTGTGAGAAGAAGGCCATGTTACTATTGGTAGACTTACTTCCATGCTCCAAAAGAGTTTCATTCTCCAATAGCCTCAGTTTGTTGTAGATATCATCAAAAGTAGAACTTTTGTGAGTTTTATTGGCAAGAACAGATCTTGCCTGAATCTTCCACGCATCATCAAGGCTTTTAAGAAAGGTGGCAATAATGTCAACATCACCAACTTGTGTCCCCATGAAGGACAGCTTGCTTGTAATGTCAAGTAGTCTGCTTCTCACACTGCTAAGCTTCTCATTAGGTTGAGCCTTAAAAACAGCATACTCATGCATGAGTTGCTTCTTCTTCTCTTCCTTAGTATCAGCATTACCACCATATGCAACTTCAAGGGCTGCCCAAAGGTCTTTTGCAGACTCATAACCTCTGTATTTGTGCTGATTCTCTTGTCCCAAAGAGAGTTTCAGAATGTTTAGGGTTTTCATATCAACCCTTTTCTTTGCTATGTATTCAGCAGACACAACTCTACCATCATCAGGTTTTTCTTTCTTATCTGCTTCTGGACATCCAGCAACAGCTGATCTTGTAGCAATGGCATTAGCAATCTTTTCAGCTTTATTGAATGTGTTTCCATATTCAATAATCTCCCAGAGAGTGTAGTCATAGATCCCCAGATATTGCTCAAAGTTGAACTTCCACAGCTCAAAATTGTTTGCATCAAGCATGGAATCTTGATGTTTGGTAAGGATGAGGAGGAGGAGGTTACTTATGGATTGGACATGATGTTTTTAGGGTTTTGTGAAAATTAGGGTTTTGGTGATTTTAGGGTTCTTGCATTCTTTAAGATCAAAAGTTTCTCAACAAGCTCTGATACCACTTGTTGATCCCAAACTTAGATCGATTAAGCTTGTGTATACGAGATTAGATCAAGTTATACACATAGAGAAACTTTGTTTATGTATAATGTAATCTAAGTGTTATGCGGAATTAACACTTAAACAAGAACACACAAAGATGTAAACAAACTTTCACTTGATTGATAATAACGAACTTGCTTACAATGAAAGTGTTTAACGTATGAAAAACTTATTATGAAACATAACCTAAAGGTCTTCTTTTATAGACATAAGAAGCCTTGTACAAGAGTCTACGTATCAACTATTTTAGGTAAAGATAATTATAGAAAATACAATATTGAACTTATCTTTACTAGAAACAAACTAGAAACAATATACGCGTAGACCATATCTTCCTATCAGTGCTTGTCTTCAACCTATCAATGCTTGACTTCTTCTTGCCAACGCTTGATCTGTCAGCGTTTGTTTTCTTCTTATCAACGCTTGTTTTCCTCTTGTCAGCGCTCAAGTGAACTGGCTACATTTTATTCCCAACAGATAGGTCATTGAGTTGAGGAGAGTTGAAAGGTTTTGGTGGTGGTGGAAGAATTTCCTTTTCTCCGGTAATTGGATTTATAGAGCAAGTCTCATTCCAATATTGAATCAGAGAGAAAGAGGAATTCTTGGAGGATTTTGGAGAAGAAGAATCATGAGGATTCTTGTTCTTTTTGATCCAAACGGGTTTAACCGAGATTTTCGGTTTCTTTGAAAGCTTAGAAGAAGAAGCTTTAGGTTGAGAAGTTTGTGACAAAGAATTGTCAAGATCAGGAAAGGAAGAATTAGGCATTATGAGGGATGAAGAAAAGAACTCCCAAAAGAGAAGAATTTAAAGAAAATAGACAAGGCAAAGATTTGAAATGAAAAATAAAGGTTTTAGGAAATGTTTAGCCAAATTGGGTAAACAAAGAATCTTAACCAAGACAATGGTCAAAGAAGAAAGACCAAAAATAAGCCAAGAACGGCTTTACTATGCGCGGTTCCTTAATGTAGCCCGCAGTTCCATATCGATATGGAGCCGCCTGGGGGCTAAGGAGCCGCGTCCAGTGGACAGCAAACCTTGATTTTCAAAAGTTTTGGAGAAAAATAAGACTTTTTCAAAATTTTGCAAATCTTGGACTTTTATCTCTTTTAGCACTAGAATATGCTAGGGTTGCATAAAAGCAACACATTCATAAAGAATGTCTTGACAAAGGGTGACAAAATATTTAGATAGCATTTTGGTCCAATTTGAAGTCAAGTTTTTAGAGGTTGTGATAAATTTATGTTCAATTTTAAATAAATTGAAGTTGTTTAATGTGATCACATAGATTAAAACACATAAAAACTAAATCCATAAATCATCCACATGAGAAAATCATGAGGGAAAAGAAAGGAAATACAAGAAATAAAAAGACAATTAACTACTACAAAGATAGCTAAAAACTAGGTCTTGAATTCATAGTCCTCTTTTGGCTTGACCTTCTTTTGAAAAGCATGTTAATTTTAAAAACCATCATTCATCTCCTAGGAGGTGGAGGATTAGAAAAGAGGTTCAACAAGAAGCTTTGCAACTTGATGTGAGCCCTAATCATCTACATCCTAAGGATATCAATGAGGTGAAAGTTGTTCAAGCAACAAGGACAATTTGTTCCATTGTGCATGAAAAAATCAAACAAGTGTGGATCACCTAAGAAACAGGAAATGGGAACACCCACGAGAGGAGTGTTGGAGGTAGGAGGATGAGGAGAAGGCATGGTATCCAAG
Source organism: Glebionis coronaria (assembly GCA_025667525.1). Taxonomy (NCBI): domain Eukaryota; kingdom Viridiplantae; phylum Streptophyta; class Magnoliopsida; order Asterales; family Asteraceae; genus Glebionis; species Glebionis coronaria. The sequence goes on along the minus strand of CM046874.1, from coordinate 54,704,582 downwards.
GGTGATATAGGTGAGATGGGTGAATTTGGTGGAGTGAAAGGAAGAGGCTAAAAAACAAAGGGAATCCTTTGATGAGGTTGTGGTTGAGCATTCACATTTAAATGAGGACTAGAAATGAGTGGAGAGGAAAACTCATTCATTCTTGATTGGAATGAAGAGGAGGTAGAACCATGTGAATGGTTAGTACCATGGGTTGAGTTTGTTTTCCATGAAGCAAGTGGTGGTGAAAGTGATAAGGAGATGAGAATATGTGAGGCTTCACTTTTTGGTTTGAGAGAAGATGGAGAACCAAGTTTAGAGGACTTGAGTTTCATCTTAAGGCTTCTTTTGTATGAGGAGGTTTTGGAGGAACTGGATGTTCTAGTGGATACCATGGTTGTATGTTTAGGTTTAGAGAAGAGTTGAAGGGATGAAGAACATAATCAACAAGACAGGGTTTAAGAAGAGAAGGGGATGATCCAAACTAGTAATAGGTTAAAATCATTTTATGTGAACAATGAAATTAGGTAGCCTAGTTTAGGAAAGTGCATGTTTTTGCAAAAGTTTTATCAAAGTTTTATACAGATTAAAGAAAACAGTGTAAAGCAAAGATTCTGTTAAAACAATACTAGGCGGTTCCTTACGTAGGTCCGCGGTTCCTTACCGCTAAGGTTGTAAGACCCCAAAAATATGGTAACGGGACAGGTAAGCACTGTGGGGTCCCACATCATGGTAACAGCATACATGGCAATAAGGTAAATAAAAGACAGAGCAAATAAAATGACACACTTCGCGAATTTCTTCAAAAGCTGCGGAAAAAAGTTTTATAAATATGGTCCCACATTTGCATAATATGACATCAACAAAAGTCACATAATTTTACCAACATACTTATAATAGTCTTAGTGCATAAAAGTACATTTATTTGGCATGATTAACATGGCATAAGTAGTTTTCCCAAAAGTTTCAACCAATAATTACATGGAATCGTCCAGCTGCCGGATCCTGCGGGCTCCCATCCTTAGCAAAATTAAGCATTAGCATTACCTGAGAAATAACATGTAAATATGTCAATATAAAGCTGAGTGAAATTCATAGGTTTAATAAGTGGTAATGTGAAATACAAACATTAGTTTTATAAAATAGCAACATGATATGATTTAGTACCGTCGTACAAAATCATTTATATTTATTTATTGCAGTAGCTCACGACACTGAAGCTTTAACATAAATGTTTTACCCCTAGTAAGTATCTAGTCAAAATACTTAGGTAATTAAATGTAAGTGTGTCAAGGTAATCGGGACGGGGATTGTTAATCCCGATGGATCCATCCACAACATTCGCGCTTGCAAGATGTAAATTAACGGTTCATGATGTAGGGGATTTTTGACTAAGGTACTAATGCAATAAGTAAATATATAATCTGGGGAAAGCATACCGTTCTTGAATAGCATACTAAAAGTTTTAAATGATTGTATTCCACGCATGTTATTCTCACCCCGCAATTTGTAACAAGTATATAAGAAAAGGGGTTATGAACTCACCTTTAGCAAGTAATCACAACGAAAAGGGGATGAGAAAAAAGGAGTCTCCACGGACCTATGCAATGATGACGCGTAATAAGAATGTGTTCAATGAAGCAAATAACGTTTTATAAGTAACGTGACATAGTATGACCAAGTAACTTGTGTGCAATGGCGAGACCTAAGCTTAAGATGAAATTTGGCCAAAACACCTTGAACCTACTGTAACAACATAATATTAACCTTATATGATGGCCTAATCATTTTTATACGGGTTTCAAACACGTTTTAGACTTGGTTCATGATGTTGAAATACTTGGCTGAATTCAGATTTCTGAAAATGGCTGTGAAGATTTGGTCATAACTCAAAATATATAATTGTACAGGGGATGAGACTTTTTGACATGTAAAGGTATTTCTCCTACCTTTAAAAGTTGGGCAAAAAAACAGACCTATAACTATATTCAATCAACGGGAAATCCATTTTTAGTGACAGGCTATCAAAACAGAAAGTTGTAAACGTCCTACGAAGCCTTTGGTAGATTGAGCACAAATCCTAAATGGTATAAGATTTTGACATGAAACCAAAAAGAGAAGTTGTCTTATGATTTCAAATACTGTAAAAGGTTATAAAATCATAAATTCATCCTTTTTACCCAAGTCAATTTACCCACATTTTAAGCATACAGTTCAGATTTGACCTAGTTTAGTAAAACGACCGTTCCGGGCTCATCCGGACACTTCCCGTTTCCATCCAACTCACCAAATGTCATTTACATCAGTGGGTATCCATTTTTAAAATAAAAACAAGGTCATATGTTTAAGAAAATTTTGCCATGACCTGTTTGTTTCTGTGGTGATTTCCATACTATAACAACGACTCCATTTAGCTACCTAACCTCAATCAAGCAACACTTAGGCTATACCAAATCGCCACGCAAGTGTCCTAAGTCCTAATATGCCCTAAGTATCCATAATATCAGCGGGTTTCACCCAAGGAGTTCAAAATCCATGAATAAAAAGAATCAAAGTACTAGTAACATCAAAACTAAAATGCTAGGAGTGACTATACCTTCACAACAAGTAGGAATTAATCCAAACACGCAAATTAAACAATTCCTCCTCCTTGATCCTTAGAAATTTCATCATAACATACCCAAATCAAAAATTTTCACAACATAATAAGGTTTTATGCATTGGAACAACAAAAACAAACATGGGATTTCACAAAAACATCATCAAATCATAAGATTTGATGATTTTTGACCTCATGCAAAAACTTAATGCATGTTGTAATTAACACATGGGTATTAATAAGAATCAAAGATTAAACATGGAATTAGTGTTAATTTACCTTAATTCAAAAAAAATCAATGGTTTGGGTGTGTTTCTGTGTTTCGTCGGCCTCTAGAGAGAAAAGGGGGAGCAACTTTTTTTTTTTGGGAAAATCACTTAAAAATGTAGTAACTTACCACTTTTTATGGTTGTGTGTACTAAACTATTTTTTTTCTTATTGTGTGTATTAAACTTTTTAATTTCGATCATTATGTGTATTTTGAGACGATTTTGCGTTGTAAAATTACCATTTTACCCTTAAAAATATGAAAAAAGTAGGGGTAAAATGGTCACAAAATACACACAATGATATGAATTTGAAAGTTTAATGCACACAATCAGAAAAAAAAATAGTTTAATACACACAACCATAAAAAGTGGTAAGTTTACTATATTTTTAAGTGATTTTCCCTTTTTTTTTGGTAAAAAGTGTACTGTGTGTTAGATTTTCAAAATATGGGGCTAATCATGGGTCAACAAGTCAAATTTGGGCTTCCTTAGGCCTAGTCCAGCCGAATACCCAAGAAAAGGCCCAAGATTTTTGGTTTTTTTAACTCTCGAAATTTTACGGGTTTAAATAACGTGTCGTTTCCGACGAAAACCGAGACTCGTTTATCTTTAAAACGAAATTTCTTTAAAATTACTCGTAAACCCTTGTTTGGCCCGGATTTCACTAAGTTAGATCAAGGAGTCAAGAATAACTAGAATTCACATAAAAATAAATTTTATTGCGACGTTCGGACCCGAAAACTCAGTCCGACAGCCGGAAAACGTAAAAATGCAAAAGTTTGCCATTGCGTCCGTAGTTGTTCAAGATATCGTTTTTCATTATCTTTGAGGCAAAGATTAAATAATAAGTCATAATGTGATGAAACCTCGTATAAGTTACAAATATAAAGTTTGGGCATTTCGCCAAATAGTATCGTAAATTAGCGAAATCCATAGAATTTATATTTAACTAAAATTTCGAGGATGACACGTAATCACTGTAAAATAAATGGGGAATATGGTAAAAGTGTGAATAAGCACACATAACAAGTAAAAGAAAATTACCGAAAATCCGCGTTCTCACAGTCTTCCCCCCTAAAGGAACTCTGGTCCCTCAGAGTTTAACTGGAGGCAGTAGGTGACGGAAAAAGATGAGGATACTGGACTTTAAATTTCTCTTCACTTTCCCAAGTGAATTCGGCGCCACGACGCGAGTCCCAGCGGACTTTAACGATTGGGAACCAACTGCGCCTTAGCTTCTTGAATTGTCGGTCCACAATTTCGATCAGCTCTTCAACGAAATACATTTTGTCGTCGACTTTGATCTCCTCTAGCGAAATCTGAACGTCTGACTCGGCCAAACATTTCTTAAGGTTGGAAGTGTGAAACACGTTATGAATGCCACTTAGTTCTTGCGGTAAGCTCAAACGATAAGCCACCGGGCCAATACGCTCGATAATTTCAAACTTGGATTAAAATAATGACCTTGCAGTACGGAGAAATATCAAAAGATAACATGAACACAAGAATTGCTTAAACGGACAAAGCGCTCTAAAATGAGCCAAGATGGTTAATCAACCAGGAATCGCAAATAACGCAACTATAAAGCATGACAATTTACTTATTAGCAAAATAGAGGGGAAATATGAATTACATATAGACATTTGGATTACAATTTGTCATAACTATTTGTCTAGGATTTGGTATTACTTTCAAATTTTGGCTTAAGTATTTTCTTGATTAAAAGAAAATTTTACAAGGTTTAGTGATGTGAAATCAAAGTATATATATTTAGTGAGTAACCAGTTGCTATATCTTTTCTTGATCAGGATTTCAAAGTAAAAGTAACTTAGTTCAAATAATTATTTCAAACAGCTTAAGAGCTTTGGACGACTGTATGAAATTATTGTTAAAAACTCAGGTTTATTGTTACGATTAGAGAAAAATCAAATTTTCAAAATTATTTTTTATATCATTGTTAGAAATTATAAATTAAATTGATAATTTCATTAGGTTGAAAGTAAAGTATGATACAATCAAATACTTTAAAAGATACAACTTGACATCCTTTTAAACACTAATTATAATTCTACCAAAGAGGATGTTTAGATCTTATATTTAACTTAAAACGGGTATTTTGGTAATTTAAACACTTGATAAAGTGTGTAAAATGTTCTTAAAGTTTAGAATAATTTATAGAAATCCATATAGGTGTTTAATGTCTCAAATGGTAAACATGTGACATATCCGAGTTTTCAAAATGTGACAAGATAGCAAATGAGTATGAATCGAATAACAATCAACAATTAGTATAGGAGTGATAGTACGAGGGGATAAAACATAATTCGTATCAATGTACTTAATGAACATGATAGGATAGATGCATCGATGATAAGAAAAATAAGAAATTAAGGATTTAGCAATGATTAGTTCACGAGTGTGGTTGGCGTCACCGACGACGGCCCTTTTTTTTAATTCTCGATGGTCGATACACGATCGAAAGAGAAAAGCCACACAATAAATTTTCGAATCAAAGAAAATTATTAAGAAGTCACTTGAGAGTAATTCTAGTAAAATAAACAACATTAGCAACGAGAGAGCGGAGTCAACACATGGTTCACACGAATGGATTTCGAGATGATAGAGTCTAACACACATCATGAAAATACGCGAAATCATCGTTCGCTAACAGTTATAAAAACTATTCACGTCCGGAGATGTTTCGAAGGTCTACGTAATAGATAGAGAAGGTTGGTCGATGTAGAAGCATAACAACATTGAAACTTTCAAGTTTGGTATTAATGGTCGGTAATTAGATGAGTGATAATAAGTAGAACAAATATCATCGAGTAAAGAAAATGTACTTGTAGGCACGTAAATCTTTCAAGAAAGAGGTAAGAAAACATGTGCATAAGTTACAAACGGGTGCTACTCGCATAATATGTAAAAGTTTTCTAAACTTTATTTTATCTAAATTTTCAGAAACACAAGTAAAAGTTCTTTGACAAGATATTTTAGGTGACTACTATTTGGCCTCGCACGGCTCCTTCTAAATTACGCATAGGTGATCAGGCCATGCATAATTTAGGACTAGCAATGCCATGCTCAGCTTCGTCAAACCAGTATTACATATCATATGATTTAAAATATGCATATGGAATCAAAATAATTTATGAAACTTTTCGCCAGTAACTAATTGGCTAGATGTTTAAATCAACAATTTTATTGTTACAAGAATTCTTTACGAGACTAATTGTTGAACAATTTGTGAAAATACATTGTAAAATTAATATCCATTAATTTTATAAGATAACATTCAAGTATTTAATAAGGCCCAAGTGGAACATTTTATAAAATGATTCGCAAACAATGCCAGTTTGGATTTATAGAGCAACTTATAAAATAGCGAGTGGGTTACATGAGGGTAATAAAGAGTAGTTCAAGATAATCAATGAAATGGTTACAACTTGATAAGTTTCAAAAGGTTTAGTCAGAATCACCATGAAACACGTGTCAAGATGATAACGAATGATGCGAAAACAAGAACTTCAAACCTTGACCCAAATCAGTGGTGCGATAGAAGAAAATAAAGATAAAATGAAATGACAAATGAGTCATGTATAAGAGAAAGGATAAAGGAAATCCATACGCGTGCAGATAGAGATCCGACTGAAGAAAGACAATAGTAATACTTTAAGAATTATCCGCGACCTAACACGTAAAAAGTCAACAAAAGTCAAAGTATGACCCGAGTATGACTCAATAATGAAAAGTTGTAAAAATACATGTAAGTTACTGGAATACAACAAAATATGGTCATGCAAACTTGTTTCATCAAGCTATATAGCTTAGAACTCATTTTTATAAGTTTTGACTAACCGTATAGAAAATAGTCAACTTTTGACTTTTCCGACTTGAGGCGAATTACTAATCATTAGACCTCAATTTCACTTCAATTATGATGTTAAACATCCTAAGAATCAGTATTTATAATCCCAAATCCATTCCATAAGGTTTAGGCTTGATTAAGGGGCGATTGGGTAATGAACTAGTCATTTACTCGCTTAATGAAAAAGTGCAGAAAACTCCTTTTCGCGAGGCTTAAAAATCCTAATTAGACTCTTGGAAAATTCTACAAAAATTCAGAGAAGTCATACACATCATGTAGTTAATATCTGGTGAATTTTAAGAAAAGTTTTGAAGTCTAGATACCTTTTTAAAAATAAAAACCAAAACGCATTCTGGGCGAAAAAGTCAAACTTTACAGTCTGTATGTTACATTTTTGAGGGTCAAATGCCCACTTTAAAGCTTCCGTTTCTGCGTGGGTGACTAAAAACATCATTCCGGACAACTTTGTAGTTTTATCCGAAGGCTGAAAACACTTTTACGACACAGTTATACCTATGACAACAGCTATATAATCAAAATTTTGTAACTTTTCAATTTTGTCAACAATACCCACTTATGTGTCAAAAACTTAAAGGTAGCTAACGGGTGATGTGATCGTGATAGTATAGTGATAATTAGATACGTTATAGGGTAAATTAGTAAATTACCTTTAGGAAAAAGTAATAGACTAAAATTACCAAAGACGAATTCAATTAAACACGTGATGAACCAAGTTCGTTGTACACGAAGATCTTATGAATATGAGACGTTTTAGTTTTGATTTGGACAATCGATTTGAATTGGTTTTCGGTTTTTAAACTAAAAATTAAATCTACCAATTTAAAACTATTAAATTTTAACCTAAAGTGCATGAATCGTAAACCCCGCTATTATTTAATCTAATAACAAATACTTAAAATTTAAAACTATTTAAAAATTAAACTAATTTAAAAATATATAAAAATAATTCTATTTAATTAAAAATGACTTTTAAACAATTTTTAGAAATCTAATTAACTTTTTAAACTAATTAACTTTATTAAAATTTACTTATACCAAATCTATTTTTTAAAACTAATTTTATTTAAATCTAAAATTATAAAATCTAATTATTAAAATAAACTAATTAAACTTTTAAATTAATAAAAACTTTTTTATTTTTATTTATATTTATAAAACTAAAATTTACTTTAATAAAAATGTTAAATACTATTTATTTAAACGAAAATTGATTTGCTTACAACTTAAATGAAAATCAGCCTTAAATAACAATTATATATAAATCTTCTAACTGATAATAGAATCAAACAAGCATGTAGCTCAGTTAGCTAACACGCATGACCCATGACCAGGAGGTCATGGGTTCGAGTCCTAGGAGGGACAACAATTTTTGTGATTATTAACTATTTGAACAGATATGATTTAACAAGTCACAGGAGGTGACTTTTGTTTGAATTTTTGAGACTGATAAGGGTATCAGTTTGTAATTGAACAGATTAATAGAACCTGTTAAAACAAAATAATATCAACAAGCAACAAAAAATTAAGCAAGCTTATACTCAAAACAATCCATACTCAAATAAGCAGAAAGAAATTGCAGACAGCACAATAACAAGTAAATTCATCAGCTACTAAAAATACCAATACTGATTCAACAATTAGAACAAAACAAACTCCAGCAATAATACATTAACTAAATCACACGAGACCGATAAACAAAATCAGCTTATACTCTTAGCAAATCAAACATACAGTAACTAATTATATTTAAATCCTTACAGCAATCTACAAGCAGTTAACTCAAACCTACAAACAAAACTATATCAGCTAACGAATTGAATAAAACATACTAAATCAAATGCGCATCACAGCCAATTTCACGTGACGAATCAGTAGTCATAGACAAACAGTTCTATCACAGATTCAGCAGTTCAAAAACTAAGATCAATTCACATTCAACAATACTGATTCATGAAGACTCAGCAAGATCAGAAACTAAACATCAATAAGGACAAGAGTAACCGAACTAAGCAGATCTATAACACAGATTATACTTAAGAGAAGACTTATTAATGATCTACCAAATATAAATCATATCCTAAACACATCTATCAAACTCTAATCATCTCGTTTAACGAAAAACATACAAGTGATAAATCATATCTATAGCAGAACAACTCAATAACCAATAATTCACTCAAACTAACATAACTAAACAAATCAATCAGGAATCAACAACTAAGTAACAAATAACATACCATTTGAAGAAATCCGTTGAGACGTAGAAGCGGCGCTGAGCCGTCTAACTCATTAGATCGAGACCACCATAAAACGCCATTCGAAAACCATTACTATCAAACCACCATCTCGAACCAGACTCCACAATCGAACCAAACAACTTACTTATTTTTATTACTTAAACAGTAATTTAAGTAATTTTCCCAAATCTCACTTTATCACTTAAATTAGCTATTACTTTAGCTAATCCAAATAATATCCAGTTATAACGATTTATTCAGATTAAATTGCAAGAACAGTAAGATTAAAAAGATTAAATGCGAGAATTGAAGATTAAAACTAATATTTCATTAAATCAAAATAGAATTACATTATTTTAAAGAAAATTACAAGTCTAATCTAATTTAAACATTATAACACTACAAGTAAGAAAAGGGATGCCAATTACAGAATAAATGGAGGGTTTTTATAGCCATCCCAAAGACTTCTTGGAGAGAATATTCGGATCTTCTAATCAACATATTCGAATCTTTTTGGTATATTCCATCTCTTATTCTTTTGATTTCGCCCTTGGATTGCCAGCTTGTCACTAATTTGGTGAGGTGGAGGGATTTAATTGGAGGATTTAGTGATATGAGGTGTTATATCCAATGGATGGTTACCACGTACCCTCGCTCTTCCCACTCCTGCCTTCCGAAAACTTGGGGGATTTAATTCCCCCAAGTGTGAATCACACGTGTGTAGAAAAAGCCCCAAAATTACTTGAGGTAATTATTTATTAGGGTTTGATGAACAGTAAGTTTCACAGGTTTATTTTGGGTATTGGAGAGGAAGAAGAAAAGCATAGGGAGTATCGACATTTATTTAATTGTGTGTGAATGGGAAAAATGTGTGAAGTGGGTGAAAGTTTTATTTAATATGTGAGAGTGAAAAGTTGTGAGAGTTGACTGAGTTGTTGAAAAGTTAAAAACTTTTCATACGTTTCATTTCACTAGCAAAACACAATGGGTCTTAAGGCCCATAATACATCCAATCCGTCCCATTTGTAAAAAGAAGTGAAAATGAACTTGGGCTTTTATCTTTCATCCGTCCATCACCATGGTATTGGGCCTATTGGGCTTTAGGTTATAAAAGTGAATAAGAAATTTTATTAATGGGCTTTTAAGCCCATTTTCCCAATGTGGGACCCACTTGGCCCACTTTCTTGCATAATTATCAAATCCTCTAAAGTCGAGCTCGAATCTTGGCTTTATCGATCTTTTCTTCAAACTTCTCTCGGTTTTTGCGATCTTGGTACCTACATACACGAAACAAGAAAACATGCATATAAAAGGCATATTTGATACATTTTGTGCACTTATTCATTGTTTTAAGATACTATTGATATGAGTAAAATCACTCATATCAAACTCCCCCTTGCTAAGCAATTGCCGTGTCCTCACCTAATGATAAAATAAAACACTAACTACACCATAATTCAACATTTTGACACTTTATTTTGCAAAGACATAATGTATTGCTTTCATTATTCAAAAAAATAACTTTTAGGATCATAAAACTCAAATAGATTCACCGTCCCCGACTTTTCACTTTTCCATGCCAAGTGCAAAAACAAGATCATTGTCAATCATAAGCCACAAAATTAAACCAAATCATACAAGTAATTTGTGTTAAACTCAATCTCCTATTATTCCTAATTGTATCTCTAGATTTTATTTGTCTTTCACCCAAAGGCTTATTTGACTTTATTTGATATCTATTAATCCAAAAATGAAGGCAAGAACGGTGTAAACTTAACACTCAAAACCTAACCTCGACTTCAAAAACCGTTGTCACTAAAGAAAGCCCACATCAAGGATAACTTAACACGATTTGAGGGATAAATCCCGGACCCGAAATTTGGCTAATATGGCTACTTAAAAGCAACAAATAAAACCTCCAAAGTCAATTATGACCTTATTAATGGAGTTAGCAACAACTACATCATAACACCTTGCGGCTCTTTAAGATACAATTGTGCTCCTTATTTAAAATCCACACCCAAAGGCTCCTTGGACAAAAATAAGGGAATTGACTTCACCATCCCACCTTACGGATCATGATGATGAAGCAATTTTTATTCAACACGTCCCCTCGCCATACACCCTAAGGCTCTAATGACAAGGTTAGTGCTACATGACTCCCACCCGAAGGCTCCTAGAGAACATGTTTTTATTTATTCTTCTTTATTAATATGATATTTATAGTAAGCCAAATTTCCGCAATCCCACGATCAAAAGTCCATGACGCTGACACCCTTAATGTGTTCTCACTTTAATTAAAGGGAAGAAAAAGAAGGAGTTACGAGTTAAGATATCAAGCCTAAACCGCTAAAAACTTCATTTATTAAGCAATTATTATTCAAGTATGGAAAGTAAATACGAGGAGATTAAATCAAACACAAAAATACTTGCACAAAGAAGAATTTAACCTTAGAAACTTATGATTGAACTCTATCATCTCTTGTTCTCCATATTGTAAAATTTCAAAAATGTGAAATCAATGGATACTTAGCCTATTAAATCAAAGTTTTGGGTTTCAAGTCATCTATAGGATCTTGCATCTTCTTATACTTTTGCAAGTTTTAGAATTTGCGTTTTAGAGTTTCCTTGATAAACGACTTTCTAGGATCAATTATAGGAACTTGCGAAAAGTTCTTGTTCTTAACTCGTATGAATTAAGACTTTCGCGTTTTAAAGCTCCCTATATAAAAGCCTAGCAAAACTTAATTCAAATACGTTAAGGAAAAGCTAAGGTAAAAACCGAGTCGAGTCAAAAACTATTTTTAGTTTCACCAACGGAAAGCCTACATTCGTGTCAAAAGCACTTATTTTATGTATTAAAACTTAAAAATAACACTAAAAATTGAAAATTTTATTGAAAAATGAGAAAAACTACTACGTTTAGACACGACAAAAGCAATTGCAAGTGATTATATCGATTGACTCCCCCATGCTAAAACCAAACATTGTCCTCAATGTTTCTTAGCTCAAGAGTAACACCCCCTTGCTAAAACACGAAGAGTCTAATGCAAAATCCTAACATGGAAAGAGCACGTAAATCTATAAGCCGTTTATTAATTATGCCTCAAGATAAAACGTTAGTCGATAAAAATCAAGGGATAGAGAGTGTGCCCCTTTTTGGCATTCAAAGAATGGAAGATCAAGTGGACCGGCAAAAACCGAACACGAGAGTCTTCAAATATAAGGGTCATACCTAAGATTCACAATACAACAAAACACGAGCATGATCTTGAAAGATCAAGCCTTATTAGTGTTAGAAAATAGAAAGAAGATAGAATGTATGGGACTCCCCCACAAGGCACCTCATTTTTGTTCACCGAGTCATGAGCTCGACTCGATCCCCGCATTCATTGGTCCTTAGGGAAAGTTTGAAGATCTGGGACAACCTCCGTAGGTATGTCCCCTCCAAAGTAATGTTTCACACGATGACCATTCACCTTAAAGTTAGGCCCGTCTTTTTGAGCTAGCTCAACGGTGCCATAAGGGAAAACTTGTGCAATGGTGAATGGTCCGGACCAACGAGATTTAAGCTTGCCCGAGAAAATCTTAAGTCTAGAGTTGAATAAGAGGACTTGATCACCAACATTGAAAATGAGGTTTTTGATCTTAGAGTCATGAATCCTCTTAGTCTTCTCTTTATAGATCAAAGAATTTTCATAAGCTTGATCACTTAATTCACTTAGTTCATTCAATTGAACCTTGCGATGATCACCCGCGGTCCTCAAATCAAAGTTACAATGCTTAAGAGCCCAATACGCCTTATGTTCGAGTTCAATTGGCAAGTGGCATGCTTTTCCGTAGACCAACCTAAATGGTGTACAACCAATTGGCGTCTTGTAAGCCGTACGGAAAGCCCACAATGCATCGTCCAATTTATCCGACCATGAAGTGCGATTCTCTCCAATAGAACGCTCCAAAATCCTTTTAAGAGCACAGTTTGAAACCTCCACTTGACCACTCGTTTGAGGGTGATAAGCCGTAGAAAGTCGATGAGTGACACCATATTTCTTTAGAACTTTTTCAAATTGTTCATTACAAAAATGGGTCCCACGATCACTTATAATAGCCCGCGGAGTTCCAAACCTAGCAAAGAGTTGTTTCAAAAAGTTCACCACAACTCGAGCATCATTCGTGGGAAAAGCCTTAGCTTCGACCCATTTAGACAAATAGTCCACGGCTACGAGAATGTATTTATTTCCTTTTGAAGATGGAAACGGCCCCATAAAATCGATCCCCCACATGTCAAAGATTTCACAAACTTGGATAATGTTTTGAGGCATTTCATCCCTTTGTGAGTTCTTTCCTTGACGTTGAAAAGCATCACAAGTCTTGATCAAGTCTTGGGCATCACGATATATGGAAGGCCAAAAGAAGCCAGCATCAAAGACTTTCTTCGCGGTGGCGTTGGCACCATGATGTCCCCCGGTGGGTCCCTCATGACAAGATTTAAGGATATCTTGAGCTTCTTTACCAAACACGCACCTACGAATCACTTGATCCGCGCACACACGAAACAAATAAGGGTCGTCCCAAAAGTAATAGGAGATATCCTTGAAAAACTTTCGTTTTTGTTGGGACGACATACCCTTGATCACAAACTTCCCCGCATGGTAATTTGCGATGTCCGCAAACCATGAGGTACTATCATCACCACGAAAAGCAATCATACCAAGCGTCTCGAGAGGAAATGTTTCATTAATTTCCTTGTTCTCTCGATCACTTTGGTGAGGATTCTCAAGTCGAGATAAATGATCGGCCGCGAGATTCTCGGCTCCCTTTTTGTCTAGAATTTTGACATTAAATTCTTGAAGGAGGAGAATCCACCGGAGCAACCTCGGCTTATAATCTTGTTTATTAAGAAGATATTTGATAGCCGAGTTGAGACAAGACGAGATATGGTCTAAACTTTTCAAAAGCATACACAACGGCAAGTAACTCCTTTTCCGTTGTAGTGTACTTTGTTTGAGCATCCGTCATAGTCTTACTTGCATAGTGTATAGGCAAGAAATGTTTTAACTTACGTTGCCCCAAAACCGCACCTACCGCGTAATCACTAGCATCACACATAATTTCAAAAGGTAGGTCCCAATCCGGGGCAACCAAGATTGGAGATTCGGTTAACTTCCTTTTAAGCATCTCAAAGGCTTGAATACACTCATCCGAAAAGATGAAAGGAGTCTCTTTTTCCAAAAGATGGGTCATAGGCCGAGCTATCTTAGAGAAGTCTTGTATAAAACATCGATAAAAGCCGGCATGGCCGAGAAAACTCCTTACTCTCTTAACAGTGGTGGGTGGAGGCAATTTGGCAATCACGTCAATTTTAGCCCTATCAACCTCAATACCGGCCTTAGAGATCTTATGTCATAACACAATTCCCTCTTTGCACATGAAGTGACATTTTTCATAATTAAGCACAAGATTCGCTTCCTCACAACGTTGCAACATTCTTTCAAGGTTAGAGAGACATGAAGTGAAAGATTCCCCAAAAACCGAAAAGTCATCCATGAAGACTTCCATGGTTTTCTCGATCATATCATGGAAAATGGCCATCATGCACCTTTGGAACGTCCCCGGAGCATTGCATAGTCCAAAAGGCATGAGACGATAAGAAAATGTTCCATAAGGACAAGTGAATATGGTCTTTTCTTGATCACGAGGGTCAATGGGGATTTGGAAATAGCCGGAAAATCCATCCAAAAAGCAATAGAATTCATTCCCCGCTAGTCTCTCTAACATTTGATCCATAAAAGGTAATGGAAAATGATCCTTCCTAGTGGCATCATTAAGTTTCCTATAGTCAATACAAACACGCCAACCAGTCACAAGTCTAGTAGGAATCAATTCATTATCCTCATTAGTAACAACCGTCATTCCTCCTTTCTTTGGAACACAATGCACGGGGCTAACCCATGGACTATCCGAGATAGGGTAGATCATTCCGGCGTCTAGAAGTTTAGTGACTTCCTTTTTGATCACCTCATGAATCTTTGGATTGACCCTTCTTTGATTTTGGATAGCGGGTTTATAATCATCCTCCATTAGAATTTTATGAGTACAAAATTTTGGATCTATACCCTTAATGTCGGAGATTTTCCATGCAATGGCCTGTTTATGTTTCTTAAGCACTTTGATAAGCTCATCCTTTTCGTTTTCCTTTAATCCCTTAGCAATAATCACCGGTAACTTATCCGATCCCTCAAGAAAAGCATACTCCAAATGAGTGGGTAATTCCTTAAGTTCTAATTCGGGTGCTTCCTCAATAGATGTTTTCACTTTAGTTTCATTTTCACTCACAACTTTTAAATCCATAGGTGGTGATTCAAAAGGATCCATATTCAACAATTTTTCAATCAAAGCAATATCTCCCTCGGGATCAAAATTCTCACTATCAAACTCACTAGTATCGAATGGTGTGCTAAGGTAATCATCAATTTCCTTTTCGATTTTTGAATAACCATTATTCTCAAGCTCTTCAAGAACGAAGTCACCTCCCTCAAATGGAGTGAGTGGAGGTTTAGCCAAAGAGATAATAGGATTCGATGAAGTGGGATTGCCACTTTTAGAAGAAGCCGAGAATCCAAGCACTTCTTGAGAATATTCTTCACAAGTAACGTCAATCACATCGATTTGATTAATTGATTCCTCGTAATACTTGGAAGAAAATTTAGAGATATGACCAATATCAAACGTGATATTTTCATCATCAACTCTTAAAGTCAATTTCCCCGCTTTCATGTTAACTAAAGCACTAGCCGTCATCAAAAACGGTCTTCCAAAAATTAGCGGTACACGAGAATCTTCGAGATAATCACAAACTACAAAGTCCGTTGGAAAGACGAGTTTCCCTACCTTGACAAACACGTCCTCGGCTATACCTTTTGGTAAGGCGATCGATCGATCCGTGTTGGGTCCACTAGATATGGATCTTGCAGCCTGTCAGGAACGGTGAACGACTTCTGTAATCACAAGTCTATTCACAAAGAGACTCTATACACAATGTAAGTGCGGAATACAAATACTATATAGAAGAACAGAACAACTATAATGACTTGATCCTTTTCTAAGGATTTCTAATATTAATGATAACTAGAATTACGTTTGATGAAGGTGTCTGTAACCCTTCTGCCTAAGGTTCCTTTTATACTACAAGGAAACCCTAATACATCATTAAACAAAACATGTAAAACTGATATGCATATCCTTTCCTAACATATCTCATGCATATCCTAACAGAATAATAAGTAAATAATAAAGTTTGACTTTAACTAAGACCAGGAGCACGACTTGCTCCTACTACTACTATGACCAAGAGGAACTACATACCTCCTAGTCTACCTATTACAATTAACTATTCCAATGGTCCTAACAATCCTCCCCTAAACTTGAATTTGACATGTTGAGTTCAAGTTTCCTGGTAAAACGTTCAATAAAGCTTGAGGATTGAAACAGCAAAAGAAACAGCAGCATCAGCAAGATAAGAAACAAAAGAACCGCCGCAACATGGAACACTAGAAGCTTCTCCAAAGCTTGAAACAAATCAGCATCGTGTTGAATCTTTACAGCAACATGAGCAGATTTGATGAGCCTTTACCAAGTAGCTGCTCGCTCTTGGGCTAGCCAGTCATTCTGGTGGAATAAGCATCACCCCGGGAGATCAGAACCCAGCCCAACTCTTAGAACGTGAATCAATGGTGAGTGGGGGTACCCTGATGATTTTAGGCAAACCATCACAGCCGTCAACGGATTTGATATGTCTTTACCAGAAGCCGTACCCTTCTGGACTCGCCAACTCTTAGCAATGAAGCATCGGTGAGTTGAAAACCCTATAGCTTTAAGCAAGCTATTACAGCTATCAACGGACTTGATAAAATCCTTACCAAGAGCCGTACCCCCTTGGATTAGCCACTTTTCAGTCTAGGACCATGGCAAGTGAAAACCATCCAGTTTTGGGTAACCTGGCAACCATCAACGGATTTGAGAATCACACCAGGAGCCGTACCCTCAAAGTGAATCAACTCTTTCTTGTCGGTTAGACATGGTGAGTTGAGGACCATTTGTTGTGAGGACCAAGTCCAACACCAGATGAAACAATCAACCAGCCTAAGTGTGAATCAGCAACAGGAACCCAAAGTTTGAATCAGCAGATGGTATATTATTCACAAGTGTAAAATCCAGGATTTGTTAAAGTATAAGCAGATATTATATAAAAAGTATATATTTTTTTATTATTATTTTTTTAACTATAATGAATGAAAGTCACCAATCACTATACATATTGGTGAAAAGAATTACAGTATTAACAGATGAACAAAAAACACAAAACATAAAAACTTACAAACCAACCATATCACAGACCAGAAGCAGCCACCTTATCAGCTTGCAATCGAGCTTGGATTCCTTCCACCAGTGTAGTTGCCATAGAAGACTCATTCCCGGAAGGGGCATTAGAAATCTGCAAGTGACAAGCAAGCATGACCTCCATCGAAGCAATCGTCAACGGATAATCCAAATCTGTGAGCATGAACACCATAGCACCAAACTCCAAATCCAAGACATGCACACCACATCCAGCATATAACTTCCATCTCGTGATAACGCATGTTGGCTGGTCCTTCCAGACACCAGAAAGGGGAGCATGTGGAGGGGAATCAAGCATCATTTTCAAATCAGCCCACATTCTCAGACCAGGCCAGGAGGGCACTTCACTAGGATGAACATGCATACCAGCATCCACAAACCCATACAATGCCATAAGATCCTTTCGATCCGCCCAGGACAAAACACCTTGCAAACCCAAAGCATACCGAACATAACCATCACTAATGGTAATCCTATGGGAGACAATACCAGGTAGAGTCGTGGAAGGCTTAACCGTCCAACCTGTAATAGATCCATTACCCAATGGCAATTCTGAGTCACTATCGGAAGCTGCATCAATAAGATTTTCGGGAGCACGCTTCTCATAGGGAACAGACTTGCCACGTCTAGCACGTCTAGCCAATTGCTTGCGGATGGAACGACGAGGAGTGGGAGCACTAGGCGAGGGTTCAACCTTTACCTTTACCCTTGCAGCAGGAGTGGGATCAGCAGAAGTAGAATCAATACCTTGCCCAACCAAAGGATCAACAGAAGCTGCACCAGAAGAAGGAATAGGTTGAGGACCAGGAACGGGTGGTGATGGTGATGCCATAGCAGGAGTAGCAATGGTGGTGGTAGTGGTAGCATAGGTGGTGGTGGTAGTAGGACCTAGAGATGAAACAGGAGGAGCAACCGAAGGTGTAGGGGTGGTACCAACAGTAGAAACATCAACAACCGATGGAATAGCAGCAGAACCAAGAGGAGCATCAGATGTAGAACCAGAAGCAACAGAAGGTTGAGAAGTAGGAACCACGCGTGGAGGAGGACGATAGATGAAACGCTCCAGAATAGGTGTGCTCTGATGCTTGATCATTCGTTCATAGAGCGCCTTAAGCTCATCAAAAGACAATGCCCGAACCTGTTCCCATGTCCAACCAACAGTGAAATAAGCAGCCGACTGATACTTCACATACCGCTGCATCTGCTTTCGCTCCTCGGTTTTCGTCAAAGGCCTGTTCTTACGTTTTACACGAAGTTGAGCAGCAAGCGCTAACTGTTGCTTGCGCATTAACACCATAGCTCGAGGAATACAATTATGCTCATTCACATCAGAACCCAAGAGATCAGTAAACTGGGAATAATCCGAGGTAAGAATAGTCAGCACCCGCATCCAATCGCTATCATCCCAATGCATAGCATCATGCTGCAACTGTTCACGTCTCTACGTCTAAAGAGCTTCCTCCTCAGCCCGAGCATCTTGGTCAACTTCTTCTTGCATCCTTTGAGCATCCTCCTCACCCAACCTATCCTCCTCAAGTTGTCTGCGTGTACGCTTGCGAGGGGGTGAGGGAGCATCAGTCATGGGGGCTTTCCCCTTTGGATCATGAGATGGGCCATCAGTGGAACCAGCAGTAGTACCAACAACATCTTCCTTTGGTGTAGGGACAGCAGCAGGAGAAGGAATGCTGGAGGAAGTAGGAGGAATCGGCAGATCATCATACAACTTATCAGCAAAGGCAGCCTTCGCCAATAAATTCAAACCATCCTCCACAAGATCTTCAACCTCCTCATCAGAATCAGATTGAACCACATGCTTCTTCCTTCGCCTTTGCTGTGTCTCCAAGGCTTTAATCCGGTCAGCCATGGGAAGAACAAATTCTCAGGTAATCTTACGATGTTGATTCAAATTCGCTTCCAAGGAAAGAATCCGTTCATGGTACCTGTGCATGAGATCAAGTAAAGAAGTAAGTGTAATAGGCTCCTCCGCTTTCCCACCAAGAGGACTTGGGTCTGGGAAGGCTTCATTGGAACCAGAAGCAATAAAGGGGTCATCATCATGAGCACGAGAACCAGAAGGCTTATCAGAAGAGTGTGGAACAAGACTAAGAGGGGGGGGGGGGGGGGTATCCACAAATGGAGACAAATGTGGCATTGAAGAAGGAGTAGCCTTGGAAGTGGATGGCCTTTCAACCACCACCTCCTCAACCGGCTCTTCCACAACCACATTAGGTGCACCACCAGCAGGATGCTCCTCCTCCATTGGGTCATCACCTAATTGAGGTTCCTCCTGGGCTTGGTCAATCGGAGGAACAACATCAGGAGGACCTTGAGCAAGGCCCAACATTGCATCAGTAAGGGGCCTCCACTCCCCTCTAAACCCATGAGCCATGTTATAGTATACTTTAGTAGTAAGCTTAGAAGGCTCATACTCCTCCCTATCACGAGGTAAACAAACAAGTATCTGCTGTAAAAACCTAGGATACATCAAAAATTTCTTCCTAGAACCAATACTAGACAGATTGCTAACCATCCCATCAAACAAATAGCAAGAGAAATTAAATACCCTACCCTGTGCTATGCAGATTAGACCAGTAGCCAAATGAGTAGGAAAAGCATCCCAACTCCCAGACTTGGGGCTTAAACAATGAATCAAAAAGTGCACTAGAAGCTTCCATTGGGGGGAAAACCGATTCTTTTGGAAGTTAAACTTCCCCCCATGATTGTACCCAATAGCAGCCATCCCCTCCAAAACCTCAGCACTGGGGATGGAAACAACACCACCTTCATCTTGAAGATGAAGGGAACTCCGAATAGAAGCTTCAGTAACCACATAAGAACGACCATCAATGGTAGCATGGAGTTCACGTGGACGACCAACTAAAGCCACAAGAGTAGCAGAACCCTAAAACTGACGGATTACACTATCATAAACAATGGGGCAAACAATAAAAGCATACCTGAGGTTAGAAGCCTCAATAAACTCCAGAATGTCTATGAAGTCATCACGTTGAGGACCATCTCCAAGATAAGCGACCTTATTGTGAGCGGGTTGGTAGACCAAATCAGCCATTGATGATGATCAGAAGGAATGGAAGATGATTTGTTAGGGTTTGAGAGAGTAGGAGCGGATGTGTGTGTGTTATGATTGTGATGAATGAGTCAAGGGGGTTATTGACCATAAATAATGGTCTAGTAACTTTTCATTGACCCCTAACAATGGGGGTTGCCCTTTCAAATTAGTCAGTTAATGCAAAGTAACCACTTGCCCCTTTTAACATTATTTGCAAATCCCAATTTACCAAAGTTAAATAAGAGGATATATACTAGAATTTGCATGCGTTGAACAAAAGTCAAAGCGCACAATGGTCAACACTAGAAGCATAATGTGGTCAACAGAAGTCAACAAAGTGAACAGTGTCCCAAACCAAGACCAGAAGTCAACCATCACTTGACAAAGAAGGATTTTTATCCACTAGAAGCCAACCAGGAATGACTAGAGGCTAACCATTAAGGACTAGAAGCCAGTCATGAACGAAGACAACCATCAGAAGTGAGCAAAAACCTCCACTAGGAGTAACACACACCACAAGAACCCATTCAATCTGTTGTTAAAATCTACCAATATGTTAGTGTGTGCAAATAAATATGTACACTAAGCCTCCCCTTAGGCTTAGCCTCCCCTCAATCCTAGGTCTCAAGGATTGACCATCCCAATGTGAACTACCAAGTGGTTGAATCGAGGACCATCAAAGGCTTTAGTCAATAGATCAGCAACATTATCATCCGTATGAACCTTAAGAACCTGTATCAACTTCTTCTCATTGGCATCCCGTATAAAATGGTGCCAAATTTCAATATGCTTTGTACGTTGATGAAAAACAGGATTCTTCACAATGCAGATAGTGCTTTGGTTGTCAATGAAAATTTTGGTGTTCATAAAATTGAACCCATAATCCAGCATCTGATTTTGGATCCACAAAACCTGTCCACAACAACTAGCAGCAGCAACGTATTCAGCTTCTGTTGAAGAAGTAGCTACGATCGTCTGTTTCTTGCATTGCCATGAAATAAGTCTTCGACCCAAAAATTGACAACCACCAGTAGTAGATTTTCTGTCATTATTAGCACCTGCATAGTCACTATGACTATATGCTTCAAGAACAAAAGGTGATTCTTTAGGATACCACAAGCCAAGCTTGGGTTGAGCCTTGATGTACTTGAAAATCTTCTTGACTGCATTCAAGTTAGAAACCGTTGGAGCCACCTGATGTCTAGAACAAGCACTTACTGTAAACATGATATCCGGACGTGATGCAGTCAAATACATGAGTGAGCCAATCATAGACTTGTACATGTGAACATTTACCTGAGGATATGGCTCATTCTTGAGTTTGACTTTAGTAACTTCATAAGGTGTTGCTGCTGGTCTAAGAGGATCCATATCAAACTTCTGAAGGATCTCATGAACATATTTATTTTGACTTATGAAGATCCCATCCGACTGTTGCTTGACTTGAAGACCAAGGAAAAATGTAAGCTCTCCTATAGCACTCATCTGAAATTCACCCTTCATCAGTTGTTCAAACTCATCACACCATTACTTTTTAGTAGAACCAAAAATAATATCGTCCACATACACCTGAACAAGGATAATGTCCTTGGTGTTCCTCTTAAGAAATAGTGTTTTGTCAATTGTGCCTCTTCTATAGCCATGTTTTAACAAGAAAGTTGAGAGACGCTCATACCAAGCTCTAGGAGCCTGATGAAGTCCATAAAGAGCCTTGACCACCTTGTAAACTTTCTTGGGATGAAGTGGATCTACAAAGCCCTTAGGTCGAGTGACATAAACTTCCTCATCAATCTTGCCATAGAGAAATGCACTCTTGACATCCATCTGAAAAACTGTAAAACCCATATAGGAAGCAAAAGCCAAAAACAGATGAATGGCCTCAATCCGAGCAACAGGAGCAAAAACTTCAGTGTAGTCAATGCCTTCAAGTTGTGTATGAACCTGTGCAACCAACCTCGCCTTATTTCTCACCACAATACCCCGTGCATCTTTCTTGTTTTTGAGAATCCATTTGGTACCAATGGTTGTCTTTCCATCCGACAAGTCAACTAAGATCCAAACATTCTGAAACAAGAATTGCTGCATTTCCTCCTGCATAGCTTCCACCCAACTTTGATCCTCAAGAGCATGAGAGACTGATCTAGGTTCCACCTGTGAAAGAAAACAAGCAAACAAACAGTGTTGAAAGTCCGTATGATTATTACGCTTTTGATC
The DNA here is from genome assembly GCA_025667525.1 of Glebionis coronaria. NCBI lineage: Eukaryota > Viridiplantae > Streptophyta > Magnoliopsida > Asterales > Asteraceae > Glebionis > Glebionis coronaria. The sequence goes on along the minus strand of CM046874.1, from coordinate 54,681,925 downwards.
TTCAATATAGCTCACAAGAGCATGATGATCAGACGTGGCCTTCTTATGCATTCTGCGTGTCTTGACAGTAGAACCAGGATCTCTAATGATTTGAGTAGTAGGATGATCTTTGTGTTATTGCAACCCTGGATTGGAAGCTACCTCCACTTATGGTGCCAAGTTATTAAGATCCCCAACAAAGTCATCATCATATGAATCAGCGTTGAAAATGCCATCTATTGGTTGTTTATGAATATCATCCAGCTTGGTAGAAGACTTCTTTTGATGGTTCCCCAGTTCAGAAGGACTTGAGAATCTAGTATGGGAAGTAGACTCACTAGCCGGACTACCAATAGGTGTTAAACTAGCACTAAGAGTAGTAGTTGGAGTACTAGGAGCAGCTTTGTCAGTAGGCGTATTCAAGGGAAACTCAAAGCCACCTTGAGCAGCTGCTGTAGTAGCTTCTTGTTGTTGTTTGAGTAATGTGTCAAGAGCTACTTGTGAATCCAATACATCCAATGGAGTTGCATCACTAGGAGGAGTAGGAGAGACTGTGGTGGAATAGGATGGAACAACAAAAATAGCATCCTCGTCATCTGAGTCGAAAAGACTAGAGTGAGCACCTGTACTAGAAGTTGCAAACACTTGTGGAACTGCATCATGGTTAGTTTTGAAACGAAAATATCCTAATGAATCACTAAGATAATCAAGATCAAAATACCATTCAGGACCCTTGCCTTGGATGTTTGACTTCTCCTCAAAATACCTGAGATTTATAGTTTCAATTACTCGCTTGGCTTGGAGATTGTAGACACGATAAGCCCGAGAGTGAGCTGAATATCCCACAATGTATCCTTCATCTGCCTTGCCATCAAATTTCCCCAAATAGTCACTAGTATTCAGAATGGTGACAGGACACCCAAATGGCTTCAAATGAGCAATATTTGGAACTTTGGCTGTTAGGAGCTCATAAGGAGTCTTCTTGTGAGGATTTGTAATAGAAACTCTATTCAAAACATAACTTGCAGTATTAACAACTTTTGTCCAGAACATGGTTGGAAGCTTGGAATCAGCAAGCATTGTTCTTGCTGCTTCTATTAGAGTCATGTTCTTTCTTTCTGCCACGCTATTCTGTTGAGGAGTTCTTGTTGCACTATAATCTCTTTTGATGCCTTTAGAATTACAAAGTGCTATGAGGTCTGCATTTTTGAATTCGGTTCCATTATCACATCGAATACCTTTAACCTTCTTGGACAACTGATTCTCTATAAGTGTAATAAAATCTTTTAGAATTGAGTAGGTCTCACTCTTGGCAGCCATGAAGAAAACCCACGTAAACCTGCTATATCCATCAGTTACCACCAGACAGAATTGTTTGTGGTCAATGCTCCTAATAGAGGTAGGACCAAATAAATCCATGTGTAGTAGCTGCAATGGTTCAGTTATAAGGCTGAGAGCAGTAATGGCCTTGAAGGATGCTTTATGTTGTTTGCCTTTGCTGCAAGCAAGACAATTAATATCATTTCTAAATGACTTGGGAGGTAAACCAGACACCAGGTTTATATTTTCTAGTTTGTGAATGGTCTTGAAGTTCACATGTCCCATCCTTCTGTGCCATTGAGTGGCTTCATCTTCTGAGGCTTTAGCAACCAAACATGCTAGTTGACCAGTAGGGTTGACTTCATTCAGCTTGATACTATAGAGATTGTGTCTTCTAGGGATTCTGAGTAGAACCTGTGAGTCATCCGGAAGTTTAAAGTCTTTGGATAGCACAAGTGCATCAGTATCCGTAAAGAGGACAAACTGCTTCTTGTCACAAATCTGAGAGACAGATATCAAGTTGAAGTGTTGAAGTGCTTCCACATAGTAGACCTGCTCAAAATTAAGATTGGGCGTCTGAATCGTTCCTTTGCCAGTGATCCTGCCTTCACCTTCACCAAAATAGACCTTTCCGCCTTGAAATGGTACAAAGTTAGATAGAAGACTTTTATTTCCTGTCATGCTCCTAGAGCATCCACTATCAACAATTCCTAGAGTAGGATCTTGGTATGGAGTAACCTACAACAACAAGATAATAAAGAAGCAAATGTTAGTGTCTTAAGGGGACCCAAACCTTTTCAGGTTTGAGCCTGCCTTGTGGATCTTTAGTAGATAGCCAAGATGATTGATGAGATCCACCGTTGTTCTTTGGTTGCCTATTCATCATATTGGTATTATTGTTTAACCAAGAACAACCTGCTGAGGGCTTAACAGCAGTTCCCCAATTTCCCAATCCAAAATACATGTGGTTAAAATTATGTGCATAATTTGGATTAAAATTCTGAAAATAGTTACTAGTTGGTCTATTGGATGTTAATCCAATATTTTTCCAATGATCAGAAGCTAATGGAGAGGTCCTTCTAGAAGAAGAAAACGATTGAGCACTAGGATTTAGTCTTCTAGAAGAATATGGAACAACTCCTGGTGGACCAGGAGCAGGAAATGCTTGATGAACAGAAGAATGTTTGTCATAAAAATCACAGTCTTTAATCAAATGAAATGCACTCCCACAAACAAAACATGTTTTAAACGACCTTTTATTAGAATGACATTTTTTCATACTGCTAACTTTATTACACACAATTCTAGGAGAATCAATCTTCCTAGGACTCAATAAACCAGGACTAGACACTGTTGAAGTAAAAGCAACTCTCTCTTCACACTTCCTAGCACCAGTAGCAGCATGATCATTCGACTTGGAACTTGTAGGTCTCGACTCTTCACTTGAACCACGTGATGCAGAGTCACTGGCTTTGTCACTGAAAGTACACGAGACAAAGTCATTAGAATTAGTAGAACTTTTTGGGGACTCATGCATCTGTGATCCATCCAAGTCATTATGCCTAGAAGTGGGCATGAAAGTTCCAGTAAGAGGTGGAGGGACAGCATGCAATTCTGCTGCTAGTTTAAACCTATTGTCACTAGGTTCTCCCTCTTCCTCTTTGTCAGGATCAAAGACACTCGAAAAAGATAAATCAAACACATCTTCTGAATCAATATATTTATCAAATCCTAACCCTCTTTTGGTCCTACCAGACATGCTACTATTGATTAATTTTGAAAGATTTTTAGGTGCCTTTTACCATTTTTCAAACCTCAAAACTGTAGTGATATGAGTGTTTTTACTCATATCATTTATAGCTTAAAACAATGAAATATTGCATGATTTGTATCATATATGCCTTGGAAATGCTTGTTTCTTGTTTTCATGTGTGTAGGTACCAAGTTCGAAAAAACCGACGAAAACCGACACAAGATTGATGCAAAAGATCGAGGAAGCCAAAACCGAGCTTGATTTAGGGGATTTAATATTTAAATAAGTGATTCAGGCCAAGTGGGTCCCACAATGGTGTAAATGGGCCCAAAAGCCCATTTGAGAGCTAAGTGAAATAAAAAGAAGAGTTTTGAAAGTCAAATAGCCCAAAAATGGCAAAGTAAATCGGCTGGAAAAGTTTTTACTATTTGGGCCAAAAGCCCAACAAAATAGAGAAGGAATGAACGGAGGAAGACAATTTGGGCTTTTAGGTTTTGACATCATAATTTGAGTCACTCATTTTACTCTACAAATACACAAAACGATTTCATTCACTCTTTACTCGTTTTCCCCCACATGTTTTCACTTCACCAAATAAATAAACATTACTCACACGTTTACTTTTTATTTTCCCCACACATCCATTAAATAAACCAAATGATAATTCCTATGTTCACCATCCCCCCCATTTACCTTCTTCCCAAAAAAAAAAACTGAAACCCTATTTAATGTTACAAAACCTAATCAGTAAATAAATAAGTTTAACAAAGGGTTTTTTTTAGGTATTTATTTAATTCAAACCAAGGAGATTAAAACCCCCATGGTTTAAGGAAGAGAAGGTATAGAGGTGATACGCTACGTGGCCTATTCTTATAGGAAGCAACACATCACTCTTCTATTTCAACCAATCAAAAGCTGCAAAAGAAACACAACTAACACACGGATGCCACGTTGGCGATCCGTGTGCTATTTGGAATCATCTCAACCACCCATTTGAAGAAAGAGAAAGATAATCAAGATCAAGGGCTACAAATTAAGAAGGAATATCCATTGAAGATCCGAATATTCGCACCAACAAAGCCCTGGGGAGGCTATAAATACCCCCGAAATTTATCATGTATTCATCCCTTTTTCTTTCTTTAGAGTTATAATGCTAGTTTAGTTTTAGATATTGTAATTTCTCTTTTCAAAGTTGTAATGTTTTTATTGATTTAATAAAAGTTCAAATTTCAGTTTAATTGATCTCTTGTCCACGTTTTACTTTGCTGTTAATGATTTATTTACTTTGCAATTTCTAATATATTAAACTGATATTATAATATTAATCATTCATATAAACTTTTCAATAGTTTATGTGATTGATTTAGAGTTAGAATAGGGATTTAAAAGGTTTAACCCACTGTTAAACTTTAAACTGTGATTGGTTCGTGGAATAATGGAGTCGTATGGTATATTTTGGTTCGTTTGATGATATTCGATGGTGAATGGTGGTCGATTTGGTTAAGTTGGCTCAGCGCCACACTTCTTCTCAACGGGTTCATCATAAGGTGTTATTTCCCTTTTAATTTCATGTTTATACTTATATGAAATTGTTAATTTAATATTCTGCTTATTTAGTTGGAATTAATATGTTTAGATTTTTTCTGAATAATGTGCCTTTTGAATCTGTTTGTTTGACATCTATGGATTTGATGTGATTCTGAAATGGGTTTTCTGTTATGATTTGGAGAGTTGGTTGTAATTTGATAAGTTGATAAAGCTAGAAATACATTTAAGTTTGCTTAAATAGGTTGTTAGACGAGTTATAGCACACATTTGATTTAATCTGCTGATAAGAGTTTGAGTATTTTAGTTCTTCACTTGTTGTCTGAGAGTTTAGTTCTTTGATATCTATAATCTGAGTTAAAGGATTTTTGGATTAAACCTGCTGTTTTTGTTTAGCTGTGGCATTATATCAAAGGAATCATTTAGATAATCTGATCTATTGTATAGGGTCTGCTTAGATTCGTTTTTGTTACTGATATATGGACTAAATCGATTGAATGATTGCTGCTGCGTTTTAGAATGTCTTGCTGAATGTTTGATTTAACTAGCTTGAATGTTTATTTTTAGTGTCTGCTGATTATATTTTGGGATTGATTTTAGTAGGTAAGAAGATGTTTTATATTTGATATAGAGTAATCTGTTTATTAGTTTGGAACTTGTATGATTGTAGTTTTATGCCTATAAAATTGTCCAGTTAGTAGCTGATATGGTATTTGCATAAATCTTCTGTTACTGGTGTGATTCAGCTTTTCTAGATTGTAATATTGTTCTTCAGTGTTGTTTTTTTTATTTATCGGCTTTAGTCGAATCTGCTTGATTCTCGTTTTGTTTGTTGATTTTATGCGATTTAGTTTAAATATTGCTTATCAGTTCAATCAACTGATTAAGCTCAATAAGCTGTTTCCTAACAGCTTGTAGCTAATAAGCTTACACAAAGTCACTCCTGTGACGTAACTCTTCAATAATCTGTCAAAAAGTTGAAAATCCAAAAAGTATGTCATCCATGGGATTCGAACTCGAGCCCCTCCGTTTGTTTGTCCAGCGTGTTTGCCAGTTGGGCTAATTGCCCTTTTGATTTTGTTTCTTGTTATCTAATTAATATAGTTAGTTTGGCTGTTTTTCTTTTGTAATTTTTATTTGATTTTTATCCGTTTATTTTCCTTTACAACTTTTAATCAAAATTTTAAATAAAGTAATTTCTTTAAAAAAATAAGTAGTTTATAAAATAAATAAAATAAATTTAAAAAAAATATGTTTTTATAGTTTAATTAGTTTAAATTTAATTTAGATTAATTTTCATAACGTTAGATTAAATAAAAAAAAATTAAAAAAAAATATAGTTTTTAAATAATTTGTTTAAAGTAATTTTCAATAAATAAAGTAAATTAGTTTTAAAGTTGTTTTAATTAAATAGATTTATTTTTAATAGATATTTAAATAGAATTAATTTTTAAGTTTTTTTATTAGTTTAAATTTTTAATTAGTTTTATTTTTAAGTAATTAATTGTGTGTTAAGATTTTAAATAGGCGGGTTTAACGATTCATGCACTTTAGGTTAATTTTAAATAGCTTAAAATTCGTAGTTTTTAATTGTAGTTTAAAATCCACAAACCAATTCAAATCGATTGTCCAAATCAAAGCAAAACGTCTCAAATTCATAAGATCTTCGTGTACAACGAACTCGACTCACTCACGTGTTTAATTGAATTCGTCATTGGTATTATTAGATTATTACTTTTTCCTAAAGGTAATCTTCTAATTTACCCTATAACGTATCTCTAATTATCACATATACTATCCACGACACATCAAAAATTTTGGCGCCGCTGCCGGGGATCTTGTGTACGATTCGCTTTTGTGGAGATTTGTTGATCGTGGATTTGAAGACCCTTTCCGTCCTCGGAAAGTTTTGTTATTTTTCTATCATATAGTATGTATCGTTTTTCTCGTTTTTTTGTGAATAATATATTGTATTACGTAGAACAATAATTTTAAATACTTTTCAAATAAGCCTTAGTTGGGATTTCATCACCTAGCTATTGTATTCGAACCCAAAACAAAAATAAAGGCAAAATAGATAAATACTAATAAGAAGTTTGAACTCGATTTATACAAACTATAAGGTGGGTATAAGGCGACGTGCTATAAAAGGCCGTCTAAGGAAAAAGGTTTTTAAGTGCTTTGTGCCACCTCGTTTCCCCGCTTGCTTGTGCGTATATTGAGAGGGACAACCTATTATTGGTTTGCCGACTCAAGTAGTAATAAATCTTATTTTTTGTTGTTTACTTATTAAACCTCGAGACGTTTAGGTTTTCACCTATCGTTTCAAAGTCGACCGAGGGTAATTTACTTCCATAGTAGTTATCCTTATTCCTTGTTTTTATCGATCATTTTTGATTGAGCAATACCAAATAAAATACCAAAAATAATCTTCTTCTTGTCTAATTTCTTTTCTTCAATCCTCTAAATTCTCGTCTTTGTAGTGTATGCAATTACGTTCTTCTCGTCTTGTGATAGATTTTAATAGGCTTGAAAATATTCCTCGTAGAAATAGAAATCGTCAACAACGAATAGTGGAACCCGAGCTTCCACCTATTGTTGTAGAGATGGCCGATAACCGAACAATGGAGGAATTGCTCCGTGCACCCACCGAAGGGTATGGGGAAGCAATCGTTGTGCCGGCTATTTTGGCGGATCATTTTGAGATTAAGACAGATCTTGTATCGCTCATTCGTGCCGACCCATTTCGTGGCAATGAGATCGATAGTCCGCATTCTCACATTCGGAATTTTAATCGAATTACCTCGACTCTCAAGTTTAGAGATGTGCCGAATGACGTGATTAAGCTCATGCTTTTTCCGTACTCGCTCGAGGGTAATGCTAAGCTTTGGTATGAGAAAGAACCACCGGGTTCGATTTTAACTTGGGATGATTTAGTGTCAAAGTTCATGAATTACTTCTTTCCACCGTCCAAGACAACACACTTTAAAAATGAGATCACTAGATATGAACAAAAAGTGCATGAATCGTTTGGGGTTGCTTGGGAAAGATTTAAAGATTTGTTAAGACAATGTCCACACCACGGTTTCTCGGAATTGCATCAAATAAATACTTTTTATAATGGGCTTAATATGATTGAACAAGATTCTTTAAATGCCGCCGCGGGTGGTAATCTTTTAAGAAAAACACCGAGAGACGCGTGGAGAATAATTGAGGATAAGTCTAGAGCACAATATTCACGAAACACACCGGTTATTTCCAATGTGAATTCATCTAATCACGAGATTGCTAGATTGGACTCTAAGATTGACACAATTTTGAATGAGCTTAGGAAGAATCCTCATGGATCCATTAATATGGTTGAGAGTTTTTGTGTATCATGTGGTGGAGCACATCCTAATTATGCTTGTTTAAACACGGGTTTTGATCAAGCTAATGCTTTTGCCGCGACGGGAACTTATGGCTCCAACGGTCAAGTTCCTCGTCAAAATCATGTTGCTCCACCGGGTTTTCCACCGGTTCAAAATAGGTACAACAATGGAAATAATGGGAATAATTTTAACCGTGGTAACCAAGGGAATTTTAATCAAGGAAATGGGTTTAATGTTAATCGAAACAATCAAGGTTTTCAAAGCAATAATCAAAATGATTTGTCAAGCTACATTAATGAGGAAAGTTTAAAAGCTTTTCAAAATAACATTCAAGGACAAATGGCAACTTTGAAAAACGAGTTTCAAAATACGGTTAAAGGGCAAAACAATAAGATTGAGCTTAATCAACAAAGACTTGAACAAAACCAAAACCGTTTTGAGCAAAGATTAGAGCAAGGTCAAAATCGTATGCAACAAAGTTTGGAACAAGGTCAAAATAAATTGCTTTCAATGTTTGAATCCTTTATGAGTCAACCTTCCTCGTGTTCGGGTGGCTTACCTAGTAACACCATTCCAAACCCGAAGGGTGAGATGAAAGCTATAACCACACGTAGTGGGAAAGCTTTGGACGGACCTTTGCTTCCACATGTGAGTACCTCTCCGGTGAGGGAAGTGGAGCAAGAACCCGAGGTGGTTAAAGAAAAGGAAATTCCTATTCCACCAAAGGTAGACCAATTGCCTATTCCGGAACCCGAGCTTCCGAAGACTAAACCCACACTACCCTACCCTTCGAGACTTACCAAAGAGAAGCTCCGCGAAAAGACCAATGCTCAAGTTTCTACGTTTTTAGATGTGTTTAAGAAAATGTATATTAATCTTAGTTTCGCGGATGCATTGCTTAGCATGCCTAAATTTGCTTCTACAATTAAAAGGTTGATGAATGATAAGGAGAAGTTAGTTGAAGTATCTACCTCTTTAAATGAAAGTTGTTCCGTGGTTCTCTCTAAAAAGTTTCCCAAAAAGCTTAGAGACCCCGGTCAATTTTTGATACCATGTGATTTCCCTAATATGGGAGAATGCTTAGCATTAGCCGATCTAGGCGCTAGCATTAACTTGATGCCTCTTTCCGTATGGAAAAGGTTATCACTTCCCGAGCTTTCACCTACTAAGATGACTATCGAGCTAGCGGATCGATCGATCGCCTTTCCAAAAGGTATAGCCGAGGACGTATTAGTCAAAGTAGGAAAGCTCATTTTTCCGGCGGATTTTGTCATTTGTGATTATCCGGAAAATTCTCGAGTGCCTCTTATTTTTGGACGACCGTTTTTAAATATGGCTAGTTCTTTAGTTGACATGAGAGAGGGAAAGTTGACTTTACGTTTTGATGATGAAAGTATCATTCTTAATGTTGGTAACATCTCGAAGTTTTCTTCCGAATACGACGAGGAATCAATCAATCAAGTCGATGTGATTGATGTTGCTAGTGGAGAGGCTTCGCAAGATATGCTTGGTTTTTCGGATACTTCTAAAAGTGGCAATCCCACTTCATCGAATCCTATTATCTCTTCGGCTAAGCCTCCACTCACTCCATTTGAGGGAGGTGACTTCGTTCTTGAAGAGCTTGAGAATAATGGTTATTCAAAAATCGAGAAGGAAATTGATGATTACCTTAGCACACCGTTTGATCCTAGTGAGTTTGATAGTGAGAATTTTGATCCCGAGGGAGATGTTGCGTTGATTGAAAAATTGTTGAATATGGATCCTTTTGAATCACCACCTATGGAATTAAAAGTTGTGAGTGTTAATGAAACTAAAGTGAAAACATCTATTGAGGAAGCACCCGAATTAGAACTTAAGGAATTACCCACTCATTTGGAGTATGCTTTTCTTGAAGGGACGGATAAGTTACCAGTGATTATTGCTAAGGGATTAAAGGAAAATGAAAGGGATGAGCTTATTAAAGTGCTTAAGAAACATAAACGGGCCATTGCATGGAAAATCTCCGACATTAAGGGTATAGATCCCAAATTTTGTACTCATAAAATTCTAACGGAGGATGATTATAAACCCGCTATCCAACATCAAAGAAGGGTCAATCCAAAGATTCATGAGGTGATCAAAAAGGAAGTCACTAAACTTCTAGACGCCGGAATGATCTACCCTATCTCGGATAGTCCATGGGTTAGCCCCGTGCATTGTGTTCCAAAGAAAGGAGGAATGACGGTTGTTGCTAATGAGGATAATGAATTGATTCCTACTAGACTTGTGACCGGTTGGCGTGTTTGTATTGATTATAGGAAGCTTAATGATGCCACTAGGAAGGATCATTTTCCATTACCTTTTATGGATCAAATGTTAGAGAGACTAGCGGGTAATGAATTCTATTGCTTTTTGGATGGATTTTCCGGCTATTTCCAAATCCCCATTGACCCTCGTGATCAAGAAAAGACCACATTCACTTGTCCTTATGGAACATTTGCCTATCGTCGCATGCCTTTTGGACTATGCAATGCTCCGGGGACGTTCCAAAGGTGCATGACGGCCATTTTCCATGATATGATCGAGAAAACCATGGAAGTCTTCATGGATGACTTTTCGGTTTTTGGGGATTCTTTCACTTCATGTCTCTCTAACCTTGAAAGAATGTTGCAATGTTGTGAGGAAACGAATCTTGTGCTTAATTATGAAAAATGTCACTTCATGTGCAAAGAGGGAATTGTGTTAGGACATAAGATCTCTAAGGCCGGTATTGAGGTTGATAGGGCTAAAATCGACGTGATTGCCAAATTGCCTCCACCCACCACCGTTAAGGGAGTAAGGAGTTTTCTTGGCCATGCCGGCTTCTATCGTCGTTTTATACAAGACTTCTCTAAGATAGCTCGGCCTATGACCCATCTTTTGGAAAAAGAGACTCCTTTCATCTTTTCGGATGAGTGTATTCAAGCCTTTGAGATGCTTAAAAAGAAGTTAACCGAATCTCCAATCTTAGTTGCCCCGGATTGGGATCTACCTTTTGAAATTATGTGTGATGCTAGTGATTATGCGGTAGGTGCGGTTTTGGGGCAACGTAAGCTAAAACACTTCTTGCCTATACATTATGCAAGTAAGACTATGACGGATGCTCAAACAAAGTATACTACAACGGAAAAGGAGTTTCTTGCCGTTGTGTATGCTTTTGAAAAGTTTAGACCATATCTCGTCTTGTCCCAAACCATATTGTATACGGACCACTCGGCTATCAAATACCTTTTTAATAAACAAGATGCTAAGCCGAGGTTGCTCCGGTGGATTCTCCTCCTTCAAGAATTTAATGTTCAAATTCTAGACAAAAAAGGAGCCGAGAATCTCGTGGCCGATCATTTATCCTGACTTGAGAATCCTTACCAAAGCGATCGAGAGAACAAGGAAATCAATGAAACATTTCCTCTCGAGACGCTTGGTATGGTTACTTTTCGTGGAGATGATAGTACCCCATGGTTTGCGGATATCGCAAATTACCATGCGGGAAAGTTTGTGATCAAGGGTATGTCGTCCCAACAAAAACGAAAGTTTTTCAAGGATATTTCCTACTACTTTTGGGACGACCCCTATTTGTTTCGTGTGTGCGCGGATCAAGTGATTCGTAGGTGCGTGTTTGGCAAAGAAGCTCAAGATATCCTTAAATCTTGTCATGAGGGACCCACCGGAGGACATCATGGTGCTAACGCCACCGCGAAGAAAGTCTTTGATGCCGGCTTCTTTTGGCCTTCCATATATCGTGATGCCCAAGACTTGATCAAGACTTGTGATGCTTGTCAACGTCAAGGAAAGAACTCACAAAGGGATGAAATGCCTCAAAACATTATCCAAGTTTGTGAAATCTTTGACATATGAGGGATCGATTTTATGGGGCCGTTTCCATCATCAAAAGGAAACAAATACATTCTCGTAGCCGTGGACTATTTGTCTAAATGGGTCGAAGCTAAGGCTTTGCCCACGAATGATGCTCGAGTTGTGGTGAAATTTTTGAAACAACTTTTTGCTAGGTTTGGAACTCCGCGGGCTATTATAAGTGATCGTGGGACCCATTTTTGTAATGAACAATTTGCAAAAGTTCTAAAGAAATATGGTGTCACTCATCGACTTTCTACGGCTTATCACCCTCAAACGAGTGGTCAAGTGGAGGTTTCAAACCGTGCTCTTAAAAGGATTTTGGAGCGTTCTATTGGAGAGAATCGCACTTCATGGTCGGATAAATTGGACGATGCATTGTGGGCTTTCCGTACGGCTCACAAGATGCCAATTGGTTGTACACCATTTAGGTTGGTCTACGGAAAAGCATGCCACTTGCCAATTGAACTCGAACATAAGGCGTATTGGGCTCTTAAGCATTGTAACTTTGATTTGGGGGCCGCGGGTGATCATCGCAAGGTTCAATAGAATGAACTAAGTGAATTAAGGGATCAATATTATGAAAATTCTTTGATCTACAAAGAGAAGACTAAGAGGATTCATGACTCTAAGATCAATAACCGCATTTTCAATGTTGGTGATCAAGTCCTCTTATTCAACTCTAGACTTAAGATTTTCTCGGGCAAGCTTAAATCCCGTTGGTCCGGACCATTCACCATTGCACAAGTTTTCCCTTATGGCACCGTTGAGCTGGCTCAAAAAGACGGGCCTAACTTTAAGGTGAATGGTCATCGTGTGAAACACTACTTTGGAGGGGACATACCTACGGAGGTTGTTCCGGATCTTCAAACTTTCCCTAAGGACCAATGAATGCGGGGATCGAGTCGAGCTCATGACTCGGTTAACAAAAACGAGGTGCCTTGTGGGGGAGTCCCATACATTCTATCTTCTTTCTATTTTCTAACACCTAATAAGGCTTGATCTTTCAAGCTCGTGTTCGTGATTTATTGTGTTGTGATCTTAGGTACGACCCTAATATTTGAAGACTCTCGTGTTCGGTTTTCGCCGGTCCACTTGATCTTCCATTCTTTGAATGCTAAAAAGGGGCACACTTTCTACCCTTGATTATTATTGACTAACGTTTTATCTTGAGGCATAATTAATAAACGGCTTATAGATTTGCGTGCTCTTTCCATGCTAGGAATTTGCATTAGACTCTTCGTATCTTAGCAAGGGGGTGTTACTCTTGAGCTAAGAAACATTGAGGACAATGTTTGGTTTTAGCATTGGGGAGTCAATCGATATAATCGCTTGCAGTTGCTTTTGTCGTGTCCAAACGTGTGTTTTTCTCATTTTTCAATAAAATTTTAAATTTTTAGTGGTATTTTTATGTTTTTAATAATAAAATAAGTGTTTTTGACACGTATGTAGGCTTTTAATAAGAATAGTTTTTGACTCGACTCGGTTTTTAACCTTAGCTTTTCCTTAACATATTTGAATTAAGTTTTGCTAGGCTATTATATAGGGAGCTTTAAAACGCGAAAGTCTTAATTCATACGAGTTAAGAACAAGAACTTTTCGCAAGCTCCTATAATTGATCCTAGAAAGTCGTTTATCAAGGGAACTTTAAAACGCAAATTCTAAAACTTGCAAAATTATAAGAAGATGCAAGATCCTATAGATGACTTGAAAACCCAAAACTTTGATTTGATAGGCTAAGTATCCATTGATTTCATTCTTGGAATTTTACTGTGACAATCCGTCAATTTATGGTTGATATTTTATTCTCAATATTATTTAAAAACAATTTACAATATGAACTCACATATTTTTGGGAAGAAATTTGGATTTACGTCTTGGAGTAGCATCGACTACGTCTAAACCGGAGGATTCAACGTTACGTGCTTACGTTTACGTACACCGTCTTTGGTGACAGTCCGACACTTAAGAAAATAAATTTATCCGTGAATATTATTTTGGAGTTTTAAATTTGTGTTAGTTCATAAACTCACAAATTTACGAGAAGAGATTAGGACTTACGATTTTATTTTAACGTCCTTTACGACTAAACCGGAAACCCTAGGATTACGTATTTACGTTTTCGAACTCCGTTTTTGATGAAACAATTTTTATTGGATTCTTTTTGTGACGTTGATTCATAATTTATAAAAACGTTTTTCGTAAAACGACCCGAGAGCACGCAAATCGAGGAAAATAGAATCGAGGAGTACCCGTAAATAAATGGGGATGAGACAAGTGGGACACTTGTCCCACCTCCACTCAAAACCGGCCTAAATAAGCCACACAACACCACCACACCACATTTTGTTAGCCAAGATAACATTTGTCCACTTTGCTTACAAAGTAAGCTTACAACAACTCAAAACCACTAGCTAACACATACCATCCATTTCCAACATGCAATCCACTCAAAATTCTATCCCTTGGCTCCATTCTTGCCGTCCCATATTCACCAAAAACATCCATCATTGATCAAATTTAACCACAAAATCTTATGTTATATACACATATCTTGAAGCTCTCTTGATTGGTGGTGCTTATAACATCCAAGGAGGAGTTTTCATGGTGTCTTGAGGCTGATTTTCCACAAGGAGTCTAAGAATAATGGTGGTCTTGAAGATGGTCATGGTTGTCTACAAGTTTCTCCATCAAAATCCATGCTCAAATCACAACCTATATCAACACGGTGGTATAAAGATTGTCCTCCTCATCTTCTTGTTATTTTGATTATGTAAACATGTATTTTATTTCCTATTGTATATGTATATGATGATTATATGATGATAAAAAATGCTATGTGGGGATTTGGTGTTGATAAATATGATTAAAAAAGTGAAAAACTATAAGAAACAAGGATAAAATCTTGGTTAAATTTGATGGCTGTATAAAACAGTAAAGAAACATGTTATGAACTGATAAAATGATGAAGTAGAATGGATTTACAGTAAGCTATGAGTCTTGTACACATGTGAGAGTTGGCCATGCAATGGAATCATTGTAATGAGTGAGATATGATCAAAACAAGTTTAAGGTATAAACTGAGGTTACTGTTTTGGACGATTTTTAGAAAATATTTAGAAGATGATTCAACAGTAGCTATAGAAGAGTTAATTGTAGCACATATCATGTAGTTTATGTGATAAAAATTTGAGCTTCTATCTCCATATAAAACTCAAGATATGGCAGTTTTGGTGAAAGTGAAGATAAAAATCAGATTTTTGAAAAATAAAGTATAATACTATTATATAAGCACTCAAAATTATATTGTATAAAATATAAAGTTACAACCCACTAACTCATGAATTTTATTTATATAAATATGTTAAAGGTTAAATAAGTGGACAGTTTATAAAAATGATAACTTGTTAAGTTTTATAAGTTATAAAACTATAAACATGATTTTTACGACTTTTTCGGCTAATACCGTAAAATTAACATTTTTGTTAAATAAAACTTAGATGGTTGGACCCGTCTAATGAAAACTTTATAAAACTTATATACTGATATATAGACATGTATAACAAGTAAAAACCGATAAAACCCGAACTATAGGGCATACGGACATTAACGAGCTAAGTAAACATATTGGACTAATACTTGGGCTAATAATTGGACTAAATAAGATAAACACCCATAAAAAGAACTTATTGGGCTTAACCCATTTGGGCCCAACTTGAAAGTGTATGTACTGATAATATAAGTACAAAATGGATTAAAATAAGTTAAATAACTTATAATAAATTTATTTGGACTTAAGACACGTAAATGGGTAAAACTAGTAAACTAGTATAAAAGCTATCGACATATAACACTAAAATGAGTAAACGAGAATATGTAAACCCACTTGATCATCATATATATATAATCATCATATGTATACATAATTGTTATTTTTATAAAGTCATTGGACAAGAGTCTAAGACGAGTATTATTTGTCTAGGTTTCCGGGATTGAAGCACGTACCGTACGTCCGAATTGCCGATAACCCGCCTTCCCACATCAACGTGAGTTCATAGCCTCGCACTCTTTTAAATGTTTTTATAAATGTTTTATAAACCCTCGAGGGAGATATCATGTTAGTTTTTATAAAAATTAGGACACCATTTGTCCCGATTGTTTGTTTATTGATTTGGACCCGAATGATTGAATGACCCGATTGTATGACCCGATAAATGATTAAAGGACCCGATAGATGAAATTAAATGGATTATTAAAGTTAGCTTATGTCACTAAAAGTCTCATTAGCATGAATTGTGAACTACCGGGAGTTGGTAGACGCTTATGCATTTAATAGTACTATTTGGGGACGATCACCCCAGTTCGCGCCTTGACGGTTGATCCCCGTCGTGCCACATTGATTGGTAAGCGAATTTATGTATGAGAAGATTTCCATAGCGTGACCTTTGTGACGACACGCTACTTTAGATGGGCAAAATTGGTATCGGGTTAGCTACCCGTTGTTGGTTTAGTAAGGTAACAATGTCATGCGGCTTATAATAATCCAAAATCAACAAAATACTAATAGACGCTCCGAATTACGACGTATTGCCTGACTAGCAATACAGGGTCATACTATTGATATTATGTTTGTGTTTTGGTTTTCATAACCATATTCATATAACGGTTTTTATTTGATTTTATACAACGTCATAAGACGTATTGTATGATGTTTTTACGACATTGGCTCGTATAATAATTTTTAAGGCAAATGCCTATATTATGATTTTCGATAAGGATTTATATAAAATGACTTTGGCTAATTTTATGGCCTATTACAAAGATTTGTATAAAAAGATTTTGGCTATTTTACGGCCTATTACAATGATTTGTACGAATTGATTTTTGGTACTAATTTTATACCAAAGTTATATTGATGGAATTTATTAAACTCTATGAATTCACTCGGCGTTATCGCTGACCTTTTCTTTTAACATGTTTTATCTCAGGTACTTGAAGGTAATTCTCGGGAAGACGACAAGAATTCATGGCCCGCACTTAAACAATATTTTCCATTCAAATACTTTGTAAAACTTTGTATGAAATATAATGACTTGGGACCAATGTAACTTTGATATTTATGAATGGAAATGCTTTATTAATAAACGACGCGATTTTATGCGTTGTCTATGATGTGAGTAATGTGCTATCCCGTAACACCAACTAGCCTTCCGCTGTACTGAGTTGTATAAATTTGGGGGTGTTACAGTTTGGTACCAGAGCTCTCGTTATAGAGAACGAAAGATTTTTAAAACTAAGGTTTTGAATAAAACTTTTCAAAATCTTTTAACTATAAACATTTTTCTAAAAATGTCTAAAAAAAAATCTTTTGACTATAACGGTGCCGAAGAATTCCCGAGTTACCGACAAGGCCAAGACTGAGAAGTGTTATTTTAATATATATATAACTTGGATTATATATATATGATGTAATTTTATTACATGATTGTTTGATGATTATTTTGATTTTTATACGAGGTATTTATACGACGTAGATTGTCACATGAAACCCTAAATCCCCTAGTAAATTAATCGAAGCTATTCTCGTAGGAATTCTAGCTATCCTAGATCGAAACCAAGTTGTGGATATTTATGATCCCAACAAAATGGTTGATATTCGTAGAAATGTAGATATTAGTTGATTGTGATATTGAAGAAGAATTGGCGAGATTAAATCTGATATCGATGTCATGACGATCTTTCCATATAGAGTGGAGTTTGACAAAACGTTACCACCTAGAAAGATGTCATCTGATTCGTTGTCATCCAATTCTTAAATTGAAATCGAAAGGGTGAATGTTGCACTTGAGGCTGTCATTGGAACCATTACCCAAAAGCCTCATGCCACTAATACCTTTCCGAGAAGTCTAAGTTGAATGATCAAGTCATTTCATATTAATGACTCATTTGATAATTGTTGTTGTAAGAGCTAATAGGATTGGAAATTAAGTGTTGTTCATATCGAGCTTTTATTGCCCTATTAAGGTTTATGAATAAGGTTGAAAGTATTCGAGAATGATGTAGGATATCACATTGAGTATGATTTGGTTGAAACTTGAATGAAATAAAATTTAACCTATATGGAATAAGAAATTGTTAAGAGGAAATCGTTAAGTTTTGTTATTGAATTATAAGGTTTTAATTGATTGTTGATTCGTGTTAAGTGTTGTTCCTAGGCCATTGTCCAATGATGAGGATGCCCAATGTCCAACAAATAAATTGAAGAAATCTTCTTCTGAAATTGGGACCGATGGATCTTCCGGGACAGGTAGGACACCTAATGACCCTTGTAGATTAGTATTCATTGTGGTATCTTTTAAAAATCCCTAACTTAACTGAGATATCAGTTGGTAGGATGAGTTCTGAGAATTGTATGACATAGTGACACGTAATGTGTTACGGTACAATTTGACTTGTTTGTGATTAATAAAAAGACTACCTTTGATTGCTAAATCCTACATGTATCGATGTTATATATCCTTTATTGCTTCATCCTAATGTTCGCATTAGTGATGCAACCATTGAACAAGTACTCATCTTGATTTGAGTTACGATGTGAATCATTCTTCGTAGGTGCCATCAAGGTCATGAACCTCATGATTATCTGGCTAAGCTCATTTCCTATCGTATTGTAGTTAGTTCTTGGTGAACAAGCTTTCATCACTCTTTTGCAGATCACACATTCTTTTTATAAAGTTAAAACAGTATCCTTTGAGAAAATTTAATTTTCATCACAATAAGGATTATTCAAAGTGAGATTTATAAATGACTGATATCAAAATGAAGTTGTTTAAGAGACGCTTTGGAAACTTAATTATTTCCATAACAAAGAAAATCTTTGTAAATATATTCTTGATTCTTATTTAAGAATTAAGCATGAAAATGTTTTTATTATAAACATGATGATAAAATTTTGACGAACTGAGTATTGCATCGTTAATCTTGAAATTGTATATAGTTGCGCGCCTACATACAATTTGGAATGGACCATGCAAGGCTGATTAGTAGTCACCATAAAACCAATGATTGAACACTAAATTTTCTTTGAAGATTGTGAAGGATTAAAATTTTACGATATCTGCAAGAAGTGAAAAATAAGGACATAATGTTAGGGACACCTACATATGTGCCTGTAGCATCTATTCTTCTGAGTTGAATTTACTCATATGTGGAATTTGTCTTGTTTGACAATTGATATTCCCTTCTCGTCCAATTCTCCCGTAGTGAGATTCTTAGGAAAAGTATTTGATTACCGAGTGTTGATACCCGACTGGATGTATTAACGTTCTTATCATTTCTTTTGATTTGATTTCATTTGAATGACCTGGGTAACGATCCGAGGAGCTTTCGAATGCGTACTCAAATTATGAAAACATGGAATATATTCATATTCGTTAAATGTTTTCGTCTGTATCTGATTTGAAATTCTCTCACATAGATTATGCGTTAACCTTACTCTTTAATTGTAGTTGTGACTTCATATATCCTTGAATTTGTGAAGGATTGTGAGTTATTATTATTAGTCTTTTGAGAAAGTTCACATCTTATCGATGGCAATGCAACTGGAAGGTTGATAGTGCCCATAGAATGGATTGATTGATTATGACATGATGACATTGTCTTAATTGATGGGAACTCGAGTAGAATTCCTCTAAATGATAAGATGTTGATTATCAAAAGTGATCTAAATAATTCTTGATGGGTGACCATATCCTGCATTTAGACTTGAAATTATAACGTGAATGGCTGTGAATAAGTCATAGATATTCTAATCTAGAAAGAACCTAATATGAATTTATTAAAAGATGTTTCTTTTATCTGAAACTTTAAGTAAGTATTTGTTGATGAATTACCTAGACTTTCGCCATCAAGGCAAGTAGAATTTGGTATTGATTATATAACCGGTGCTGCACCCGTGGCATGTGCACTGTACGTCAGCACCATCTGAATTTAAGGAATTACCGTACAACTGAGAGAGTTGTCGGAGAAAGATTTTATTATACCAAGCCTGTCATCCTGAAGAGCTATGGTGTTATCATTCCTTATATTTATAAATTACTGTGACTGGGTAAATTGACAATCGAAAACGATATCCATAACTCGAAATGGAAGATTTGTTCGATCATTTACAAGGTTCTAGCGTATGTTTTAAAGATTTGATCCACGGCATGGTTATTATCAACTTCGCATCTGCGAAGAAGATTATCTATTCCAATCATCACATCCCGAACTTGTGATGAAGGTTATGAGTTTCACGTGATGTCGTTTGGATTGACAATGCACATGTAGTATTCATAATTATGATGAATCGCGTGTGTAGGCTGTAATTTGATAAATTCATGCTCGTGATCATTAAGGACCATTTATTTGTTTATTTATATGAATAAGAATGAGTTAATAATTAGTTATAAATGGCCCTGAATTGGCTGAACAATGAAAACCTATACCTTAAATATTTAACATGAGATTAAAGACTTAATCCTTTACCTTAAATGACCGTTTGATTAATGATGGTAAGAGATATGTATATTGACTTTTCAAAAATTAGAAGTCATTTAGAACTATGGGTTATACTAAAAAGAAATGGAAATATGTTTTGACAAATGTTTTAACAAAGGATTTTAAAGGGATTATTCCCTTATACACTAAACATTTAACTAAACTTCTGTTTAGGGGTAAATGTTTGTGTATACCTCAAGATAACTTAAGAAGGATTGAGTAAAACCATTTATACCATGACTTGAAATTTTAAACGACACTTTTTGCTTTTCAACTAAGAAAATTTTGACCAAAGTATAAACCAAAGATTTTTCGAACAATTACGGATCTTATTAAATATTTTGGATAAATCAACGAAAATCTTGTTAATTAAATTCAAATTTATTTTGAACATTTTATATAATTGCTCGAACTAAGAAATTTAAAATCTTTATGATTACATTTCATAAAAATTGAAAATTTATTATTTAATTAATTATAATAATTATCGACGCTTTAGACGATAGATTGAGTAAAACGGATAAAAATGATAGTAAAGACGAAACTAAAACATAAAAGATATGAAGAAAGAATTTTGAATAAATACTGTTGTGATATTTATTTCATCAGGAAGGTGAACGTAATTATTGACGCATAATATAGAAAGAATATCTAAGTGAATTGTGGACATAATAATTACATCATCATGAGAATAATATAGATACTGACATATTATATAAAAAGGATAAAGAAACAATTAGGACATGTTCCTTAATAATGAAGGTGCAAAATAAAGTGCCGAACAATATAAAATAAACGATGCTTGTAAGAAGGATAATATAGATGATAAAAAGGTTTCACGGCTAGTGTGAACCATTAGAATTAAGAAGCCGATGGCGTTAAATGTATAAAAGACCACATGTGATTGTCTAAATATGGAGGATTATGAGATATAGTTATGTTGGAATTTGTAAGTATAAGTATTATATGTATGTCATTTTTGACTAAAAGTATCCTTGTCTGAATAAGTTGTACTAATGACAATTATGAAGGCAGACATCGCCTCATACATTAGTAAACGTCTAGCTATTGCAAAGGTCATCATCTGAATTTAATTCGATTTGGGTCATCGTCGACAGACTGACCAAATCTGCTAATATCATTCTCGTTAATGATAGAATCTTGATGAAGAAATAGACTCTTTTATTTAAAAGAGTTATGTAAACATAGTGTGCCTGTATCGAACATCTTTATCAAGATCCTCGCTTCGCATTGAATTTCTAGAGATTTGCTTAGAAATCATTGAGAACGAACCTTGATGAGAGTACTATGTACCACCCCAAATCGAAGGGACGAGGTAAAGTAAAGATACAAAGTAAAATAAGTGTTGTTTTATGTTTGAATGATTGACCTTTGGTAATAGACCGTATAATCGTTTTCATTTGGAGATATTACCATTGATAATCATCGTATTAGGATTTAGATCGAATCTTGTTAGGATCTAAATATTAAATATTAGAGCATCGGTAAGCAGGAGTTGAGATAAAGACACCCGACATACATCCATTGTGAGTTGGACATGTCTTTTAGGTTTAAGGTTTCCTATGATGGCGAACCTATCCTTACAAAATACCTGACCCGCGAGATCTGAAATGATTGTTGAAATTAGGATTTGATTATTAACTGCCGATAGTGGGCAGGAGGTTATGTGAATATGAAATGTAGATATTGAAGTGCCAAACGGGTAGCAAAGTTATGCCAATAATTTTTAAACTTGGAAAAATGAATTCATGATCTGACAAATCATGGGATATAAGTCCCCGTTGTATGGGACCATTGAGATGATATAAAAGTTGGGATTGAAAGGCATATAAGCTGGATCTACCCTAGGACTTCAAGAACCGCGTGAGTTATGTTTCGTAAATCGAACTTGATGGAATATCTATCAAGTGAAAATCTTATTGTTCTTAGTAAAGCTTAGATCGGCGAAAAGTTGCATTCATCAGAAACCCGTGAACATCATGGATAGAGAAAGTAAGTCAACATTAAGCCTGATCTTATTCCCGTAGTTATGTTTGATAGAACTCGCGTATTGTAATGAATTGCACTTGTGAGAAAAGACCGAGTGTGGAGGAAATACCCACATGGCTTTAACTCTATAAGAAGCGAGTAGTAAGGTAAGATGATCTTTGAGGACAAAGATCCTGTTTAGGGGTAAATGTTGTGACAATCCGTCAATTTATGGTTGATATTTTATTCTCAATATTATTTAAAAACAATTTACAATATGAACTCACATATTTTTGGGAAGAAATTTGGATTTACGTCTTGGAGTAGCATCGACTACGTCTAAACCGGAGGATTCAACGTTACGTGCTTACGTTTACGTACACCGTCTTTGGTGACAGTCCGACACTTCAGAAAATAAATTTATCCGTGAATATTATTTTGGAGTTTTAAATTTGTGTTAGTTCATAAACTCACAAATTTACGAGAAGAGATTAGGACTTACGATTTTATTTTAACGTCCTTT
This sequence comes from Glebionis coronaria, assembly GCA_025667525.1. Lineage (NCBI taxonomy): Eukaryota > Viridiplantae > Streptophyta > Magnoliopsida > Asterales > Asteraceae > Glebionis > Glebionis coronaria. The sequence continues at coordinate 54,659,037 of CM046874.1, read as the reverse complement.
ACGACTAAACCGGAAACCCTAGGATTACGTATTTACGTTTTCGAACTCCGTTTTTGATGAAACAATTTTTATTGGATTCGTTTTGTGACGTTGATTCAAAATTTATAAAAATGTTTTTCGTAAAACGACCCGAGGGCACGCAAATCGAGGAAACTAGAATCGAGGAGTACCCGTAAATAAATGGGGATGAGACAAGTGGGACACTTGTCCCACCCCCACTCAAAACCGGCCTAAATAAGCCACACAACACCACCACACCACATTTTTTTAGCCAAGATAACACTTGTCCACTTTGCTTACAAAGTAAGCTTACAACAACTCAAAACCACTAGCTAACACATACCATCCATTTCCAACATGCAATCCACTCAAAATTCTCTCCCTTGGCTCCATTCTTGCCGTCCCATATTCACCAAAAACATCCATCATTGATCAAATTTAACCACAAAATCTTATGTTATATACACATATCTTGAAGCCCTCTTGAAGCTCTCTTGATTGGTGGTGCTTATAACATCCAAGGAGGAGTTTTCATGGTGTCTTGAGGCTGATTTTCCACAAGGAGTCTAAGAATAATGGTGGTCTTGAAGATGGTCATGGTTGTCTACAAGTTTCTCCATCAAAATCCATGCTCAAATCACAACCTATATCAACATGGTGGTATAAAGATTGTCCTCCTCATCTTCTTGTTATTTTGATTATGTAAACATGTATTTTATTTCCTATTGTATATGTATATGATGATTATATGATGATAAAAAATGTTATGTGGGGATTTGGTGTTGATAAATATGATTAAAAAGGTGAAAAACTATAAGAAACAAGGATAAAATCTTGGTTAAATTTGATGGCTGTATAAAACTGTAAAGAAACATGTTATGAACTGATAAAATGATGAAGTAGAATGGATTTACAGTAAGCTATGAGTCTTGTACACATGTGAGAGTTGGCCATGCAATGGAATCATTGTAATGAGTGAGATATGATCAAAACAAGTTTAAGGTATAAATCTGAGGTTACTGTTTTGGACGATTTTTAGAAAATATTTAGAAGATGATTCAACAGTAGCTATAGAAGAGTTAATTGTAGCACATATCATGTAGTTTATGTGATAAAAATTTGAGCTTCTATCTCCATATAAAACTCAAGATATGGCAGTTTTGGTGAAAGTGAAGATAAAAATCAGATTTTTGAAAAATAAAGTATAATACTATTATATAAGCACTCAAAATTATATTGTATAAAATATAAAGTTACAACCCACTAACTCATGAATTTTATTTATATAAATATGTTAAAGGTTAAATAAGTGGACAGTTTATAAAAATGATAACTTGTTAAGTTTTATAAGTTATAAAACTATAAACATGATTTTTACGACTTTTTCGGCTAATACCGTAAAATTAACGTTTTTGTTAAATAAAACTTAGATGGTTGGACCCGTCTAATGAAAACTTTATAAAACTTATATACTGATATATAGACATGTATAACAAGTAAAAACCGATAAAACCCGAACTATAGGGCATACGGACATTAACGAGCTAAGTAAACATATTGGACTAATACTTGGGCTAATAATTGGACTAAATAAGATAAACACCCATAAAAAGAACTTATTGGGCTTAACCCATTTGGGCCCAACTTGAAAGTGTATGTACTGATAATATAAGTACAAAATGGATTAAAATAAGTTAAATAACTTATAATAAGCTTATTTGGACTTAAGACACGTAAATGGGTAAAACTAGTAAACTAGTATAAAAGCTATCGACATATAACACTAAAATGAGTAAACGAGAATATGTAAACCCACTTGATCATCATATATATATAATCATCATATGTATACATAATTGTTATTTTTATAAAGTCATTGGACAAGAGTCTAAGACGAGTATTATTTGTCTAGGTTTCCGTGATTGAAGCACGTACCGTACGTCCGAATTGCCGATAACCCGCCTTCCCACATCAACGTGAGTTCATAGCCTCGCACTCTTTTAAATGTTTTTATAAATGTTTTATAAACCCGAGAGGGAGATATCATGTTAGTTTTTATAAAAATTAGGACACCATTTGTCCCGATTGTTTGTTTATTGATTTGGACCCGAATGATTGAATGACCCGATTGTATGACCTGATAAATGATTAAAGGACCCGATAGATGAAATTAAATGGATTATTAAAGTTAGGTTATGTCACTAAAAGTCCCATTAGCATGAATTGTGAACTACCGGGAGTTGGTAGACGCTTATGCATTTAATAGTACTATTTGGGGACGATCACCCCAGTTCGCGCCTTGACGGTTGATCCCCGTCGTGCCACATTGATTGGTAAGCGAATTTATGTATGAGAAGATTTCCATAGCGTGACCTTTGTGACGACACGCTACTTTAGATGGGCAAAATTGGTATCGGGTTAGCTACCCGTTGTTGGTTTAGTAAGGTAACAATGTCATGCGGCTTATAATAATCCAAAATCTACAAAATACTAATAGACGCTCCGAATTACGACGTATTGCCTGACTAGCAATACAGGGTCATACTATTGATATTATGTTTGTGTTTTGGTTTTCATAACCATATTCATATAACGGTTTTTATTTGATTTTATACAACGTCATAAGACGTATTGTATGATGTTTTTACGACATTGGCTCGTATAATAATTTTTAAGGCAAATGCCTATATTATGATTTTCGATAAGGATTTATATAAAATGACTTTGGCTAATTTTATGGCCTATTACAAAGATTTGTATAAAACGATTTTGGCTATTTTACGGCCTATTACAATGATTTGTACGAATTGATTTTTGGTACTAATTTTATACCAAAGTTATATTGATGGAATTTATTAAACTCTATGAATTCACTCGGCGTTATCGCTGACCTTTTCTTTTAACATGTTTTATCTCAGGTACTTGAAGGTAATTCTCGGGAAGACGACAAGAATTCATGGCCCGCACTTAAACAATATTTTCCATTCAAATACTTTGTAAAACTTTGTATGAAATATAATGACTTGGGACCAATGTAACTTTGATATTTATGAATGGAAATGCTTTATTAATAAACGACGCGATTTTATGCGTTGTCTATGATGTGAGTAATGTGCTATCCCGTAACACCAACTAGCCTTATGCCAAGATATGAACTTTATGAAATCCCGAGAAGCAGTTTTAAAAGATTTCGTCCTTTAGCTAACTATTGATTAAATCGTTCACTTTATTTTCGGCCTAATAAATTATCGAAATAAGTCAACAATGCATCTTCGTGATCATTTATGACAACAATAAAATATAAGAGATACACCTAGGAATAAGGGAGTCTAAGTGATTAATTGGCCCACATGAGTTCGTGTTAGTCTACCAACTTATAATAACAATGATCTTGTTTTTGCACTTGGCTTGGAAAAGTGAAAAGTCGAGGACGATGAATCTATTTGAGCTTTTGTGATCCTTAAAGTTACTTTATGTCTTTGCAAAATAAAAATTCAAAAGTTGAATAATGGTGTAGTTATAGTTTTATTTTATCATTGCGTGAGGACACGGCAATTGCTTAGCATGGGGGAATTTGATATGAGTGTTTTTACTCATATCATTTATAGCTTAAAACAATGAAATATTGCATGATTTGTATCATATATGCCTTGGAAATGCTTGTTTCTTGTTTTCATGTGTGTAGGTACCAAGTTCGAAAAAACCGACGAAAACCGACACAAGATTGATGCAAAAGATCGAGGAAGCCAAAACCGAGCTTGATTTAGGGGATTTAATATTTAAATAAGTGATTCAAGCCAAGTGGGTCCCACAATGGTGTAAATGGGCCCAAAAGCCCATTTGACATCTAAGTGAAATAAAAAGAAGAGTTTTGAAAGTCAAATAGCCCAAAAATGGCAAAGTAAATCGGCTGGAAAAGTTTTTACTATTTGGGCCAAAAGCCCAACAAAATAGAGAAGGAATGAACGGAGGAAGACAATTTGGGCTTTTAGGTTTTGACATCACAATTCGAGTCACTCATTTTACTCTACAAATACACAAAACGATTTCATTCACTCTTTACTCGTTTTCCCCACATGTTTTCACTTCACCAAATAAATAAACATTACTCACACGTTTACTTTTTATTTTCCCCACACATCCATTAAATAAACCAAACGATAATTCCTATGTTCACCATCCCCCCCATTTACCTTCTTCCCCAAAAAAAAAACTGAAACCCTATTTACTGTTACAAAACCTAATCAGTAAATAAATAAGTTTAACAAAGGGTTTTTTTAAGTATTTATTTAATTCAAACCAAGGGGATTAAAACCCCCATGGTTTAAGGAAGAGAATGTATAGAGGTGATACGCTACGTGGCCTATTCTTATAGGAAGCAACACATCACTCTTCTATTTCAACCAATCAAAAGCTGCAAAAGAAACACAACTAGCACACGGATGCCACGTTGGCGATCCGTGTGCTATTTGGAATCATCTCAACCACCCATTTGAAGAAAGAGAAAGATAATCAAGATCAAGGGCTACAAATTAAGAAGGAATATCCATTGAAGATCCGAATATTCGCACCAACAAAGCCCTGGGGAGGCTATAAATACCCCCGAAAATTATCATGTATTCATCCCTTTTTCTTTCTTTAGAGTTATAATGCTAGTTTAGTTTTAGATATTGTAATTTCTCTTTTCAAAGTTGTAATGTTTTTATTGATTTAATAAAAGTTCGAATTTCAGTTTAATTGATCTCTTGTCCACATTTTACTTTGCTGTTAATGATTTATTTACTTTGCAATTTCTAATATATTAAACTGATATTATAATATTAATCATTCATATAAACTTTTCAATAGTTTATGTGATTGATTTAGAGTTAGAATAGGGATTTAAAAGGTTTAACCCACTGTTAAACTTTAAACTGTGATTGGTTCGTGGAATAATGGAGTCGTATGGTATATTTTGGTTCGTTTGATGATATTCGATGGCGAATGGTGGTCGATTTGGTTAAGTTGGCTCAGCGCCACACTTCTTCTCAACGGGTTCGTCATAAGGTGTTATTTCCCTTTTAATTTCATGTTTATACTTATATGAAATTGTTAATTTAATATTCTGCTTATTTAGTTGGAATTAATCTGTTTAGATTTTTTCTGAATAATGTGCCTTTTGAATCTGTTTGTTTGACATCTATGGATTTGATGTGATTCTGAAATGGTTTTTCTGTTATGATTTGGAGAGTTGGTTGTAATTTGATAAGTTGATAAAGCTAGAAATACATTTAAGTTTGCTTAAATAGGTTGTTAGACGAGTTATAGCACCCATTTGATTTAATCTGCTGATAAGAGTTTGAGTATTTTAGTTCTTCACTTGTTGTCTGAGAGTTTAGTTCTTTGATATCTATAATCTGAGTTAAAGGATTTTTAAATTAAACCTGCTGTTTTTGTTTAGCTGTGACATTATATCAAAGGAATCATTTAGATAATCTGATCTATTGTATAGGGTCTGCTTAGATTCGTTTTTGTTACTGATATATGGACTGAATCGATTGAATGATTGCTGCTGCGTTTTAGAATGTCTTGCTGAATGTTTGATTTAACTAGCTTGAATGTTTATTTTTAGTGTCTACTGATTATATTTTGGGATTGATTTTAGTAGGTAAGAAGATGTTTTATATTTGATATAGAGTAATCTGTTTATTAGTTTGGAACTTGTATGATTGTAGTTTTATGCCTATAAAATTGTCCAGTTAGTAGCTGATATGGTATTTGCATAAATCTGCTGTTACTGGTGTGATTCAGCTTTTCTAGATTGTAATATTGTTCTTCAGTGTTGTTTTTTTTTATTTATCGGCTTTAGTCGAATCTGCTTGATTCTCGTTTTGTTTGTTGATTTTATGCGATTTAGTTTAAATATTGCTTATCAGTTCAATCAACTGATTAAGCTCAATAAGCTGTTTCCTGACAGCTTGTAGCTAATAAGCTTACACAAAGTCACTCCTGTGACGTAACTCTTCAATAATCTGTCAAAAAGTTGAAAATCCAAAAAGTATGTCATCCATGGGATTCGAACTCGAGCCCCTCCGTTTGTTTGTCCAGCGTGTTTGCCAGTTGGGCTAATTGCACTTTTGATTTTGTTTCTTGTTATCTAATTAATATAGTTAGTTTGGCTGTTTTTCTTTTGTAATTTTTATTTGATTTTTATCCGTTTATTTTCCTTTACAACTTTTAATCAAAATTTTAAATAAAGTAATTTCTTTAAAAAAATAAGTAGTTTATAAAATAAATAAAATAAATTAAATAAAAAAAAATAAAAAAAATAAAAAAGTTTTTATAGTTTAATTAGTTTAAATTTAATTTAGATTAATTTTCATAACGTTAGATTAAATAAAAAAAAATTAAAAAAAATATAGTTTTTAAATAATTTGTTTAAAGTAATTTTCAATAAATAAAGTAAATTAGTTTTAAAGTTGTTTTAATTAAATAGATTTATTTTTAATAGATATTTAAATAGAATTAATTTTTAAGTTTTTTTTATTAGTTTAAATTTTTAATTAGTTTTATTTTTAAGTAATTAATTGTGTGTTAAGATTTTAAATAGGCGGGTTTAACGATTCATGCACTTTAGGTTAATTTTAAATAGCTTAAAATTCGTAGTTTTTAATTGTAGTTTAAAATCCACAAACCAATTCAAATCGATTGTCCAAATCAAAGCAAAACGTCTCAAATTCATAAGATCTTCGTGTACAACGAACTCGACTCACTCACGTGTTTAATTGAATTCGTCATTGTGTTTTCTAAATCAATGTTCAGTATCCTAATTTTATCCTCATACTCACGTTGAGTATCTTGAAGCCACCTCTTTTGTTGTTCCAGTGTGTTTAAAGGAGCCTTATAGGCTTGAACCTCTAAAAAATACTTATCATTCTGATCATTTAAGTCATTATATTGGGACAACAATTCTGAATATTTATCATGACAACCAAGAGGACAATGTTGTACCTGAGGTGAGATGCCCATAAGAGCAAACTCGTCTGCTTCCTCTGCATCAGATAGATTCCCAGCTATCATTGCAAACACGTCAGTAGAGGACTCAGCTGATTCCAATGTGGTAGTCTGATGATCATTCCAGTTGACCATAGAGTCAACAGACACCAATGCCTTCTTGTCATCCTTTACCTCCTGAACCTTAAAAGCTGAATATCTGATCTTCTCCTGGTCATTCTTGTTAGGGCATTCCCTTGCAAAGTGACCTTGCTGCTGGCAGCTATAGCATTGAACCTTGCTTCTGTCAAACCTTGCTGGCTCTCTTGGGTTGTAATTAAATTTTCGACATGCTTTCTTCTCAAACTTGTGAACCCTGAGAATGAGCATGGCCATCTGCCATTTGAGATCCATTTCATCCAGGTCAAGTTTATCAACCTGTTTAAAGTCATCAAAAGCAAGTTGCTGTTGAGCATCAATGTCATCAACGAAAGAATGAAGAACAGCTTCTACCATGCTACCAGACTTGGCTGTTGGTTCAGGAGCAAAAGTATGCTGAAAAGTATGTTGAGAAGACACAATATTGTTTGGGCTACTAGCATAAGACATGGGACTGGATCCCATAGAACTCACAAAGGCAGAATTAGCAGGAGTGGGAAAAGAATCACTTGAATATCCCCTCACATGAGGCTCAAAAGTTTTGAGCTTATGAAATAAATCATCAAAGTTGAGATAGTCAAGCCCACCTTTTGCTTTGAGAGAGATTACCACCTGATTCCATGAGTAGGGTAAAGCTCTAAGAAATCTTGCATTAATATCACCATCGTCAGGTTTCGACCGAAGTTGATTCAACTGGCTCAATATCTTTTGGAACCTGTCATACCCTTGATGGATACCTTCAGTTTCTGAGATTTTGAATTATGTGAATTCATCTCTCAGCATGGATCTTCGTATTTTCTTTGACTCCTCATTCCCACCAAACCTTGCTTTTATTCCATTCCAGATCTCTCTAGCATCATCCAAATGGTAGAAGTCACCCATGTGATCATCAGGAAGGGATTGAAGCAAAATAGTTTTTGCTTTGACCTCCTTCTGAATGGCTGTGATTTCTTCATGAGTTTTAGGGTCAAGAAGAGTAATATTACCATTCTTGTCTCTTCCAGTCAGCTTCCTGCTGTTCCCATTCAGTATAATCTTCCAAAGGTCTTGATCAGTGTTGGTGATCCACCATTCCATCTTCATTGCCCAACTATCATACTCGTCCTTTTTCAGAAGAGGAAACTTACCATTTGTGTTGGAAACCGTAGCAACGATCTGCTGAGGTTGTAGAGTTTTAGGAGTACTATCTTCTCCTGTGTGAGTAGAACTTGAGGCAGACATGATTAAACAAAAATGTTAGTAATGAGAAAAATTGATTCTTCTTGTACAGAGACTCTTCCAGGCTCTGATACCACTCGTTGGGTCCACTAGATGTGGATCTTGCAGCCTGTCAAGAATGGTGAACGACTTCTTTAATCACAAGTCTATTCACAAAGAGACTCTATACACAATGTAAGTGCGGAATACAAATACTATAAAGAAGAACAGAACAACTATAATGACTTGATCCTTTTCTAAGGATTTCTAATATTAATGATAACTAGAATTACGTTTGATGAAGGTGTCTGTAACCCTTCTGCCTAAGGTTCCTTTTATACTACAAGGAAACCCTAATACATCATTAAACAAAACGTGTAAAACTGATATGCATATCCTTTCCTAACATATCTCATGCATATCCTAACAGAATAATAAGTAAATAATAAAGTTTGACTTTAACTAAGACCAGGAGCACGAATTGCTCCTACTACTACTATGACCAGGAGGAACTACATACCTCCTAGTCTACCTATTACAATTAACTATTCCAGTGGTCCTAACAATCCGCTAGCTCGAGAGTCATCTTAGTAGGTGTAAGCTCGGGAAGTGATAACCTTTTCCACACGGAAAGAGGCATCAAATTAATGCTAGCACCAAGATCGGCTAAAGCTAAGCATTCTTCCATATTAGGGAAATCACATGGTATCACAAACTTTCCCGGGTCTCCATGCTTTTTGGGAAGATTTTGTGTAAGAACCGCGGAACAATTAGCATCTAAAGATGTAGACACTTCAACTAATTTCCCTTTATCATTCATCAATCTCTTAATAGTCGAAGCAGACTTTAGGCATGTAAAGAAATGCATCCGCGAAACTAACATTAATATAAAGATTCTTAAACATCTCTAAAAAAGTAGTCATTGGACTTTTCGCGGAGCTTCTCTTGGTTAAGTCTCGAAGGGTAGGGTAGTGTGGGTTTAGTCTTCGGAAGCTCGGGTTCCGGAATAGGCAATTGGTCTACCTTTGGTGGAATAGGAATTTCCTTTTCTTTAACCACCTCAGGTTCTTGCTCAACTTCCCTCACCGGAGAGGTACTCACATGTGGAAGCAAAGGTCCGTCTAAAGCTTTCCCACTATGTGTGGTTATAGCTTTCATCTCACCCTTCGGGTTTGGAATGGTATTGCTAGGTAAGCCACCCGAAGACGAGGAAGGTTGACTCATAAAAGATTCAAACATCGAAAGCATCTTGTTATGACTTTGCTCCATAATTTGTTGCATACGATTTTGGTTTTGCTCTAGCCTTTGTTGATTAAGCTCAATCTTATTGTTTTGCCCTTTAATCGTATTTTGAAAATCGAGTTTCAAAGTATTAATTTGCCCTTGAATGTTGTTTTGAAAAGCTTTCATATTTGCCTCATTCGTTTAATGTAGCTTGACAAATCATTTTGGTTATTGCTTTGAAAACCTTGATTGTTTTGATTAGCATTAAACCCATTTCCTTGGTTATAATTCCCTTGGTTACCACGGTTAAAATTATTCCCATTGTTTCCATTGTTGTATCTATTTTGAACCGGTGGAAAACCCGGTGGAGCAACATGATTTTGACGAGGAACTTGACCGTTGGAGCCATAAGTTCCCGTCGCGGCAAAAGCACTAGCTTGATCAAACCCCGTGGTTGAACAAGCATAATTAGGATGTGCTCCACCACATGATACACAAACATTCTCAACCATATTAATGGATCCATGAGGATTCTTCCTAATCTCATTCAACAAAGTCGCGAATCCACTATCAATCTTAGAGTCCAATCTAGCAATCTCGGGATTTAATGAATTCACATTGGAAACACTCGGTGTGTTTCGTGAATATTGTGCTCTAGACTTATCCTCAATTATTCTCCACGCGTCTCTCGGAGTTTTTCTTAAAAGATTACCACCCGCGACGGCATTTAAAGAATCTTTTTCAATCATATTAAGCCCATTATAAAAAGTACTTATTTGATGCAATTCCGAGAAACCGTGGTGTGGACATTGTCTTAACAAACCTTTAAATCTTTCCCAAGCAACCCCAAACGATTCATGCACTTTTTGTTCAAATTTAGTGATCTCGTTCTTAAAGTGTGTAGTCTTAGATGGTGGAAAGAAGTAATCCATAAACTTAGACACTAAATCATCCCATGTTAAGATCGAACCCGGTGGTTCTTTCTCATACCAAAGCTTAGCATTACCCTCGAGCGAGTACGGAAAAAGCATGAGCTTAATCGCGTCATTCGGCACATCTCTAAACTTGAGAGTCGAGGTAATTCGAAGAAAATTCCGAATGTGAGAATGCGGGCTATCGGTCTCATTGCCATGAAATTGGTCGGCACGAATGAGCGATAAAAGACCCGTCTTAATCTCAAAATGATCCGCCAAAATAGCCGGCACAACGATTGCTTCCCCATACCCTTCGGTGGGTGCATGGAGCAATTCCTCCATTGTTCGGTTATCGGCCATCTCTACAACAATAGGTGGAAGCTCAGGTTCCACTATTCGTTGTTGACGATTTCTATTTCTACGAGGAATATTTTCAAGCCTATTAAAATCAATCACAAGACGAGAAGAACGTAACTGCATACACTACAAAGACGAGAATTTAGAGGATTGAAGAAAAGAAATTAGACAAGAAGAAGATTATTTTTGGTATTTTATTTGGTATTGCTCAATAAAAAATGATCGATAAAAAAAACAAGGAATAAGGATAACTACTATGGAAGTAAATAACCCTCGGTCGACTTTGAAACGATAGGTGAAAACCTAAACGTCTCGAGGTTCAATGAGTAAACTACAAAAATAAGATTTATTACTACTTGAGTCGGAAAACCAATAATAGGTCGTCCCTCTCAATATACGCACAAGCAAGCGGGGAAACGAGGTGGCACAAAGCACTTAAAACCATTTTTCCTTAGACGGCCTTTTATAGCACGTCGCCTTATACCCACCTTATAGTTTGTATAAATCGAGTTCAAACTTCTTATTAGTATTTATCTATTTTGCCTTTTATTTTTGTTTTGGATTCGACTACAATAGCTAGGTGATGAAATCCCAACTAAGGCCTTATTTGAAAAGTATGTAAATTTATTGTTCTACGTAATACAATATAGTAATCACAAAAAACGAGAAAAACGATACATACTATATAATAGAAAAATAACAAAACTTTCCGAGGACGGAAAGGGTCTTCAAATCAACGATCAACAAATCTCCACACAGACGAATCGTACACAAGATCCCCGGCAGCGGCGCCAAAATTTTTGATGTGATCGTGATAGTATAGTGATAATTAGATACGTTATAGGGTAAATTAGTAAATTACCTTTAGGAAAAAGTAATAGACTAAAATTACCAAAGACGAATTCAATTAAACACGTGATGAACCAAGTTCGTTGTACACGAAGATCTTATGAATTTGAGACGTTTTAGTTTTGATTTGGACAATCGATTTGAACTGGTTTTCGGTTTTTAAGCTAAAAATTAAATCTACCAATTTAAAACTATTAAATATTAACCAAAAGTGCATGAATCGTAAATCCCGCTATTATTTAATCTAATAACAAATACTTAAAATTTAAAACTATTTAAAAATTAAACTAATTTAAAAATATATAAAAATAATTCTATTTAATTAAAAATGACTTTTAAACAATTTTTAGAAATCTAATTAACTTTTTAAACTAATTAACTTTATTAAAATTTACTTATACCAAATCTATTTTTTAAAACTAATTTTATTTAAATCTAAAATTATAAAAATCTAATTATTAAAATAAACTAATTAAACTTTTAAATTAATAAAAACATTTTTTTTTATTTTTATTTATATTTATAAATCTAAAATTTACTTTAATAAAAATGTTAAATACTATTTATTTAAACGAAAATTGATTTGCTTACAACTTAAATGAAAATCAACCTTAAATAACAATTATATATAAATCTTCTAACTGATAATAGAATCAAACAAGCATGTAGCTCAGTTGGCTAACACGCATGACCCATGACCAGGAGGTCATGGGTTCGAGTCCTAGGAGGGACAACATTTTTTGTGATTATTAACTTTTTGAACAGATATGATTTAACAAGTCACAGGAGGTGACTTTTGTTTGAATTTTTGAGACTGATAAGGGTATCAGTTTGTAATTTAACAGATCAATAGAATCTGTTAAAACAAAATAATATCAACAAGCAACAAAAAATTAAGCAAGCTTATACTCAAAACAGTCCATACTCAAATAAGCAGAAAGAAATTGCAGACAGCACAATAACAAGTAAATTCATCAGCTACTAAAAATATCAATACTGATCCAACAATTAGAACAAAACAAACTCCAGCAATAATACATTAACTAAATCACACGAGACAGATAAACAAAATCAGCTTATACTCTTAGCAAATCAAACATACAGTAACTAATTATATTTAAATCCTTACAGCAATCTACAAGCAGTTAACTCAAACCTACAAACAAAACTATATCAGCTAACGAGTTGAATACAACATACTAAATCAAATGCGCATCACAGCCAATTTCACGTGACGAATCAGCAGTCATAGATAAACAGTTCTATCACAGATTCAGCAGTTCAAAAACTAAGATCAATTCACATTCAACAATACTGATTCATGAAGACTCAGCAAGATCAGAAACTAAACATCAATAAGGACAAGAGTAATCGAACTAAGCAGATCTATAACACAGATTATACTTAAGAGAAGACTTATTAATGATCTACCAAATATAAATCATATCCTAAACACATCTATCAAACTCTGATTATCTCGTTTAACGAAAAACATACAAGTGATAAATCCTATCTATAGCAGAACAACTCAATAACCAATAATTCACTCAAACTAACATAACTAAACAAATCAATCAGGAATCAACAACTAAGTAACAAATAACATACCATTTGAAGAAATCCGTTGAGACGTAGAAGCGGCGTTGAGCCGTCTAACTCATTAGATCAAGACCACCATAAAACACCATTCGAAAACCATTACTATCAAACCACCATCTCGAACCAGACTCCACAATCGAACCAAACAGCTTACTTATTTTTATTACTTAAACAGTAATTTAAGTAATTTTTCCCAAATCTCACTTTATCACTTAAATTAGCTATTACTTTAGCTAATCCAAATAATATCCAGTTATAACGATTTATTCAGATTAAATTGCAAGAACAGTAAGATTAAAAAGATTAAATGCGAGAATTGAAGATTAAAACTAATATTTCATTAAATCAAAATAGAATTACATTATTTTAAAGAAAATTACAAGTCTAATCTAATTTAAACATTATAACACTACAAGTAAGAAAAGGGATGCCAATTACAGAATAAATGGAGGGTTTTTATAGCCATCCCAAAGGCTTCTTGGAGAGAATATTCGAATCTTCTAATCAGCATATTCGAATCTTTTTGGTATATTCCAACTCTTATTCTCTTGATTTCGCCCTTGGATTGCCAGCTTGTCACTAATTTGGTGAGGTGGAGGGATTTAATTGGAGGATTTAGTGATATGAGGTGTTATATCCAATGGATGGTTACCACGTACCCTCGCTCTTCCCACTCCTACCTTCCGAAAACTTGGGGGATTTAATTCCCCCAAGTGTGAATCACACGTGTGTAGAAAAAGCCCCAAAATTACTTGAGGTAATTATTGATTAGGGTTTGATGAACAGTAAGTTTCACAGGTTTCTTTTGGGTATTGGAGAGGAAGAAGAAAAGCATAGGGAGTATCCATATTTATTTAATTGTGTGTGAATGGGAAAAACGTGTGAAGTGGGTGAAAGTTTTATTTAATATGTGAGAGTACAATGACTATGACGGTCATGTGCCATTGGTCATGATTGTTTATTAATGTTGGCCTAAATTCAGTCAAGGTCACTTTTCTGATGGCATGATTATTTGTGAACTATAAGTGATGATGATATTTCATTTGTGCACGATTTCTGCTGATGGTGAGTGAAACCGACCCGTATCTTGGCGGGGAAGCACCACGAGCATGGTGTTTGTAGCCATGGCGGGTCGAGTCCTCTTTTATCCGTGCCAGCAGTCACAAATGTTTCTTGGCCGTGTTTGTGCGGCCGCCTGTTTATGGTTGGTCTACGAAGAGTTTAGCTGATCGGTTTTCTAATGCTTATATTGTGCTTTTTTATGTTTAATGGAAGTTTGATTACCTCAGGCTGACTGTTTGGGAATGGTTAGTTTGCTAAAAGTTTAGATCACCACTTTGCTAATGGTTATATTATTAGTTGTTATATTTATACTCATTTGGTCTTACCTTTTCTTAGGTAATCAAGTTTTGGTCGATGATGACGCTTTGAAGTTGTTTTTTTTGTTCAGAAAAAGCTATGGATACCTTATGTTTGGAAAAATAATAACCCCACATGTTTTATCGCCACTGTTTATTGTTCGCAAGCACATATGGTTTCATGATGTTTGTGGATTACAGGCAATAATGATATTGCATTTATACATTACTACTGACCGTAGTGAGTGAAGGTGACCCGTATCTTGGCGGGCAACACCACGGGAATGGTCTTTACAACCATGCCAGGTCGGCTCCTCTTTTGTCCATGAGCACTCGCGAATTCGAGCCTCTATATGACCACATTAGCAATCTAATAAATGAGGAAAATCACAATATAAGTCGGCTGATGTTGACCATTGTGAATCGCCGACCGACTTTTACCTATTAATTGATACGATGAGTTTACGTGTCTCATCGGGATGATCGTGGAGGTCAGCCGGCACCGACTGATTTTGACCATTGTGAATTGTGATACCAACTTTTGTCCTTTTCTGAGGTATTCTTTTGAATTCCCTTTTTATGTTTGAATCTCTATGTTATTTGAGGGGTTTTCGTTCGCCAGTTCATCAGTTTATTAGTTATTAGAACCGAGGAATTTTGTTCGCTTATAATTGTTAGTTTGATCACATTAAACTTCTTGAAATGTTAAAACTGTTTTAGTGTCCAAGATTGTTACAGGTTTTTTTTCTACGGTTTGTCTCGCGAATGTTCTGCCCGACTTTGTTCGGTTACTATTTTGGAATGATTAGTTTTCTAAAAGTTTAGGTACTCACTTTGTTAGTGCTTATAGTGTGCTTTTTTATGTTCAGCTGGAAGTTTGATTACTTATATTTTGTGCGTGTATTTAAGAGACATAAAAATAAACGCATAAAACTAAGTTGCAAGTATGAAGTTCTTTTTTGCTGTTCGGTAAGTCATGGTTTGAGGTTCTTTTAGGTTGTTGAGCAAAAGATATGGTTACCTTATGTTTAGAAAAATAATAAGCCCAACTGTTTTACCGGCACTGTTTGTTGTTCAGAAACACGTATGCTCTCATGATGTTTGTAAATTATAGGCGATGATGATATTGCTGATGAGACAGCAATTATACATAGTCTCATCGTCCAAATCGGGCTTAAAACGCTTAAAATATCATTAAAATACCCCAAAATATGCTTGTATTTATTTATTGTGTATTTTAGGTACGGGTATCGTGAAATCAACAAAATATCACAAGAATCAAGTAAAAACGAACACAGGAAACGAAGCCGCACAAAGAAACGGACCCGAACGATGATTTTCCATTGAAGTCCTTGAAGTTTGAAGATTTGGCAAGATTGGTCCCTCAACTCTTGAAGACTTGTCACTTTTGACCCTTGTAAATCTCAAAAGTTACAAGTATGGTCCTTAAGTTTCAAGATTATACATGAAAGGCACTTGAAGATTCAAGAAAATGCATTAAAGTCCTTGAAACAAGTTTTCCAAAACATTTGGTGGCAAAAGTTGGAAAAAGAAAACTTGTTTTACAAAGGATATGTAACTTTGGGTTGTTATATATGAAGTGATAACAATATGGGACACAAGGGACCAAAATAGTCCAGACCGCCAAACTCACATCAGCCTATCAACACCTCACCCCCATTCCACTACACAAATTATTAATCAGATTTTCGTAATAGTCTGTTTAATTATTATTGGGAGGTAAACATAATTTTCAAACATTTAAACAGATTAAAACCCCTAATTCCCTTTCCCTCCCACACATAAATCCTAATCCCATATACCCACCAAACCAAAGGGGTTTTGGCTAATTGCATCCAGATCACCAATTAACCTGACCCTCACTAAAACTCACTCACAAACGTGCCCTCCCCATGACCACAAGAGACCCCACAGTGTTCCCCTGTCACTTCAAATATGGCAAATTGAGAATAAGGACAAAAATCAAACGGCTATCACCAATTTCTTGCTCCCAAAGGTATATTTAAACGCACAAGATCATCCACAACAGCTGGCCATCACAATCAAGTTACATGTGAGGGATTTGACCAAATTCAAAATGAAGACTCAAGGGGCATTATAGGATTTTCAGCTATTAGGGTTTTGTATTCTAGATTATTCTATGTTTAACTATAAATAGAGGACGACTTGTGTCCCTATTTTCTGTTCCAGTTTTTTGTATATTTTTAATTTATTAATGAAAATGAAATTTTAGAAGTTGTGCAAAAGACTAAGTTCCAATTTATTTGCTTTACTAGTGTAAACTTTCAATTTTCTTGCAAATTTTTCACAAATTCTCTACTTCACATAAAAGGCTTATAAATTCAAGGACACTTGGTTTATAAGCCGTTTTTGTCAAGGGGCTTATAGAGGCTTGTAGGGCTGCTTGGTTGACACCCAAGCAGTTTTGTTAAGCTTGTATAAGCTATTCTTTTACTTTAGTATAAAAGTTTGGTTTTCAAAAAGTGTTTCATTTTTCAAAAATCTGTTTTCAAAACTGTTTATTTTTTTTAATCTTTACTGTATCATAAGCTTACCACAAGCCTGACAAGCTTGTGATAAGCTCATACTACTTAAAGTGGTTCCTTGGTTGTTTGTGTTTTACAGGATTACAACACCATCATCAGTCCTTTTCATTTTCTTATTGAAGATATTATTAAGCTTTTGGTTCTGTTGTAGAACCCCAACAAAGCTCCTCTACATACTTCTCATAAGCTCACTAAACCATTTAGCACTTATTTGGAAACGGCATCAGCCCAGGTTTGGCTTTGAACCTTCTAAAATTGTGTTTTGAATGGTTTGTAGTGATTTTTGTGATTTTCTGTTAGAATGTTTGTTTAAGTGGTTAGTTCATGTTAGTTAGTGGATTTTATACATGTTTAAGTTATTTGTACTCAAGTTTGAGTGTTTTTGATCAAAAAGTCTTCACAAATTTCCATTTCAGTCATATAAGGGGGTGTTTGGGTTTTGTGATTAATCTGTCTTTGGTGACAAAAGGGTGGGTGATCTCAGCTTAAACATACTTATAATGTTAGTGGTAGGCGTTTTCAGGAGTTCACTTTTAGTTTGCTAGAAGGAAAATAGGTTTTGCATGTTCAGTATTTGGTAAAAAGTGCTCATGTTAATCAGTAGGCTGTAATAGGGTAAGTTTTGAGTTTCATGATCTAGTTTTTTGTAATAAGTTAGTTTTTATTGTAATCTAGGGTTGTTGTTTGTTTATTTAAGTATTGGTGGTGTTTTGATCAAGTTTAGGCCTGTTAAAACTCACCCAAAGACCAAGTATATCAATTATAATACACCCAGACCTATTTAGCATCACAGTAACTGATAATTGCTAGTCTTTGTGACTTTGATTGTTTTGAGCTTGTGTTTTTATTGTTTATGTGACACCCCACAACCCAACTGGTTGTGTGGGTGTCGTTGGTTCCAATCAAATACATCAAAACAAGTCAAAAATCACCCAAAATGTTTTTCTATTTATTAGCAGTGGGAAAAAGTTCCCACTGCTAGTGCAAGTGTAGCCACTGCTACACTACAAGACAAAGCCAAACAGACCTGTCACCATAAGTTTACCTCTCTTTTTGTCATTAGTGGAAGATTTTCACATTTTACTTGTTTTTTCATTTTCCCATATTTGTCTTTTTATTTTAATATTTTTCATTAAGTTTAATTGTATTTTACTGTTCATTTAGTATTTTTTTTAGAATTAATTTAGTTTTAAATGGTTTTATTAATTCCGATTTTTGTCCTTTAGTGCAAAAAAGTAACATTTTTTAGTTTTAAATTTTTTTATAGATTAAGAATATTATTTTAAAATTTTTAGATTAAAAATTTCACTGTTCACTCTTTATAATTATTTTTTTAGAATTAATTCAAGTTAAATTAGGTTTTTAATATAAACTGTTTTGTCCTTTAGTGTTAAAATTTTCTTTTTTTCAACTTTCTCAATTTTTCTACTGTTTAAGAATACAATTTAGGATTTTTCAAAAAGTCAAATTAATTTTAGCATTATTTTATTATTTTTAATCATTATTTTAGTTTAAAAATTATTTTTAGCATTTAAAAATAGAAAAATAGTTTTTAAAATTTAGGAAAAATAATTTTTAGTGTTTAATGAATATAAGTTAGATATTAGTTTAAGAAAATAATATTTTGGGCTTTTTCTTAATTATATTTAATTTTAGGGCTTTAATTAGCATTTAAAATTGAATATTTAATTAATAAAAGGTTTTAAAATTTATTTATTAAATTTTTATTCTTATTTATATTATTTTAGACTTATTTTTAATTTTTAAATTATTTTTAGCTTAAATTTTTAATTTTGTCGCGTTTTACGTAATTACGTCATCGTTTTACGTCATACGTCGTAGTGTAATCGTAGTTTAACTCGTCTTTTAATTTTCTCTTCTCATAACCAAAAATGACACTAATCCAAACTTGATTTTATTATTTTGGCTCACATATACACACCTCCGCCGAGAACGAACTCATTTGTCGATCTTTACGATTTTTCTAAACCGTATCCATTAATACTTGACAACTTGTATTTTCTTGTTTTTCCTAAAATAAGAAGTACAAAAATACTACATCAATTTTGGCGCCGTTTCCGGGGAGGTATGTGTAGCCTTATATATATCGTGTTTGGTGAGTAGTGCGTTTTTGTTTTCAATTTTTGGAAAGCGTATATAACGTACATACTCATTTTTGTTATTTTTCTCTATTATACTATAATATCCAAATAAATCGTGTTTAGTTTTCCTAAATTAAACACAAAACAATCATTTTACTAAATTGTAGATATATTGGTTTTCGTTTTTTGTGAATATTATTAATATATTGTATACGTATCACAATAAATTTACAATATCTCCAAAAGCGTGAAACGCAACCTTAATTAGGATTTCATCACTCAATTATTTTATTCGAATCCAAAGCAAAAGTTTAAAGGAAAAATAGTTAAATACTTTCGTGAAGCTTAATTTTGATTAACACAAACTATAAGGTGGGTATAAGGCGGTTGTATTTCACGACCTAAGGGAAAAAGGCTCTTAAGTGCTTAGCGCCGCCTCGTTTCCCCCGCGTGCTTGTGCGTGTTTTGAGACAGAGGGCTAATCGAGGGTTTGTCGCCCAAGTATTATCTACGTATATTATATTTGCTTGTTTTCAAGATTAAACCCTCTTGAACGTTTTGGTGTTCCACCAACGTTCTAAAGTCATCGAAGGCGTTCACTCCACGTGATCGTTTTCATTCCTTGAGGCTCCTTTAATCGAGCAATTTATTCGAGGAGAGATTTGTAGATTTGAGTCTACGTAATACACCAAAATCCAAAAAAATTAAAAAATAATAAAAAACAAAAAAAACTGAAAAAATGAAAAACCGCCAAAAGAATCTTCTTTGCTATCCCCCATTCTACGCTTAGTGCATGCGGACTCGATCAAAGGATTATTCTAATTCTAGCGACGCTTCGAATCGACGCAATCTAAATCGAAGGAATCAACGACGTAGACGAGAATTAGAAACCGACGCTACTAATATCGTTGTTGAAAAGACCGTAGACGAGATGGCCGACAATCGTTCGAGGATGGAATTTCTCCAAGCGCCCACCGAGGGTTATGGAGACGAGATCGTAATTCCCGCTATCGCAGCGGAGAATTTTGAGATTAAGAGTGGAATGCTTTCGTTGATTTAAGCAACGAAGTTTCGAGGTCGTGAGGCGGAAAATCCTCACGATCACATTCGGAATTTTGATCGTCTTTTGGCCACGAGCTAGTTTTAGAACTTCGACACCGATGTCGTCAAGCTTATGCTTTTTCCGTACTCGCTCGATGGTTCCGCCAAGGATTGGTACTAGAAAGAGCCACCTAATTCGATACTTACGTGGAAGGATCTCGTTTCCAAGTTCGTTAATCATTTTTTCCCACCATCTAAGACGGCGTTTTTAAAAAACGAGATTACGAGATTTGAGCAATAACCGAATGAATCTTTTAGAGACGCGTGGGATCGTTTTAAGAAATTGCTTAGGCAATGCCCTCACCATGGATTTTCCGAGTTACACCAAATCGACACGTTTTACAACGGTCTTAGTTTTCAAGAACAAGATTCGTTGAATTCTTTAACACCCCCAATTTACATTGCGCAGCGGAAAATACACAATTGGGTGTTATTTACAAACTTCATCTTATGACACTTTAAATGACCCAAAAACAGTATATTTAAGAATAAATATGGAATAATTTAAATCAATGTCTAAAACCTTCAATCCCAAGTAAAATCAGTTTAAAATATATCAAAGTAGCGTACAGGTTCCCCTAGGATCTTAATCAAACAACAAACCTTTTACCAAAATATTTGACCATTTCCTAAATGTTTATGACAATAGGGAAAGAAATCCTGTTTTAGACCAAATTACTACAAAAGCAATCCCGCAATCCTTCTCCAGCAAGCTCCGCAAATCACAACTTCAAGTACCTGAAATACATGCTTAAAATCATCAACACAAAGGTTGAGCAAGTCTATAGGTTTTACAAAATCATAATTGAACACATCGTAAAAATCATCAACAATTGTTTAACAGAATTGTGGCCATACAATCTATCAATCAGGTATAATATATAATATAGTTATTGAATTGTATTAAGCTCATGACACCGACCCTTAACTTAGTCACCCACGCCAAATGCCAGCATGACTAGATAAATTACCAGTGTCCCTACTAGGGTATTAATTGCAAGAATACCAATTCCCATTCACGTAAAATTATCCTTCCCAGCGGGTTACTCAACGTAAAGCCCTGATCTCAGATAGGATTGTCAGCCCAATAGTACTATTATTAGAATAAGCGTCTATTCCCAACTCGCAACATCAAGTCAGAAGATAGTTAACGGCTCATGAATTTAGGGTCTTATGCAATTAGGTACTTATACAATTCATTTCATCAAAGGCAACATCGGGTCCAACAATTACTCATGACATGTGTTCATTTTACTTCAAATAGCATGTATCCCCCTCGCGGGTTTTAAAATCATTAAAACAAGTGGAAAGCGAGGCTATAGACTCACCTGTAGTAATAGCAGTAGTAAGACGATCTTCGACGATAGTTGATACCCGGTAAACACAAAAACCGCAACCTATTAAATAAGGCGCGTTCATCAATAATAACTCGAATAAAATCCATACTTAGTAATATCAAACCAAAAATCATAAAATCAAAACCAATCCAAAATAAAGTAATACAAGTGACCTTTTTATTTCGTTCTATATATTTATTATTAGTTAACTCCGTCGATAAAAATCTGCCGGTACACATCAAATGTACAAGCTCATTTACCCCACTTAAACACGTCAAATTTTTATGATACTAATCAGTAACTTCACTTACTATATATAGAAAGCCCTGTTAAAAACTCATCAAAAGATTTTACTTTTAAAGTTCCCTGCCCGACACATCTTTGAACTACAAAAACCGGACAGTTTTACGTCAACAATACTTATAGTCTTTTAACACATTTATTTTTCTCCGTTTATGAAACCGACACTCAACTTTGAAAATAACTTGACATCCTCATACTTAACCTTAAAAATCAGTCCTTGACACATTTCAAAATCCATTTTATAGTCCCCGAGATTCGATCCAAATATCGACAACAATTATATATTGTGTCGGTACTCGTCTCCCGGTACACGAATTAATCAAACTAACGTAACTTTTCGCTCGTTTGGAGCTACAAGTCCTACCTTATACCAAAACGAAGGTAAAAACATCCTCTACAACAATATCTAACTAGTTCATCTCAAACTCAAACTCATATTTTCAGAAAATTAAACTTAATAATCTGCCTAAAAATACATCTTTAAATATCACCCAAAATCAGTTTTTCACCACATTTTAACCTCATTTTTACCATTATAAGCATTCCTACATTACTAGTTCATATCATAACACCTTAAATCATCCTAGATGATCAAATCATCAAAACCATACTCAAAAATAATAACATGCAATCAATAAAACATGTACATATGAACATAAACACCTACTTACAACAACAATTTAAGATCAAACATCAAGAATTTCATCCAAAAATGGGTTTTATAAAAATGTTAATGCATGTGGGAAATTTTCATACCATGTGTAGGGAATGAAGAAACTAAGATGGGTCTTTGATTAGAATTTATAGATTCAAGCTCAAAATAAAAAAAATGGTGGTGTTTGTGTGGTGTGGGGGTGACGGGAAGAAGAGGGAGGAGAGAGGGGAGAGAGATTTTGGTGAGTGGAAGTGAAATGTGTGTGTATTTGTGTTTAAAAATTTCTTTTATATGGGGAAAGTTTAGGGTAGTTTTTGCCAATTGTGATTCTTTTGGAACAAAGTGTAAATACTTTGTTAAAAAGTGGGAAATGACTATTAGTCACTTTTGAAAAATTTTACGGGTCTCGGGTTTCATAAAAATGCTTCTCAAAACATAAAACGCACTCAAAATGATATATTATATAGTCCCGGCACGACTTAATACGACATTAAAATAAAAACGTCAAAATATTAAACATCGACATGTTTAAAATAAAACGTAAAATTTCTCGGGTATCCGTCGATATCGTCATCACTAATAATCCTCGCAACTCGTCAAAACGTAAAAATAAAATTTCAACATCATCCAAACCAATTTACCAATCATCATGAAAATCAACCTCGTCAAAATATTTCAAAAATATACGTAAAAATATAATTAAATAATGACCACGGTTTTTGGGTTGTTACAAATTCCGTCGCCGGTGGCAACTTTTTGTGTAAGACTCCGAAAGATGCATTAATGATTATCGATAATCGATCCAAAGTTTACCAACTCCGCAACGCACCGAGTGTTGCCAATGTCGCCAATGTTAGTAATTCTAATCGGGACATTGAGAGGGTTGATGTGAAAGTCGATAAGTTGACGAATGTGTTTATGTCGTTCTTAATCGAGATGCAAAAGAAAGACGCTCCGCTACGGTGAAAGCGGTTGAGGCATCGTGTACGTTTTGCGGTGGACCACATAATTATTACGAGTGTGCGGCTACGGATGGCCAAACGTCGAGTGTAAACGCGTTAAAAAACAATTTTTCAAATCAAAATCAAAATAACGTCGGTCCATCGCAACAAACGAACAACAACAATCAAGGCAATAATTTTAATCGAGGAAATAATTTTTCCAATCAAAACCGTAACAATTTTCAAGGAAATAATCATGGTAATCAAGGCAGCTATAATCAAGGTCAAAATTTGAATTGGAAAAATCGAGGTTTTAACAACAACAATCAAAACCGGAATTTTAATAATGGGCAAAATTCAAATTTTCGAACAACGCTAATCAAGGGAACAATTTTCAAGGGAATCAAAACCAAGCTTTGAATCAAAACTTTAATGGCTCAAATGATTTTCAAAATTACGTTAAATCAAATGACGCTAATATGAAGAGATTAGAAACGCAAATTGGTGATATGAAAAACGAATTTTCCAACACGTTGAGAGGACAAAACAACAAAATTGAACAAGGACAAATCGACATAAAAAGATGTTTTCTGCTATTATGAACAAGGCCTCGGGTGCGTCATCGAGTTCGTTACCTAGTAACACCGTTGCAAATCCGAAGGAACAATGTAAAGCCGCCTCGTCTCGTGAGAAAAGTCGTGTGATTACCCCTAACCTTGATGGATTTAGAGTTGTTCCTTCTTCTCAACCCTCGACTTCTAAGACGCCTTCATGTTCTAAAGTCGACGAGGTAAACGTGACGACCAAGGAAAAGAGTGCATACCCTCGTGTACCTCGAATTCCATCCACGGTTAAAAAAGAGAGCTTTGTTGACCTTACCAAAGTAACCCTTGAAGAAATTGTGCTTCGATCCTTCTAAAAAAACCAAAAAGGCAAATGTCGATAAAGGAAGAGGATCCGGGCCAATTTCTACTACCTTGTGATTTTTACGAGATTGAGGGATGTTTAGCCCTTGCCGATTTAGGTGCTAGCATCAATCTCATGCCTCATTCTCTTTGGAAATTGATGAGATTTCCTAGTCTTACCCCCATGAAGATGACAATCAAGCTTGCAAATTGTACAACTTTAATACCAACTGGAATAGCCGAGGATGTCTATGTAAGAGTCGGAAAGTTTGTTTTTCCGGCGGATTTCATTATTTCCGATTACGAGTGTGACCCTAAATGTCCCATTATTTTAGGCCGGCCATTTTTATCAACGGCTCGAACCGTAGTCGACGTCCACGAGGGAAGACTCACTATGAGATATGCGGAGGAACAAATGGACTTTTTCACGAATAAATCCCAAGTTTCAAATGATCATGACAAAACCGAGGTTTCAAAACCCAATGTTTCAAATTCTAATGATTTCAAAATGTAGCTTTAGCGGAAAATATGAGGCTTGATATATGTTTTGAAAGAATTAAAATGAACGGTTTTAAAGATGACAACTTTAATGATAACAAATACGTCTACCTAATTCAAAAGGGTATTCGTAAATTTATGGATGAAAAATCATTGTGGGATGTATTGAATGAAACAAGTGAACAACCAATTCCGAAGGGCGACGTTAGTGCCATCACGACATTGACCAAAATGGACTCGTCTTCACCACCTTCGGAGGACCACGTCTTTGAGGCTTCAACTTCTAACTCCATCGAAGTGCCTCCTTTTCCTAGCCCAACACCCGTTGAGGCTAAAGGTTTCATCGACATCGATCCTCTCGTCATAGAAAAGTAACCTAAGCATAGCCCTAGGGCTTGTATGACCATGGTTGTGAGTGCTCACATCGACTCTTTTTTTTACGATGACGATGGCGATCTTTCCGAGATTGATCACGTGCTTCAAAATCCACATGCCATTTTTGAGGATTATCCTAAAAAGACCTCTTTACATGGGAAGTACGATGATTACGAGTTTAATCCCGAGATTGAGGAAATTATCGAACGAGAGCTAGATCTTTTGCCTCCACTTCCACCTACGAGTGAGGTTGATGTTTCCAAAATCGAGGATGAACTTAATGAGTTGGAACGTCTTATTTTTGATGACGAACCAACTCACGTGACCCAAAATCCAATTCTCGAGGAGTTACCTAATCAACACTCCTCAAATGAGAATTACGTTTACCACATTCGTGAGGATTTAACTTATCAACAATCCCCACAAATGAATGATGGTTTTGTGCTTGATCGTGATCTTTTCGAGAGAGTTTCTAAGATACTCAATGAGGGGAATGACAAACCTTGGTTTGACAAGCCAATCTTTGATGAAGAAATCGGAGAGATCGACGTTCATGAGGATGACAAATATGTAGACCCCGAGTGGGCGGTGTTCTTTGTTGACAAACGTTTTGAGAACTTATGCAATCCACCACCCCCTAACAACGACTTAAATGTGAGGATTTTTAGCGTGACTAATGTTGAGTTTGAAACACCAAATATTTTCGACATCATTCAATCGGGTTTTCATAGAGAGTTTTTAAACGATGAAAAAGGAAAAGATTTTAAGATTGATTTAAAAGATTTTTCTAAATGTCTAACTCCGTCATCACCGCGTTGTATGAGTGCTACCACCTCGTCTACTCCTTTTGACGATGGTGTGTGTGGATTTAGTGTGGGGGAAGCCCCTTATGTTCCCTCACATTTCTCCACCGAGGACGAGATCTTCGATCCCAGAATTGCTTGTAAAGGGAAATCTCGGTCTTCCACCGATGCAATAAATGGAAATCTTATTCATTTGCTTGGTGTGAGTCTACCTCGAGTAGCTCATAGGTTTGTCTTACCCATTGCCCCACCTTTCTACTTCTCATCTATTTTATTCTACCTCTTTGAGGTTCTAGCACGTGTTGAAGTGGCGTTATTTAGTTTATCCCATGACAACAAGGACGCCATCTTCGATCCCGGTATTTTGCATCATCAAAGGACTTAGTCCTTTATACTGGTTGCTTTTGGGCATTGTTTATCATGTAAGCCCCACCAAAAATGACCATACCATGATTATCCCTAAAAGATCATATTTATGGGGATTCGAGTCGAGCTTTTGACTCGGTTATAAAAACAAGGTACCTCGTGGGGGATTCTCATGCTTATCCTTGTAAATATTATCGTTTTTCTAATAGTGTAACGAGGGGACTTGTGCTCTTCCAACCTTTGTTTCGTGGTCGTTTGTGATTGTGATTCATTAGGTTCATCGTCATCATTAAATCCTCTCATGTTCGTTTTACGAATCACTCGAGCTTCGATCGTTGCCTTTGGAGATTCCGATATCCGATGATATCCTTTTATGTTCTAACGTTTATCTTATTAGCATAATTCACAAACGACTTTTAGGTTATTCGTTTTACCCTTTCTGTGCTCGAGATTAAGCATTCGACTTCGTCTCTAGTATGGGGGTGTTTTACCCCTAGACTCGAAATATTGAGGAAAATGTTTAGTTTTAGTATGGGGGGTGAGTAGATACTTCACCTTGCTTACGTCATCACGCAATCCAATTTTAATCTTTTTGTTATCGTTTCATTGCAAAATAAGGCTAAAAATGGCCAAATTTTAAATTTTTTCTTGTTTTTCATAAGTGTTTAAGACACGAATGTAGGTTTCCGATGGTGAGAATAAGAGTAATTTTTTACTCGACCGTGCGTGGTGAGCACTTTTAGCTTCGATTCCTTAACTTTAATTAGGCTAAGTCTCTTAAATGAGGACGAGAAATGATAGAGTTAATTATAAGTTACGTAATCTTTCACGATCTCATGTGTAGTAATTATTAACTTATTCTCCCCACGCTTTTGTTTAAATAAATGCAATAAGTAAGGTCGTACAATTTAAAAGGTTACTTAGCTTCTAGCCCAAGATCGTTTAAAAGTTGCTCGTGTTCGAATAGAGTTCATATCCAAGGCATAACTTATTGAAGCGAGATGCGAAGATTGGCAAAGTTCCAAAAAGGCCCTAACAAGGCATGAGGAGCTCCATTTTGTTGCTAAAGATCCAAGATGATGTGAAGTATCATTATTCCAAAATCAATATGAAGGATCGAGACACACGACAAGAAGCAATATACTCCCCTAAAGATCATGGAGAAGTCTATCTAAAAAGTAACTAACAAGGTATAAGGATAAATATATCCAAGTCCAAAAAGGAGGCGGATCGTTGTATATTAAAATCCCAAATAAAGATTGAAGAAAAATGATAAAGTCGTGGTCCAAGTTTAAAGAAATTCCATATATGAAGAGAAGACCATTATTTCAAGAACGTCTTCCAAGATTTGAAGTTCGAAACACATGCCAAATATCGGTCCGAGAAAGGTCTCAAATCGTGAAACGAGTTATGCCAAGATATGAACTTAAGGAGATTACGAGAATCCGTTTTAAAAGATCGTGTCCTTTAGCTAACTATCAATTAAATCATGATACTTTATTTTTGGCCTTAATAAAATATCGAAATAAGTCAATAGGCTGAAAATCTAACCGACATGATATGTTTTATAACATCCAATAGTTTTGGTTAATGTAATATCCATGTTCATAAACAAAAGGTGATTTTACTCAGAATTTTTTGCATTTTCACTATACTACATGACTGACTTATGGATCTCACTATCACAATTTCCACATCAACATATGCCTATATGTTGCAAACACTATGTATATATCAAGTCCGAGTTCTAAAAGTTATCATATTAATAAACAATGAATAAGAACAACTTAAATATAACAAAGATACCCTAAATTCCCATAGAATCCCTTATAAACTACTCTATTTCAAGCAATGTAATGATAAAATGACAATGTACTATTATTAAACACTCTAGACTAGTTCTAATCCACCAAATAAAGGAAAGTTAAATAATCACAAAACACTAATATTCACTAATCACAAGCTAATTACAAGAAGTTACCTAAAACCAAGATTAGCATATAAAATCTAATCTATAGTGAATTAGACTCTAATCTTTTGCAACAAAACATAAAACTCAACTAAGTATCATAATATGATCATACATTTATCTTGAACCAAGTTACAAATTATTAAAGCATAAAGTACAAGTTTTCAAAGCATATAACCTTAATCTTATTTAAATAACCCTAGAATATGACCAACTCATATAAACCCTCAAACTATGGATGTAGAACCCATAGAAGTCATAAACATATCATATAAGCCCTAGAATAAGCATACATAAGGATATAAACCCTAATTACCCAAGTTAGAAAATCATTAGGATTAATGACCTAAAAACGCTAATATTAAGAAATCTACATGGAATCACTACCTAGTTCTTTTTGTACAAGTCTACAAATACTCATAGGACTTCATTAAGGTTATAAGATGATATTAAGACAATGTAAAAGTACCCTAATGCACAAGGTACAAGATTTCAATGCATGACTTATAAATTTGGTCAAAATAGGTATTTTCACTCTTTAGACACGTTTACCCTAACTAAACCCTTAAACCAAGTGTGATAACTTAATTGGACACTTAATACACAATGTATAGGACCTAAATTAAGTTTACATCAGTAGCTAAGAGTAGGATAATCACATTTTCTAAGATTAAACCCTAGATCATTAGAAAACCCTAATCTACAAATGTATACTTCCCATTTTCACATCAAACCTTTGTTAAACTTTAAAACAAGGACCCAAATATCTTAAATAGAATGTCTAAACCCTAATTAAGACCTAATCAATCACTAATAACTTTCCTAAGCCCTTAATCACCAAAAACACAAAGCATAAGTTACAAGCCCTAGATTTTGAATCCGGTTTTTTATTTTCCCTCCAAAACTCATTTTCAAACCATTTCCCTCTATTCCAAGTTTTAAAAACTGATATTTATTCATCCTAAGAAATTTTAGGAGTGTGAAAAGTAGGTGGATCACCTCCTTGCTTGCTACACATCACCATTCTTATCAACATGTTGCCGTGACACATTTTAGACCACAAGGAAGGATTAGGACTAAGCTACAAGCTATGAACTTATGTAGATCGTCACTAGCCTTCATTAGTGACCCCTCTATCGTTATTACATGTTTGAATGCAAAACTTGGAGGCTAAGGGTCATAACAAGTATAAATAGGGGCGTATGTCTTCATTTGAAACTTGTACCCCGTTACCTTTGTATCTCATACCCATTATCCATTTCCACCTCTATATACGTCTTAGGACATCCCACAAGACCAAAAACCAGGTCTAGAAGCTAGCCATTGAAGCTCTTGAAGCTTTGATAGCAAGTTGTGTTCATAAGAAGCCATAAGGAGCCATTTTGGAGCTACCTAGGTAAATCTATGTTAACCAAGGCTTTGATCTTGTTATAAAGTTTATTTAGACATTTTATAATGCCAAAATTATTTTAGAAATATAATCTAAAAGAAACTAAGTCATTTCATCATTTTAAATGAAAGTTATAAGTTAAAGATGTCTTAAAACCCTAGTTTTGTAATTTACATGAAATAATGAGCAAAAACCCATTTCAAAAGCTATAATTCTGAAGAAATATTTTTATTATGATTATAAATGTGTTCATAAACTTTGTTTTCAAATCCTAGATCATTTGGATCATTTTTGAGCTTGTTATGTAATTTTTACAAGTTTAGGGACTAAAACTATCATTTTTGAAACTATAAATCATTTTTGGCCAAAAGTGTCATTTTATGAAAATAAAAGCTATAAGAATAACTTTTGTAAAGTTTGAGACCCTAAGGTTAAATGATGAAGGTTTAAATTGTAATTTATGAAACTTTATACTTAAAGGGTAAAAAGTGTAATTACACCAAACTATAACAACAAGGACTATTTTTGACAACATTGAAACTCAAGATGTAATAAAACATGTTGTGTCATGTTAGTAGGGAGCTTTGTACAAAGATATTCCATCTCGATATTACGTTCTGACTGAGTGGTTGGGTTTACGATTTAAAGTGCCCTCGCTCCTCAAACGTTTATAGAATGGCTTCTGAGTATGATGACCCGAACACTGATACTATTACTCCAAAAATCTATTCAATCAAAGAATTTCAATTAAAGAAAATGAACTCAAGACTAACACTTGATATATATGCATATTGTGTGTCAATCCAGATTCCGTGAGAAGGTTGTGGTTGGATAATCAAAAGACTCTATAGGCTAAGGTGAGTTTATAGCCTCACATTTTAAAAGCTTACAAAAAATTTGAAAACCAGTGAGGGGGATATATGCAAAACTGGAATACAAGTGTTATTGTATGCTGCCTATATGATTATTGACACTATGTTTACTTGTTGCCATCCAAAGTCCCTTTTTAATCGTGAACCGCTAATCATTTAATGAGCGCTAATATCGTGAATAGTTCTATTGGAGATTGACATCTCCTATCTGGTCAAGTCACACTTTTTAGCAGCTAATGGTCCATTCTTAGGCTAAATAGATATACTTTATTTTGCATAACTCAGGATAGTCTGGCAATCTTCCTGCTTAAGGGCAATTTGTTGGATTTTTCCGATAATGTCTAGTAGCGGGTCATGAGCTAGTGTAATAAGAATCGATGAATTTAAAACTGGGTGTATAACACCGTAGCCCGAGAGTCATACTTGTATTCAACTGATGTTTAAAACCTATAAATTCACTCAACCTTTGTGTTGATTTTAAGCATATATCTCAGGTGAATGAAGACTGGTGTGCTATGGAAGGTGGTGTCTTGAATAAGTTATCATTTTATCAGTAAAACTAGATCTTTGGGAAACCTGTGTTTGTACAGCGTATGTACAGTTGTTTATTAAACTCTGATTTAAAATAAATGAATGATAACATTTGTTTCATAAAAATGTCTTTTTAGCATTTTCTATTATTGTGAGTATGGTACTATGAAGTAATACCCCTGATCAATGTTCCGCTGCGTAAAGGTAAAAAGGGGGTGTTACAGATTAGCATCAGAGCTTGTAGTTATAGAGAATAAGGTTTTCCTAAACTATAACTAAGATTTTAAAAATTCAAGACTACCAGCCATCAGCAGCGCCAGCGTAAGATTTTTATTCCTTTAGAAGCATATCTTATGTTATTATGTTATAAAAACTACAAGGATGTCTACTTCCACCTATTTTCTCATCTCCGACGATGATGAAAGAGAAATTCTGATGTTCGCTCCATCTTCCACGGATGTGCGTGTTCCGAATTTGTGTTTTTACGATACTCCTGAAGTACTAGAATATTTCTCACATCAAACTAAAGTGATGAATAGTATACCTTCACCTACGTCTCAATTTCTGTTACCTGAGGATCTTTATTCGTCTCCCAATCGAAGTCGTGAAGAGCCTTATGAAACTCAAGAGGTCTCTAGAGCACGGATTGTGGAAAAGCATGACCGGAAATTATCTGCAATTGCACGTCATCTCGATGCAATTTCCTTAGAAGCTTTTAGAATATTAGAAAGTAATGTTAGAAATTTAATAAGAGGAGGAGCATAAATTGAAGAGCATTTTACGCAGTTGGAATATAAAATGGACGTTACCCGACACCGTAATATTAAATTGAGTAAAAGAATGCATCATTTTGAAGTAGCAACGACAAGACTTAATAAGGAGAACGCTGAACTGAGAGAAGGACTTGCGAGAACTGGGCTTAGTTTAGAAATACTCATTTAAGATCTCAAAACTACCCAACAATCTGACTCCGGATATATTTTGGACAGAATTAAGGAGATTAAAATGAGGAATTAAGCTTAGAAATATGGTCTCAGTTTGTAAATATGTACATTTTTCTTTATGTAACAGTGATGCTTATCGTGTAAATATGAACGATAAGTTGTTAATAAATAAAGAGTGTGCTTTTGTTATTGAAACTCTTGTCATTTTATCATAATTCGTATTATGAATCCACATATATGAATTTGTTAAGAAAACTGTCATTCATATAAATCCTCATATATGAATTCCCAAAAGAAAGAGATCTCGACAATGATATATTAAATTTATTCCATACTCCACGTATAAAAATTTAATATCCAAGTGTTATTATGTGGTAGGATGGCTCCTACAAGAGCATCAAAATCTGCGACAATAAATATGACACCTGGAGAAATAAGGTAATTGGTTGCTGAGAGTGTGACTGCAGCTTTGCAAGCACAAGCCACCAATGTAGCCGGAGCAAGTAATGGAAATGCTGCTAGAAGAGAAGTTCCTGTTGAAAGAAGATGTACTTACAAGGATTTCATGAACTGTCAGCCTTTTAACTACAAAGGATCTAAAGGAGCTGTTGGACTTATTCGCTGGTTTGAGAGAACTGAATCAGTATTTGTTCACAGTGACTGTTCTAAGGATTATAAAGTGAAGTTTGCTACGGGTACGTTAATAGAAGAAGCTTTGTCTTGGTGGATTGCTTATGTACAACCCATTAGGATCGAACAAGCTTATCGTATTCCATGGAATGAATTCAAAAATATGCTAACTAAGAAGTATTGTCCTCGCAATGAGATTAGAAAAATAGAGGAGGAATTCTATAATTTAGTAGTGAAGGAGAATAATCTTAATGCTTATATCCGAAGATTTCAGGAACTAGCAACACTATGTCCTAACATGGTGCCTAATACTGAAAGGTTGATGGAATCTTTTATTAGAGGATTGCCTAGAAACATAGAAGGGAATGTTACCGCCTCTAAACCCTAAACGTTAGAGGAAGTTATCACCATTACTCAAAGGTTAATGGATCAAGTGATAAGATATAATCCTGCACCAATGGCAATCAATAACAAGAGGAAGTTTGATGATAGGAGGAATTTTCCTATTAATCATAATTTCCAGAAGAATAGTTTTCGTAATTATAATCAAGGCAATAATCGTCAACAACAGAACAAAAGAAATAATGTTTCTAAAGTTTATGCTGTGACTACGAACACTGGTTATAATGGAAGACAACCCTTTTGTCAGAAATGTTCTCGACATCACACAGGGCTTTACACTATCAAGTGTCAGAACTTTGGAAAAACAGGACATCAGACAAGATTCTACAGAGGTAAAGGACCAGCTACTGGGAGTAATCAAATTCTGGTAACTAAGGTTTGCCATAACTGTGGAGAAAAAGGTCATCTGGTAAATGAGTGCCGTAAAGAGAGCAATAGCAGAGGAAAAGCTTATTTGTTGAACGATACTCATCAAGATCAGAATACGGGTACATGTATGTTTAATCTAAATCAACATCTTGTTAAAGTAATATTTGACTTAGGAGCTGATAGAAGTTTCATATATGTTAAAATTGCTGCTAAGTTAGGTATACCGACTGTTTCCATGAATACTAAGTACGATGTAGAAATGGCCGATGGAAAAATAGTTAACACTAATACCGTTATTCAAGGATGAATCATTTCTTTATTACGTCACTCCTTTGAAATCGACCTTATGCTAATTAAACTCGGTAGTGTTGACGTAGTCATAGGGATGGATTGGTTATCTAAATACCATGCTAAAATCTTATGTGACGAGAAAGCCGTTCATATTCCTATTAACGGTGAAGTTTTGGTTGTCCATGGTAAACGAAGTAAGACTCAACTAAATCTCATATCATGCTTAAAGATAAATAAGTATGTATCCCGAGGTAGTCAATTTTTCTTAGTTCAAGTGACGGAAAAACTGCAAGAAGAGAAGCGACTAAAAGATATTTCGATAGTTAGAGACTTTCCCGAAGTATTTCCCAAATAATTACCAGGTTTGCCACCTGAACGTCAAGTTGAATTCCAAATCGATTTGATACCAGGAGCAACACCAATTGCTAAAGCGCCTTATCGATTAACACCTTCGGAAATACAAGAATTGTTAAGTCAAATCCAAGAACTAACTGATCAAGGATTTATTAGAGCAAGTATATCGCCGTGGGGAGCTCCAGTCTTATTTGTGAAAAAGAAAGATGGATCTTTTAGAATGTGTATCGATTATCGTGAGTTAAACAAACTTACTATAAAGAATCGTTACCCATTACCTAGAATAGACGAATTATTTGATCAACTTCAAGGATCAAGCGTATATTCGAAAATTGATTTACGGTAAATTTATCATCAATTAAGAGTTTAGGAAGACGATATTCCTAAAACTACTTTCAGGACATGATACAGACATTATGAATTTCAAGTTATGCCTTTTGGTTTAACCAATTCACCAGCTGTTTTCATGGACCTCATGAACAGAGTGTGTAAGCCTTACTTGGACAAATTTGTAATCGTGTTTATCGATGATATTCTTATTTACTCTCGTAACAGAGAAGAACATGCCAAGCATCTTGGTATAATTCTCGAGTTACTTAAGAAGGAGGAGTTGTATGCGAAGTTCTCGAAATGCGAATTCTGGATCAATGTTGTTCAATTCCTAGGACATGTCATTGATAGCCAAGGTATTTGTGTGGATCCTGCGAATACTGAAGCTGTGGAAAATTGGAGTAAGCCTAGTACGCCTACGGAAATTGGACAATTTTTAGGACTTGCTGGGTATTGTAGAAGATTTATCGAAGGTTTTTCAAAGATTGCTAACGCTTTGACAGAAATAACTCAGAAGAACAAACAGTTTATCTGGGGAGATAGTCAAGAGATAGCTTTCAATTATTGAAACATAAGTTGTGTGAAGCACCTATCCTAACATTACCAGAAGGTAACGATGACTTTATCGTTTACTGTGATGCATCTATTTAAGGAATGGGAGCAGTGCTTATGCAAAGGAATAAAGTTATTGCTTAAGCATCAAGGTAGCTTAAACCAAATGAGAAGAATTATACTACTCATGATCTAGAATTAGGAGTAGTGATATTTCTCTTAAGATCAGGAGACATTACCTCTATGGTACGAAGTGTGTAGTATTTACCGATCACAAGAGTCTTCAATATATTCTTCATCAGAAAGAATTGAATATGAGACACTGACGTTGGTTAGAATTACTTGCTGATTACGATTGTGAAATTCGTTATCACCCAGGTAAAGCCAATGTAGTAGCTGATGCTTTAAGTCGAAAGGAACATGTTAAGCCGTTACGAGTTAAAACATTAATGATAACTCTTTTACCGAAGTTACCTACCCAAATTCTCGAAGCGCAAGAAGAAGCACTTAAAGTAGAGAATGTTGGAGCAGAGAAATTAAGAGGAATGGATAAAGAATTTGAAGTTCGTCTAGATGGAATTCGTTGTATTAAAAATCGTAGTTGGTTACCTTCCCATGGTAATTTACGAGATTTGATTATGCACGAGTCTCATAAATCAAAGTATTCTATACATCCTGGTTCTGACAAGATGTATCAAGATCTGAAGAAACTCTATTGGTGGCCTAACATGAACGCAATCATAGCAGAATACGTTGGCAAGTGTTTAACGTGTGCAAGAGTTAAAGCAGAGTATCAAAAACCATCCTGTCTATTGATACAACCAGAGATTCCAATATGAAAATGGGAAAAAATTACGATGGATTTTGTGATTAAATTACCTAAGACATCAAATGGACATGACACCATCTGGGTTATTGTCGATCGTCTTACAAAATCTGCAGGATTTCTTCCTATTAAAGAGACTGATAGTATGGAAACTCTTTCGAGATTGTACATTAAGGAAATAATCTCACAACACGGAGTGCCTGTATCTATTATCTTAGATCGTGATAGTCGTTTTACATCTATATTTTGGAGATCGATGCAAAGTGCCTTAGGTACTCAATTGGATATGAGTACGACATATCATCCACAAACAGATGGACAAAGTGAAAGAACGATTCAAACTCTCGAGGATATGCTTAGAGCTTGTGTGATAGATTTTGGAAAAGGATGGGAGAAACATCTACCTTTAGTAGAATTCTCTTATAACAATAGTTATCATGCTAGTATTAAATCAACGCCTTTCGAAATACTTTATGGAAGAAAGTGTAAAACCCGCATGCTTTTACCATGCATAGTACCCTTAGGATCGTACGTACTAGATTAAAACTTTCCTAATATAGCATGATTACGATTACGTGTTAGGAGTTTACGTATTACGTACGTGTTAGAACACGATAAGTATTTACTATGCACGATCACGTAATAATTATTTAACGATAATTAATCACGAACATGCGATCATGAAATCATGAACGTAATTAAAACACGAACTATTATTAATTACGTATATATATTTATTACGAGCGTAATTAAATATATTAGGTCACGGTAATTATTTAACGAGAACACACAAAACGCAAACACAAATAAACACGAACAAACACGTAAAACACGAACACGAGAACACACTTATTAATTAGACACGGAAAATGATCGGGTTACCCCTTGTGGGCCCCATTCCCACGAAATTTAGGAGGGAGGATGGGCTTAGCCCATCAATTTTTACTAAAAAGGGGTTAAATATTTTTACACTACTCATTTTTAGTTTTACAGAAGATTTAGAAAAAAAAAACCCTAAAAACCCTCCTCCTTCTCCTCTTTGTGCCGCCACATTAAGAACACCACAAGGAGGTGGTTTGTGATCTTGGATCTTGGAAATCAATGGTTTGTGATCTTGGATCTTGGAAATCAAGTTGGTGAGCGTGTTTGTTCTTCATCCTTTTGATCCACGAATTCGGTAAATCCTTTTTAAACCTTTTCTTTTGATTTAATCTTTTTATAAATTATGAACATGAGATGTTTTTACAAAAACATAATAATTAAGCATAGATCTAACATGTTTTGGTGTTAAATAAAATCAAAAGGTTGTTTTTAAGGGGTGTTTGTTTTGGCCGCAGGCAGCAACCGAACCCGAATGGGTTTCGGTTTGCCAAGCCGACCACCACCAAGACCATATGGTCTTGGTTGGTGCGTCTGGGTCCCACGGCAGCAAGGTAAACACGGGGTACCCCGAGTTGGTTCGGGGTACGGT
Source organism: Glebionis coronaria (assembly GCA_025667525.1). Lineage (NCBI taxonomy): Eukaryota > Viridiplantae > Streptophyta > Magnoliopsida > Asterales > Asteraceae > Glebionis > Glebionis coronaria. The sequence goes on along the minus strand of CM046874.1, from coordinate 54,621,524 downwards.
GTCGATTTCATGTTCGGTTCATGTTTTTAGCCTAGATCCGGTTCATGGTGTATGTTAGTTTTTTTTTATGTTTATGAACTTATGTTAAAATTAAATTAATAAAATGATGTGATTAATTTAATAACATGACTTAGGTTATTAATTATTAATGATCGTGAAATTATTTTAACCTAAGTATTTATATATTTAAGACTTATAATTAATTAATTATTTTAAAAACCATGATTATAATTAATTAATTAACATGACTTAGGTTATATTATTAATAAATAATAATACATGTTTTAACCTAAGTAGTTAACTTTATTTAATTAAAAACATGTTATACTTTAATTAAATATTTTAACCTATAGTTTAATTAATTACATGAAATAATTATTAAACTATACAATATACCATATGACTTAGAAAATAATCATGAAAAACACTTAGGCTTATATACTTAGCTTATTTAACCAGCTTATTTCTAATTATGGAAACTTTCTATTTTTAGAAACTTAATTAAATAAGGCAGCTAATTTATTTATGGAAACCAGCTATTTTTAGAAACTTATTTATTTCAGGCAGCTAATCTATTTATGGAAACTTATTTAAATAAGGCAGCTAATCTATTTATGGAAACTTTCTATTTTTAGAAACTTATCTATTTTAAGCAGTAAATCTATTTTTGGAAACTTTCTATTTTTGGAAACTTTCTATTTTTGGAAACTTTCTATTTTTTGAAACTTTCTATTTTTGGAAACTTTCTATTTTTGGTAACTTTCTATTTTTTGAAACTTTCTATTTTTGGAAACTTTCTATTTTAGGAAACCTGTTATTTTTGGAAAGTTACTTATTATTACACAGTAAGTATAATAACACATGAAATACCAGAAATACTTAATCAGATTAAACTGAATATAAGATAAAACACAGTTTAAGGCTTAGAAACAGTAAAACATGGTAAGAACACATAAAATAAGCTAAGACATGACATATAACCAGCTATGTATTTAGTAAGCAGATACTTATTCATGTACGTATTTATGTAGCACTAGTGATTCGGAAGTAGGATTCTCGCAGTTCGTCTTTCTCTTTCACTGGACATAAGGTACGGATTCCCGTCCTTTCAGTATGGACATTCTTTCCTTATTAGGATTCCCCGTATGCAGCCAACTGTTTTCCCGTAGTATAAGTTATGAGTTTGATTGCTTATGTTTAATTAAGATTACCTATAGCCATATACATGCATGACCAGTTTCACCTAGTTATGGAGGTACCATAACCATAACATTAGAGGCACTGATGTTATGACTTCACCACGGCGGAGTGATTGCTCGTGGCGTCCCTTCAGCTTTTGGCCATTTATTTATATTTATCATGTGGGGCGTATGGGTGCATCCTAGTTACATGTTTTCAGTCAGGATTTCATGGTGAATGTGGTGTGTGCCTTGCATCCTTCACAAGGAGCTGATCCCTCCTACCAAAAGCCAGTATATTAAATTAGAGGAAGCCCCTCTAATTTGCATGATGAGGTCACCCCTCCAAGTATTCATGCACGGTGGATTTTCATGACCTATATTGGCTAATGGTAAAATATGTTAAACAGTTTTCATAAGATAAACATAAGGCTTTTCAAACTATAAAACCAGTTTATTGAACATGTTCCAGGTTTTCCAGGACTTATGCATTTCCGCTGCTATTAAGTCTTTATTATGCTTAGTCATTCATACTATGTCTATATCCGTGCACTGAGCGTTTTGCTCAGCCGTTACTTTCCTTTCCATGTCCCAAAACGGCAGGTACCCTAGGAAAGACTCGAGCATTTGGAGGACGTGCATCGGATGGAAGCTGCTAGAGACTTCTTTTCCTGTTGCCTTCATATATTTATGCTTGTGTAGTCTTTCATTCATTTCTTTTGCTTTATTATGTTTTGGGCTTATGTTTGAGAACCGATGTTTGATTCCGGTTATCCCTATGGTCATGTAATGTTTTATACATTTATCCTTGTATGCTTTGATGACACGCCATAATTACGCGTGACATTTCCATTATCAAAATGAGGTGTTACAATTATGGTATCAGAGCCAAGGCTTCGACCTGTAGGCTCTAAAACTCGACCTGTGACTAGTGGGTAGTCACCAGGAGCTTCCTAAGTCAACGTCTGTTATTCTACGTATTGATGTTTTCAGCGCGTTGTTATTTTAACCATGATGTTTTCAGCACCTTGAGGTTTTAACCTTGAGGTTTTAACCTTGATGTTTTCCTCGATATTGTTTTGCTAATATGGATGGACAACCGTCATTCATATTTAGTTATGTGTCATTGTTCCATGCATAATGTTCCTCGTGAACAGTGGCTATGTGGACTGAACCCCAATAGTTCATAATTAGTCACAAAAAAATTTTTCTGATAAGTTTTGACATATGAGTTTCATTTATTTATGTTTCATGTATCATTGTTGCAGGGATTATGACTAAGTAATGGTTGGTACAGGACTGGCCCTATTTAGTCGCATGTGCTTTTATCGAAACTTTTAACTTTGGGACCGACCCATAGGCGTCCCCTCGCCATGTCTTTTGTTTTGGAACCGACCCATAGGCGTTCCCTCGCACATATAAAGGTTTTATAAACTACATTACGCATTCATGCACTGTTTTTCATGCATAAAATTTTTCTCATGATTTAAATTGGCATAAATTTTTTTTCATGCCCCCTCATAAGTTATTATGTTTTATGTCAAGTATGTTTTCATACTGTCATGGTTAACTTCAGTTTCATGCTGATTATGTTATACACTTCTTCTTGATAGATGGTTTCATGTTTCTTCATGATAATTCCGTCTTCATGTTGATTATGTTTTACGCCTCTTTTGTTATTTACGCTGTCCTGCAAGACATTGTTAGATTTCATTGAATCCTGCTTTCATGATAGTCATGGTTGGTTTTCATTGATCATGTTGTCAGGCAAATCATCGTTGAATTTTGTGTAACCACACTTTAGCGTTTCTCTATGCAACCAGAATGAGGTATATACTGGCATTGCCAGGTTATCATGATGGTTTTCCTAACCGTTTAAATGATATACTTTCTTTAGATCATGATAAATGATCGACCCCATACCGATCATTTCATGTGCATTCAACGTGTACTCCTTGTACCGTATTCCATGTGTATTACACGTACCTAAATCCATGTGTATTTCACTTGCAATACTGCACGAGTATTCGCTAGTCGATTCTGAATCACCTCAGGCGTATTTTCAATTGCTGATGTTCTACAAGATTGTTGATGCCGCTCATAACTGGGAGATGTTACTAAAGGTTGATGCTGCTGACGTTCGGAGACGCTACGAGATGCGGATGCTGTTCACAACCTGGAGATCCTACAAGACGAAGACAAAGGTGTCGGAGCAAAGCAATTGGACGAGAAGATGCTTCACCATCAGACGATTTCCATCAATCATTGTCCCTAATTCTTAGTTACATGTCATACGTCATTCAGCTGTCATTTCAGCCATATGAGTGCAAACCGGTACCAGCCGGCCACTCAGCTAAATAGTTACATGAATCACGGTCATGAGAATGACCGTCATGGAACTGACAGACAGGACGATAGTAACCACTACTATGACAGAAACTATCCTAGAAATCGCAACCGAGGCTCCGGCCGCGGACGTGATCAGACATACAAATGATCAGAAGTCCAACCGATCCGCCAATTCTGGCATATTAACCTTATATTGTGGTTATATTTGTTTCACATCTCGAGACACATGTCAAGACATCAGTCAAGACACATGTCTCACGTATACTTTCTGAAGACACATGTCAAGACACCAGTCAAGACATATGTCATGCTTATAGTTCCAAGACATGAGTCAAGACACATGACTCACGTCCAACTATGGAACATTTCTAAGAAATTCAGGGTACCCTCCAAGGGTATATCCATTTTGTTGTGCCATGTATTAATCAGGTCACAAGAATTTCAATACCATTATCCGCGTATCAGTGAGAACTGTCACGTTGTCGATGTCACTTTCATTCTTTCACCATACTTCATATATTCATGACCATGAAGGACGCCTTTCGTATTCCCACGTATACGAAGGTTTTCTTTCAGCTTAATGATGAGATCCAAGCTTCTAACACATTCCCTCGGACAGACACGAGATGAATTTTATCCTAATTATGTACTATGAACAGCACACCATGCTACGATTCATAATTATGTACAGTAATGTTCAGGCTCCTGAATACATTCAGCTTGATTTTCCATCGGGAAAATCGGTACAAATTATCTATGCTTACAAGCATGTGCGTTGTTAGCCATGGTCTCTAAAATTTACTAGCTGTCAGTAAGACACGACCACTTAAGTCTTCTACACATAGCCAGTTGATTATTCCAAAATCTTCCCATACATTCCAGGAGAACCTACAAGGAGAAGGATGGTACCATGAGATTATGTGTCGACTACCGTCGACTTAAACAAATCACCATTCATGACCGTTATTCTCCTCCACATATTGACAACATGTCCAATTAACCGTATGGTGTTAATCACTTTTCCAAGATCGAACTCATGATCATGCTGCCAACAGTGACGAATGAAACAGCAGGACATGTCCATGACTGCTATTCGTACACGACTCGGTCATGCTAGATTTATAATTTTGAATTAGTCTCATCAATGCTCCAACGGCATTATAAGAATGAGTTTCCACGAACTCATAGCAAATTCATCAATGTTTTCATTGAGGATAACCTGATTTCCTTTAAGCCTAGAAGAAGAACAGGAAGACCATATCTGAACTATGTTGCAAATTCTATGACAAGATAAATTTCACCCTGGAAATTTTTTCAATATCAATTATGTTTGATTACAGTGACACGCTGGATCACATGGATCTGCACGGTTAATCTTACTATGACTCAGCTTATGCGTGAAGGAGAGAACCCTACACTACATTAGGTGTTCTAGAAAATCCTACGCCAGGAGAAGTCTAGATTCAAAGACTCAGAGTTTCGCAAACTCCTATGTATCAAGTTCTACGAAGCAAGATACACTTACGTTCATATCTAAGTACCTGACATACCAACAGGTTAAGATAGGACACCAACAGACTGGGATGTTTTCATCATCTGAAATGGTGAACTAAAATGGGACAAGATCTCCACGGATTTTGGTTACCAGTTTAACGCAAACTCGGAAGAAGCATGATGCTATCTGTTTATTGCACACAGTTTGATCAAGTCTACGGAATCCTTACATCTGTTAGGATTTTAGAACCAACAGATTGATCGGACATTTTCCAGCCAAGGCTCATCCGATCACTTGGAAATTCCTCAGTTATCGGGTCAGACAAATATTCATAATTGTGCTCCTAATTTACTTCCCATCCTTGTTCAAATTTCACGACCTGCTTTCGCACTCGCGTTCATGACGCTATTCACGTTCATGATGGCATCTCGGCTTACGATTTTACGTTCATTTCGTTCTGGGAAGTTTTGCAAGAACTTGAGAGACCGGACCCAAGTTTAGTATAACTCTCCATCATCAGATAGACATTTCATGTCATATTCCACGTCTCACCTTGTAGCGTTTGGCGATACCGCCATTATATTCTATGTTCACGATATGTTTCACATATCATGTTCATTCTACGTTCCTCATATCATGATCAAGATAGGTTACACGTATCATGGATCACGATATGTTTACTCTCACTACACTCGCCATATCTCTACGTAGCACGTTCAAAAATTTTCACGTATCACGTTCAAAAATTTTCACGTACTACGTTTCTTTATGTCTCGCGCATCGTTTCTAGTTAACAGTTAAGTCGGATTGTCTTGCACCATAATGTTTCAGTTACTCTTACACGTTAATTCTTATTCCCTCGATCGAATTTAGGGGATCTACCTTACGTTGATAACCAGGAACTTCTTCGTATTCCAAGTCAAGGTTAGGAGGACCAAGACTTATCATTCGTGTCAAGATCTTATAAAGGAACCGTTCCAAGAGGGAAGCCACTTGGAAACGGACAAGTTCATCCGGACTTCTTATCCGTTTTCTCTTATCAATTAGATATGTCCTTTCAGCCACGTCACGTTCCATGTCCTTTTAAGACATGTCACGTTCCGCGTTCTTTCTGCCAGGTCACCTGCACGTTAATTTATCTTACATACCCTCTCAGTTTGATCGGGTATGTTTCTCTTTTAGTTACGTTATCTATAATTCGGGGACGAATTATTCTTTTTAGGGGGGAAGAGTTGTAAAACCCGCATGCTTTTACCATGCATAGTACCCTTAGGATCGTACGTACTAGATTAAAACTTTCCTAATATAGCATGATTACGATTACGTGTTAGGAGTTTACGTATTACGTACGTGTTAGAACACGATAAGTATTTACTATGCACGATCACGTAATAATTATTTAACAATAATTAATCACGAACATGCGATCATGAAATCATGAACGTAATTAAAACACGAACTATTATTAATTACGTATATATATTTATTACGAGCGTAATTAAATATATTAGGTCACGGTAATTATTTAACGAGAACACACAAAACGCAAACACAAATAACCACGAACAAACACGTAAAACACGAACACGAGAACACACTTATTAATTAGACACGGAAAATGATCGGGTTACCCCTTGTGGGCCCCATTCCCACGAAATTTAGGAGGGAGGATGGGCTTAGCCCATCAATTTTTACTAAAAAGGGGTTAAATATTTTTACACTACTCATTTTTAGTTTTACAGAAGATTTAGAAAAAAAACCCTAAAAACCCTCCTCCTTCTCCTCTTTGTGCCGCCACCTTAAGAACACCACAAGGAGGTGGTTTGTGATCTTGGATCTTGGAAATCAAGTTGGTGAGCGTGTTTGTTCTTCATCATTTTGATCCACGAATTCGGTAAATCCTTTTTAAACCTTTTCTTTTGATTTAATCTTTTTATAAATTATGAACATGAGATATTTTTACAAAAACATAATAATTAAGCATAGATCTAACATGTTTTGGTGTTAAATAAAATCAAAAGGTTATTTTTAAGGGGTGTTTGTTTTGGCCGCAGGCTGCAACCGAACCCGAATGGGTTTCGGTTTGCCAAGCCGACCACCACCAAGACCATATGGTCTTGGTTGGTACGTGTGGGTCCCACGGCAACAAGGTAAACACGGGGTACCCCGAGTTGGTTCGGGGTACGGTGTCGATTTCATGTTCGGTTCATGTTTTTAGCCTAGATCCGGTTCATGGTGTATGTTAGTTTTTTTTTATGTTTATAAACTTATGTTAAAATTAAATTAATAAAATGATGTGATTAATTTAATAACATGACTTAGGTTATTAATTATTAATGATCATGAAATTATTTTAACCTAAGTATTTATATATTTAAGACTTATAATTAATTAATTATTTTAAAAACCATGATTATAATTAATTAATTAACATGACTTAGGTTATATTATTAATAAATAATAATACATGTTTTAACCTAAGTAGTTAACTTTATTTAATTAAAAACATGTTATACTTTAATTAAATATTTTAACCTATAGTTTAATTAATTACATGAAATAATTATTAAACTATACAATATACCATATGACTTAGAAAATAATCATGAAAAACACTTAGGCTTATATACTTAGCTTATTTAACCAGCTTATTTCTAATTATGGAAACTTTCTATTTTTAGAAACTTAATTAAATAAGGCAGCTAATTTATTTATGGAAACCAGCTATTTTTAGAAACTTATTTATTTCAGGCAGCTAATCTATTTATGGAAACTTATTTAAATAAGGCAACTAATCTATTTATGGAAACTTTCTATTTTTAGAAACTTATCTATTTTAAGCAGTAAATCTATTTTTGGAAACTTTCTATTTTTGGAAACTTTCCATTTTTGGAAACTTTCTATTTTTGGAAACTTTCTATTTTTGGTAACTTTCTATTTTTTGAAACTTTCTATTTTTGGAAACTTTCTATTTTTGGAAACTTTCTATTTTAGGAAACCTGTTATTTTTGGAAAGTTACTTATTATTACACAGTAAGTATAATAACACATGAAATACCAGAAATACTTAATCAGATTAAACTGAATATAAGATAAAACACGGTTTAAGGCTTAGAAACAGTAAAACATGGTAAGAACACATAAAATAAGCTAAGACATGACATATAACCAGCTATGTATTTAGTAAGCAGATACTTATTCATGTACGTATTTATGTAGCACTAGTGATTCGGAAGTAGGATTCTCGCAGTTCGTCTTTCTCTTTCACTGGACATAAGGTACGGATTCCCGTCCTTTCAGTATGGACATTCTTTCATTATTAGGATTCCCCGTATGCAGCCAACTGTTTTCCCGTAGTATAAGTTATGAGTTTGATTGCTTATGTTTAATTAAGATTACCTATAGCCATATACATGCATGACCAGTTTCACCTAGTTATGGAGGTACCATAACCATAACATTAGAGGCACTGATGTTATGACTTCACCACGGCGGAGTGATTGCTCGTGGCGTCCCTTCAGCTTTTGGACATTTATTTATATTTATCATGTGGGGCGTATGGGTGCATCCTAGTTACATGTTTTCAGTCAGGATTTCATGGTGAATGTGGTGTGTGCCTTGCATCCTTCACAAGGAGCTGATCCCTCCTACCCAAAGCCAGTATATTAAATTAGAGGCAGCCCCTCTAATTTGCATGATGAGGTCACCCCTCCAAGTATTCATGCACGGTGGATTTTCATGACCTATATTGGCTAATGGTAAAATATGTTAAACAGTTTTCATAAGATAAACATAAGGCTTTTCAAACTATAAAACCAGTTTATTGAACATGTTCCAGGTTTTCCAGGACTTATGCATTTCCGCTGCTATTAAGTCGTTATTATGCTTAGTCATTCATACTATGTCTATATCCGTGCACTGAGCGTTTTGCTCAGCCGTTACTTTCCTTTCCATGTCCCAAAACGGCAGGTACCCTAGGAAAGACTCGAGCATTTGGAGGACGTGCATCGGATGGAAGCTGCTAGAGACTTCTTTTCCTGTTGCCTTCATATATTTATGCTTGTGTAGTCTTTCATTCATTTCTTTTGCTTTATTATGTTTTGGGCTTATGTTTGAGAACCGATGTTTGATTCCGGTTATCCCTATGGTCATGTAATGTTTTATACATTTATCCTTGTATGCTTTGATGACACGCCATAATTACGCGTGACATTTCCATTATCAAAATGGGGTGTTACAGAAAGTGTCGATCGCCTGTTTGCTGGGCTGAAGTTGGAGATATTCAACTGACAGGACCAGAAATAATACATGAAACTACTGAAAAGATTGTTCAAATCCGACAGCGATTACAAGCTGCACAAGATAGACAAAGGAGTTACGCTAATACTAGACGTAAACCTTTGGAATTTGCAGTAGGAGATCATGTTATGTTGAAAGTTTCACCTCGTCAAGGAGTTATTCGATTCGGAAAGAAGAAGAAACTAAATCCAAGGTATATAGGACCATTCAAAATAACCAAAATAATTGGCCCTGTGGCATATAAACTAGAGCTTCCTGAAGAGCTTAGTAATATTCACAATAGTTTTCATGTTTCGAATCTTAAGAAGTGCTTATCTAATGAATCTCTCATCATACCGATGAAAAAACTTCAACTTGATGATAAGTTAAATTTTATAGAAGAGCCGGTGGAAATTATGGATACAGAAGTGAAACGCTTGAAGCAGAGCCGTATCCCAATAATTAAAGTACGATGGAACTCGAAAAGAGGACCTCGGTATACTTGGGAACGTGAAGATCAATTCAAAGCTAAATATCCACAACTATTTTCTTCTGTTAATCCTAGTTCTAGTTAAATCTCGAGACGAGATTTTAAATAAGGGGGAGAGACTATAACATCCAGTAGTTTTGGTTAATGTAATATCCATGTTCATAAATAAAAAGGTGATTTTACTCGGAAATTTTTGCATTTTCACTATACTACATGACTGACTTATGGATCTCACTATCACAATTGCCACATCAACATATGCCTATATGTTCTAAACACTATGTATATATCAAGTCTGAGTTCTAAAAGTTATCATATGAATAAACAATGAATAAGAACAACTCAAATATATAACAAAGATACCCTAAATTCCCATAGAAATCCCTTATAAACTAATATTTCAAGCAATGTAATCATAAAATGACAATGTACTATTATTAAACACTCTACAATAATTCTAATCCACCAAATAAAGAAAAGTTAAATAATCACAAAACACTAATATTCACTAATCACAAGCTAATTACAAGAAAATCATCTAAAACCAAGATTAACATATAAAATCCAATCTATAATGAACTAGACTCTAATATTTTGCAACAAAACATAAACTCAACTAAGTATCATAATATGATCATACATTTATCTTGAACCAAGTTACAAATTATTAAAGCATAAAGTACAAGTTTTCAAAGCATAGAACCTTAATCTTATTTAAATAACCTTAGAATATGATCAACTCATATAAACCCTCAAACTACGAATGTAGAACCCATAGAAGTCATAACCATATCATATAATCGTTATAATAAGCATAAATAAGGATATAAACCCTAATTACCCAAGTTAGAAAATCATTAGTATTAATGACCTAAAAACCCTAATATTAAGAAATCTACATAGAATCACTACCTAGTTCTTTTTGGACAAGTCTACAGATACTTATAGGACTTAATTAAGATTATAAGATGATATTAAGACAATGTACAAGTACCCTAATGCACAAGGTACAAGATTTCAATGCATGACTTGTAAATTAGGTCAAAATATGTATTTTCACTCTTTAGACATGTTTACCATAACTAAACCCTTAAACCAAGTGTGAGAACTCATTGGACACTTAAGACACAATTTCTAGGACCTAAATTAAGTTTACATCAGTAGCTAAGAGGAGGATAATCAAATTTGCTAAGATTAAACCCTAGATCATTAGAAAACCCTAATCTACAAATGTATACTTCCCATTTTCACATCAAACCTTTGTTAATCTTCAAACCAAGGACCTAAGTCTCTTAAATAGAATTTTTAAACCCTAATTAATCCCTAATCATTCACTAATCACTTTCCTAAGCCCTTAATCACCAAAAACACAAAGCATAAGTTACAAGCCCTAGATTTTGAATCTGGTTTTACATTTTCCCTCCAAAACTCATTTTCAAACCATTTCCCTCCATTACAAGTTTGAAAACCTGATATTTATTCATACTAAGATATTTTAGGAGTGTGAAAAGTAGGTGTATCACCTCCTTGCTTGCTACACATCACCATTCTTATCAATATGTTGTCGTGACACATTTTAGACCACAAGGAAGGATTAGGACTAAGCTACAAACTATGAAATTGTGTAGATCTTAACTAGCCTTCATTAGTCACCCCTCTATCATTCTTACACGTTTGAATTCATAACTTGGAGGCTAAGGGTCATAACAAGTATAAATAGGGGCGTATGTCTTCATTTGAAACTTGCACCCTGTTTCCTTTGTATCTCATACCCATTCTCCATTTTCACCTCAATATACGTCTTCGGACATCCCACAAGACCAAAAACCAGGTCTATAAGCTTTCCATTGAAGCCCTTGAAGCTTTGATTACAAGTTGTGTTCATAAGAAGCCATAAGGAGCCATTTTGGAGCTACCTAGGTAAATCTATGTTAACCAAGGCTTTGATCTTGTTATAAAGTTTATTTAGACTTGTTATAATTCCAAAATTATGTTAGAAAGATATTCCAAAAGAAACTAAGTCATTTCATCATTTTAAATGAAAGTTATAAGTTAAAGATGTCTTAAAACCCTAGTTTTGTAATTTACATGAAATAATGAGTAAAAACCCATTTCAAAAGCTATAATTCTAAAGAAATTTTGTTATTATGATTATAAATGTGTTCATAAACTTTGTTTTTAAATCCTAGATCATTTGGATCATTTTTGAGCTTGTTATGTGATTTTTACGAGTTCAGGGACTAAAACTATCATTTTTGAAACTATAAATCATTTTAGGCAAAAAGTGTCATTTTATGAAAGTAAAATCTATAAGAATAAATGTTGTAAAGTTTGAGACCCTAAGGTTAAATAATGAAGGTTTAAATTGCAATTATGAAACTTTATACTTAAAGGGTAAAAAGTGTAATTACACCAAACTATAACAACAAGGACTATTTCTTGCCAACATTGAAACTCAAAATGTAATAAAACATTTTGTGTCATGTTAGTAGGTAGCTTTGTACATAGATGTTCCATCTCGATATTACGTTCTGACTGAGTGGTTGGGTGTATGATTTAACGTGCTCTCGCTCCTCAAACGTTTATAGAATGGCTTCTGAGTATGATGGCCCGAACACTAATACTGTTACTCCAAAAATTAATTCAATCAAAGAATGTTAATTAAAGAAAATGAACTCAAGACTAACACTTGATATATATATATGCATATTGTGTGTCAGTCCAGATTCCGTGAGAAGGTTGTGGTTGGATAATCAAAAGACTCTATAGGCTAAGGTGAGTTTATAGCCTCACATTTTAAAAGCTTAAAAACAATTCGAAAACCCGCGAGGGGGATATATGCAAAACTGGAATATAAGTGTTTTTGTATGTTGCCTATATGATTATTGACACTATGTTTACATGTTGCCATCCAAAGTCCCTTTTTAATCGTGAACCGCTAATCATTTAATGAGCGCTAATATCATGAATAGTACTATTGGAGACTGACATCTCCTATCTGGGCAAGTCGCACTTGCTAGCAGTTAATGGTCCATTCTTAGGCTAAACAGATATACTTTATTTTGCATAACTCAGGATAGTCTGGCAATCTTCCTGCCTAAGGGCAATTTGTTGGATTTTTCTGATAATGTCTAGTCGCGAGTAATGAGCTAGTACAATAAGAATAGATGAATTTAAAACTGGGTGTATAACACCGTAGCCCGAGAGTCATACTTGTATTCAACTGATTTTTAAAACCTATAAATTCACTCAACCTTTGTGTTGACTTTAAGCATATATCTCAGATGAATGAAGACCGGCGTGCTATGGAAGGTGGTATCTTGAATAAGTTATCATTCTATCAATAAAACTAGATCTTTGGAAACCTGTGTTTGTACAGCGTATGTACAGTTGTTTATTAAACTCTGATTTGAATAAATGAATGATAACATTTGTTTCATTAAATGTCTTTTTAGAATTTTCTATTATTGTGAATATGGTACTATGAAGTAATACCCCTGATCAATGTTCCGCTGCGTAAAGGTAAAATGGAGGTGTTACATGTTTGGTCTACGTTGACAAGGCAATGATGAATATGAGCAGGCTGAACACAACACGTTAAAGTCGATCACTTGGCGTGGTAACCTGTTAGGTATGAAGCCATGGGAGACTTCCGCTTTGTATGAACTTCACGGTCTCATTTGAGCCAATCGACTTTGTAACATAGTGGCCAGCCTCAATTCATACTCATCACCCATAAAAAGGCTTTCTTTGTTTTTGTAATATAATTTCAGGCGTCCTCGGCACCTGTGGGGAAGTTTGGGAAATATTACACGCTTTAGGTGAATTTGAGGTATAAATCACTTTCTCCCTTCGTTAGTGTCAATAAATAGGATCATTTTAAATTTCATGGAATTACGTGATGTACTTGATCAATTATTTTCTTAGTACATTTTATTGTTGTATGCTTATGCAGTTCACCCTACTCATAGAAGCTTGGGATGAGACGAGGAAGCAGATACAGTCATTACATGAGACAGTACACAACACATGTTGTTTTTACAGATAAAGTGAATGAACAAGCAAGTTTGAATGGTGATCATATTATGAAAGAGGGCACTCAGCTCCTTAGTGACATAGATTATTAACTCAATAGCAGGTATAGTATTCTTAACTGTTGCAATATGTAAACACGTGAATCAGCTAGCTGACTTGATTATCGTGACATAGTTGTTGTAAATTTAATTAATTTTATTGCAATGTTTTAATGACTCAGAAGGACGACGACAGAACCTCCGTTTGATCTCAAAAACTTTAAACTTGGCCAATAGGATGAACTGATATCATTAAATATTGGATACCGTGGTGCTTGGTTCAGATTCAAGGTAGATTTACTTATATTCCTATACATGTCAGCAAGCAGGATTTCTATACTTCTGTTCATGGAATGTCTGCCATGATAAATTATACCACACTAAGGAAGCACGTACTGTCACATGAGATTTTTACATGTTTGGTTAGATATGCGATTTTGAACTTGACAGCAGAAACATGTGCTTGGTTGATACAGTAAAAGATGCGATAGGAAGAATAATGGATATATGCGAAAGACCTTAATGGTAACCTGTATTAATACCAACTAAATTTAGTTGTAGATGTTGTTACAAGTAGCGAGGATAATATTTTTTAACGCAAGTGTCATTGGTGATGCTTCTGCAACTTCTAATTTTTTTTCTCGAAACACCAAAGCTCTTCAACAATATAACTCAAAAGAAGGCGTGAATGCTTTTGAGTAATCCTAGCATGATCGGCTAAACTAATTAAGCCAATCAAAGGGATTTACAACAAGTATGATGAATGTCCATTTTTTTTTCCAAAGATCAATTCACTAACTACGTCTATGTACGTAACAACATTATTTCTTAAAAAACTTGCTAATAAGTATTGTTTATTCAACTTAGTGTTTTCAACATTCTTGTTACTACAACTCATTAATTATTAATTATCTCATGAGGTTCAATGATAGTACAACGAGTGAAGTATGAATCTTTGATTGAATGGTGAATTTAAAAGCTTTTTTATTTTGTAAAAATTTTGGCTGTATGGTGAAATGCACATTCACGCAGACTAGGCCACTGGTTCCTTTTTATGAATGTCCTTGTTCTTTTTCTTTACATATGCATTACTTTCTGTTTTTGTATGAATGTGTTTGTAGAGATAGAAACGTTAAAGATATACGAAGTGCCTTCTTAAGCTAGGAGGTCAAATTCGTCTAATAAAAAATTGATGAGACGGCCTTGCTATCCTATTATGTATCATAAAAATTCTATGTCATCATTAATTTCAGAAGTATGTGTTGTCACTGATGGTTCATGGTTTATGGAACTTTGAGGATCTAGTGAACGTGTTTGACAAAGGCTGTTATCAGTCAATTTATATTGCTCAAACACTGTTAGCAGAGTATTTTCAGCTTAAAATTACCATCACTATCCGTAAAGTAGTAGACGCGTCATAGCTAGGAACATCTTTGCATGATGTATCGACACTATAATTTGGGAATGAAGATGTCTAGATGGAGTTAATCTAACTTAGGATTATTGTATATTCTAAGTTAAATGGTATGTTTAGATGTTTGCAACTTGTCCAACAAGAAGTAGAAAACTTTCTTGCAATTTACATTTTGTAGTCTAAACTGTTATTCTTTGCATCTATATCTTATGTGCCATCTGAAAATGTTCCTAAAAACGCTCGCACTTCGCCGCAACGGAGCGCGAGCACAAATCTTAGTTATACTTAATGGGGGGAAAGGTCCACAAGTGGGTTTGGCTAGGTTCTTAATTCAATTTTGGATTGTGGGCTTTATATAATAAGTTTGGTCGAGTTACAACTTTTGTCCCTTTGTTTATACTTTGGCATAATTGGAAAACACCCCTTTGATAGTTAACGTCCATTAGGTTATATTAACATTCATTTCACTTTCACTACTTGTCAAAACTAGTCCTTTTATTTTTAAATACCAATTCCAAGGACTAGAAGTGTAATTCAAGAAAACTTCAAGGACCATTAAGGTACATCAAGGTAAGTGAAGGGTAGAAAGTGCAAAGTTGGAAAGTTGAGGGGCCAAATGGTAATTATCCAATTCTTCAAGGGTATTTTGGCAATTTGAGATCTTTAGGGTTTTCTTGTACGTCTTAGTTCCTTGTGTCCGTATTGTCTTCTTTTGAGTATTTTCATGTGATTTCTCGATATCCGTGCCTACACATACACAAACGAGAAAACAAGCATATATGGTGCACATTTGACGATATTTTACTCATTTTAAGCCCGTTTTAGGGTAATAAAAATGTGTAATTAAAGTCACATCACGGTGACTGGTGACCTATTCCCATGAATAAAGGTTGACATATTACTCTAGATATGCGTAGCCTGTGACTATACGGACACCGAGGTGTGACTCATCATCGAAACACTCACAGGTATTCTAAAAAATTATTGATTTGATTTTTAATTAATAAGAGTATGATTGCATTTCTTTTGGTAAATAAAACCGCCGCAATTAAAATTTTAGACTTAGAATGATGTGTATATTGTAATATAGGATTGAAAAGTCCATTTCGGTCCTTGATCGATTTCACACAACATGAAGAAATCTTCTTTTCTTTCATAAAAGCCTTAACAATCATTCTAAATTGAAGAAAAAGCAATAACACTAATGGATCATGTCAAACAACAAGCTTTACGAAAGAGTTGTACATGACCATGGATGTTTTGTTGCTAGATTCCTTTGTTTACCATTTACCGTTTTGCTAATGTAGTTTACTAATAGCGTGTTTGCTGATGCAGGTTGATGACCCGGGTTTGTTATATGTTGCTGATTTCGGGGCTGCTGGTGTAAGGTTGAGAGTTTGCTGGTGTGGATGCGGGTTCGATGACCCATGATTGTTGTTTTAACTTTTTTGTAGGACAATTTGAAATTTCGTTGTCGTTCTACATTTATGCTATACATAGGCTGCAACTAACGAAATTTAAAAATCGCGGTAAACAGAGACACCCTTCCTAGTTAGTATTAAAATACTAGAAGTAACTAACACCATTAATAATACCTACCCTTCATGTTTTTCCTTTTTTTAATATAGTTCTTTTTATAACTTTATTTATATTATAAAATTATAAAACCAAAAATAGAAAGAAAATATTAAGTTTAATAAATAAAAAATCTAAAACTAATAGTATAAAAGATATAAAATACAATGTAAAATTTTATACTAGTACTTTACTATTTGACAAAGATATATCAATCTTTGACAAAAGCTGTGAATGTTGTTAACAGAGCACATCACGGTCCGAACATCGCCCAACTTCAAAGACATCTAACCAAACTTGAAGTCAACAACAATGTCACAACACCTTCCACCTATTTCTCACTTTTCTCCATAGATTTCCTTCCATTATTTCATCCCCAAAACACACCATTTTTTAAACCTTTTTTCACCCATACTCCTTAAATAAAACCTTATCACATTGTATTTTGAACACATGTTTTAAATAAAAAAAAAAAAACATTCTTTCTGTTTGAAAACAATCATTTGATCAAAACCCATGTCTTAGATTTTTCATAAAGTGTAGAAAGATAGCTTAAATCAGATCCCAAGATCCACATTCTTGGACAGTTGACTTTGACTTTTTAAGGTTATTCTTTTAGCAAAATTTTGAAAATATACCCTTTTTAGGAAACTTTTTTTTTTTGAGTTGGAAAAAAGTTTGATTTAATGGTGGAAGAGGAAGTTAAGGATGATGAGAGATGTGACATTGAAGAAAATGGAAGTTCGAAAAGAGGGTGTGATTTTAAGGCTCCAATTGATTGGTTTAAAATGTTGTCAAGGGAGACTCATTGGACTGCTGTGGTTGTAGTTGTGGTGGTTTATGGTTTGAATCAAGGGCTTGGTGGTGCCCTTGCGAGAGTCGGTACTGAGTATTATATGAAAGATGTGCAGAAAGTGCAACCTTCTGAAGCACAAGCTTATACAGGGATTACGAATATACCTTGGATTATTAAGCCTGTTTGGGGTCTTCTTACGGATGTTGTTCCTGTTTTCGGCTATCGAAGAAGGCCTTATTTCGTTCTTGCTGGTAAATTATATAGTAGTATACTCGTGTATTTGATTGCCTGCTGATTATTTTTGCTATCTTAGATCAAGTGTAGTTCGTTTACAGGTATGCAACATAGATGATTAGGTTGTTACTAGAAATGGAAAAAAGTGAAGGATAATAAACTAAATGTTCCCTTCCGTTATACGAAAATTGAAAGTATTCCTCTTTGGTAAAATTTCAAGTTAGAGTTAACTATTTTCTTACTGATCTCTTCTTTGCAAGTTTTGAAGGGCATCTGACTAGATAAATTTGTTCCTTAGTTTTGGTATTGACAACGTAGAATTTGGTTTATTGATATCGCCGCATGTGCTGATTGTTGTAAAAGTACAACAGCTAGCTTGAGTAGTCATGTATAATAATTGCTATTAATATGGCGTGCCTAATGGTGCACCAGAGTAGTCAGTTATGGGGGAACATTCTTATCTTTCAAGAATCGCACACAATAAAGTGGTCCATGCCTTTTAAGCAATTTAGGTTTGTCTCTTTAGGAATTATATTCTCTTTTAGTTTTAGGAAAAGGGATACTTTTTTCACCACAATAACTATAAGGAGCATATAATTATTTATGAAATCCAAAGTATACTACTTGAAGCATGAAGTTGAAAAGCACTCAACTTGATTGTAATAGTCTACATGCACCACTAACTTTTAAACATATAATGTTTATTTTCTCATGGTGTTGCCATTAATCATATTGCCAGATATACTTTCAAAGTGAAGAATGCATCTGTAAATAATCTACCTTTATTTGAAGTATATGGAAACCACACTCGAGGGGATTTTCACATATCTAATGAGTAAGGCATGCCAAGGGTTGGATTCAATCTCGTCACCTTGAATCCCGCTTCAAATGTCTTATTTTCACACATAGGAATTGATAGGAGTTATGTATTGCTGTGAGTCAAGTAAGGCATGAGTATGTTATTCTTCACAATCATTTCTAATTGTACATATATTGCATAATAAATGTAAATCGATTCATGTTAAAAACTAGGAAGTACTACGTTTCTCTCTAGAAGTCAGAGGATTAGGAATCTTGTAGCTGTTATCGAGTATTAGTCGCGTGTGTACTTATCGTAGGATTTATTAGTTGATCAGATATTTGCATCTTTGTCAGGCATCATTGGAATTCTATCAATGTTTTTTTTGTCGTTCCACGAAAAGCTGCATATTGTACTAGCATTGTTGTCATTGACCATTGGGAGTGCTGGAGTTGCAATAGCAGATGTAACGGTTGATGCGTGTGTAGCACAACATAGTGGCATTCATCCTTCTCTTGCTCCAGACTTGCAAAGCTTATGTGCCCTGAGCTCTTCCATAGGAGCTTTAATTGGATTTTCTTTGAGTGGCATCTTCGTTCACCTAATTGGTCCCAAGGTGCCCTTTTTACTTCATTTTCTTGATCCACTGTCTTATATTCATGAAAAGTGCAACATTTCTTTTTCCTGAAGAACTTTAAATGGGCAAGTTTAATCTGAAAATTTTGCTTAAAAGAAACGGGTCAGTATGGGTCAAATGTTGGCGAAAGCACATTTCAATGAATAAAGCCTCATAAAATGTTTTATTCAGTATATTAGGCTAACTACACCAAGCTGGCCGAGCCTTGATATCCTCACAAGAGGAATTAGGTTCAAACCTCTCTAGGCACACCAATGTGGCCTAGGCCTGATATCCTCACAAGAGGTAGGAGGTTCAAACCTTACTAGGCACACATCTTGGGGGGTGGCGAGGGAAATGGTTGGAAACGGTCATGGGGGGTACCCTGGTTAGGCTGCGTAAATCCGAGTGAAAGACTCGCCCTCCCCTGCTAACCTGAACCGGATAACCTCATCCGTTTTGAAATTAGTATATGATAATATAATCATATTTGCCACACTAGTTATATTTTGAAAGATATATAAAGTTGGACAAATAGTGGTTTGGGTACATTCTAACCCACACATACAACCGTTTGACCCATTAACCAACACGTCTGGTCAGTGCATCTTAAAGAAACTAGCGCATTATCAGAATTTTTTCATCCGTCTTTTTACCAGTGTGCAGTTTAGATATGTGACAGATAGTCATAGATATACACTATAAAGTCTAGCAATTTCCATGGGAACAAGGACATATAAAATAAAAGTTAACTGCTAAATTGTATTTTCTGCATTATAGGGAGTGTATGGGTTGCTATGTATTCCATATGCGCTCGTGTTGCTAGTCGGCCTTGTGCTCAAGGAACCCCACTCACCAAGCTTTGCTTATGGCCAGGTACATACAGTACACTTTTGATGGATCGTATTCTGCACTGTATGTGATAACTTGGAGATAGTCCATGCTTTTTGATTCTGTTGGTTATGAAAACATACTTATTTAAATACCAGATAAGTGAGAAATTTGTTGATGCTGCTATGGCTATGTGGACAACTTTGAAATCAGGAGATGTTTGGAGGCCCTGTTTGTATATGTATCTCTCCTTTGCGTTGAGTTTGAATATCTATGAAGGGCTGTTTTACTGGGAAACCGATTCCAAAGATGGACCATCTTTCTCCCAGGTTTTCTTTCTTTCTTTCTCTCTCTTCTCTATCTCTACTACTCGTACTATAACACATTTGCTTAAAAAACTTTAAAAGTGAGAACTGTGAAATTATAAATCTAACGCTACCCTATTCCTTCAAATATTATATTTATATCTGTATACTTTCCTTCTATGACTAATAAGTTGAATGTTTGACCCAGTCAACAATATTTATCCGTTTCATACACGAAACACTTAACCAGGCTATAGGGCACTAACCTAGTCCTTGACAAATCTGTTAGCAATCAGAAATAAAATTATAACTCATAAAAATATTGTAATTTAGCTTTAAAACTATACTTCAGGCATAACCTGTTGTATCATACGCCGGGCCTGTCAAAAACGTTTTGATAAAATATTATGACCTATATGCAACGTGTGTGATCAGTGGGCCTAGAGAGACTGGACATTTTCGGGCTGGGCCTAAAAGTTGGACCATTTCAGGCCAGGCTTATGTTCATCCACAAGTTCAATGATTGTGTATTAACTACTAGTATCGTGCATGCAGGAAATAATTGGTTTTGTATTATCGATTGGCTCAATTGGATCCCTTTTAGGTGCCATATTATATCAATATACATTAAAGACTCATCCTTTTCGAGCTCTACTGTTTTGGACACAGCTATTTTTCGGCTTATCAGGAATGCTGGATCTTGTCTTCATACTGCGACTTAACCTTAAACTAGGAATCCCCGATTATTTCTTCGCCGTTATTGATGAAAGCGTATTTCAATTGGTCGGACGGTTGAAATGGATGCCACTTCTTGTCTTATCTTCACAACTTTGTCCACCCGGTATTGAAGGCACATTCTTTGCTTTACTTATGTCAATCGACAATTTCGGCCTTATGTCCTCAACATGGTTAGGTGGCTTACTTCTCCATGTCCTAAAGGTCACAAGAACACAATTTGACAACTTGTGGCTAGCTATATTGATTCGCAACATTTTGAGACTCACACCTCTCTGTTTTCTGTTTTTGGTGCCTAAAAGTGGGCCCAATTCGTTGGGTTTTTCTCGTATGGAAGTATTGGGTATTGTAGAAGACAGTGAATCTGATATAGAAGTATCTGTTCTAGAAGGCGCTGAGTTTTCAAAGCCTGAGGAGGTGGAGCTTACACCTCTCGTTAGTAGTGTTGGATAGACTAGAGTTTTAGCATCCTCAAGATGAAGAGTTTGATATAGCGTTCAGAAGCTGTAGGAAATATTTATTCTTTCTTGTTACATATATTCACACGATAGAGCCAATCATGGAGACAACGTTTAGTTTGAAACTTGTCTCAGTTCTTTTTATCATGATAATTTGTATTTTAGCTATATAGGTGTATGTGAAAAGAACAACGACTAAATTTCTTTTGATATACATACTTATTTATAGCATTTTTGGCGAAAACGACTCAGAATGTATGTCGAATTTGTAGCTCGAACTTTATAGCTTGTATTCTCGTCGATAAGCTATTTGTATTTACGTCGATAAGTTATTTATTGTCGTTGATTAGTTTCACTTTTGGTGTGATATTTACGCAACGAGAAAATATATACAGTTACACACAATGGCATGACATTCTTATTTATGGATGTATAGTTTGATGACATTTCATCGTGCGGATATTTTTTTTTATCAAAATTTTGTGGTTCTAGCATTTCTCGTTAAAAAAACTTGCGGTTCTAGCATTTCTCGTTAAAAAAACTGATCTGTCAAAAGCTGTCAATTTTGTCAACTTGAAATAAAACCAGAACTCTAGTCAACAACAATGTCACAGTATCTTCCACCCTCTTTCCAAAGTTTCCATATTTCTCCATTGATTTCCACCAACCTTTCATTATTCAATCTCCCAAAACACCAAATTTTGACCTTTTTGCACTCATACATATACAGGTAGTTGAACATGTTTAACAAACAGCAACATATCTTATAGCGTTGACTTTGACTTTTGAGGTTTCTTGAAATGTTTTTTGAGCTATGTTGATATTAATGTGACCATTATTATTAGAATGGAAGAAGGAAAAGATCATGAAAGCTGTAACACTGAAGAAGATGAAAATGGAAGTTCGAAAAGAGGGTGTGATATCAAGGCTCCAGTTGATTGGTTTAAAATATTATCAAGAAAGACTCATTGGACTTTTGTGGTTGCAGTTGTGGTGGTTTATGGTTTGAATCAAGGGCTTGGTGGTGCTCTTGCGAGAGTCGGTACGGAGTATTATATGAAAGATGTGCAGAAAGTGCAACCTTCTGAATCACAGGCTTATTTAGGAGTTACTAGAATACCTTGGATTATTAAGCCCCTTTGGGGTCTTCTTACTGATGTTGTTCCTGTTTTCGGCTATCGAAGGAGGCCTTATTTCGTGCTTGCCGGTAAAACATTTATGAATACATGTTTCCATTCGTTAATAAAATTGCTTGTGTATGACTAGTGATTATTTTATTTTGCTGTATGAGAGTATATATCAGATAATTAGATTGGTGACTAGAAATGGCAAAAAAAGTGAAAAGAAGATAAACTTTTTTTCATACAAAAACTGCAACAATTACTTTTATGGTGTCAGACCACAATACTTGAAGTCTTATTCATGAAAAAGCATTTTTATCATTTTTTTTAATTTGAAGCACTAAAAGTTGTTCCCTGCCTTTTAGCAGTCACCCTCCCATCACATTACACTTCACAATCTTTCAAGGTTATTTTAGTTATCTATCTTGAAAAGATTGTACTAAAAGAATATACATCTTCTACTGGTGTGGCTTAGTTTTAATTAGAAAGACTTTCAAAGAAGCATCAATAACTATCTATTTCTGTCAGAAATATTTGGGGGAACCACACTAGAGGGGGTGAACACGTATGCTAGCTCCTAATGAATGAGGCGTATCGATCATGCAATTCGATCTCAGATCGATAGTAAGGTTGCATAATATATTTAAAAGAACCTATGTCAATATTTGAAATCAGGAAGTACTACTTCAGTTCCGGTTTTAGAAGTTAGCGTATTAGTATATTGAAGCTGTTATTAGTCGTTTAAGTACTTATCATAGGGATGATTAATTTTTTTGTGTGGCAAATTTACAGGTATTTTAGGAATCATATCAATGTTTTACTTGTCCTTCCACGAAAAGCTACACATTGTACTAGCGTTATTGTCTTTGACTATAGGAAGTGCTGGAGTTGCAATAGCAGATGTGACAGTTGATGCGTGTGTAGCACAACACAGTGGCATCCATCCTTCTCTTGCTCCGGACATGCAAAGCTTGTGTGCCTTTAGTTCGTCCATAGGAGCTTTGATTGGATTTTCTTTGAGTGGTATCTTTGTTCACCTAATTGGTCCAAAGGTAGTTTTTTATAAATTCATTTGTTATCGAATCAGTCTGGATTTCATAATCATATATGGTACACTAACTATATAAGTAGTTAAACTTAAAATTATATAATTTTACAGCTAGCTTTTTGGGTTAACTCAACCTGACCCCAATGTTTCATCCCACAAAAAAGTTCCATGTTGACCCACAAAAATCATCGAACCTGTCCATTTTGCCACCTCAAGTTATCGTGTTGAGATTAGTTTGTTTTTTAATCTAAGTCTTAAAAGAGAGCATGGTTCAATTCACGATGGTTGGACATAGTCTGAACATGGGAATATCGGTTAGGCAGCTTACATCAGTTTCTCCTATCTTCTTGGCTAAAGTGTATTTTTTAGATATGAGATGAATAGTTAGAAGATGTGCCAACAATATATGATGTTAAACATTACAATTTCTACTGGACCACGGAAATATTTAACTTGGGTCAATTACTTGAATACTAAAATTCTTTTTCTGCATTAAAGGGTGTTTATGGGTTGCTAAGTATTCCATATGCGCTCGTGTTGCTAGTTGGCCTTGTGCTCAAGGAACCCCACTCACCAAGCTTTGCTTATGGCCAGGTACATACTAATGTTCCATTGCCTTTATATATAAAACACACTAACGATCTATTCGTTTGCATTATCTTTGTAATATTATGTAAAACATTTATGTTTTGTGATCTTGATTATGGAAACACGCTTGTCTGGATATCAGATAACTGAGAAATTTGTTGATGCTGCTACTGCTATGTGGACTACACTAAAGTCTGAAGATGTTTGGAGGCCGTGTTTGTATATGTATCTCTCGTTTGCGTTGAGTTTGGATATATATGAAGGGTTGTTTTTCTGGGAAACTGATTCGAAAGCTGGTCCATCCTTCTCCCAGGTATTCATCAACTTATGAACGCAGTATCTTTACATAATTTGGAGGAAGTCCTTAGCGTTAAGAATTTAGAAGGCGATTTGAAAAAAGTAGTTTTGCAAAATGTTCAAGGAATAACACTTACAAAGACTTCCTTTCTCGGACTGTAACACATGTTAACCCTTACATTTAGAAGAAAAAGATACAGCATGCACTACATTCTGTTTATCTATACTACTTTATAAAGCATTTGGGACCTTCTTAAAATAGCAAGGCTGAAAATTCAGATTACTAAATAAAGCAAGTTGTTGATATATTCATCAATATTATATACTATAACCCTTTCAAACAACCTTTTGTAACAAACTTTTGTAACAACCTACTTAAATAACATTTTTCCTTTAAATTGAAAAATCTTTTTATTTCTTTATTATTTTTATAATCTAATTTCACCATATATTCTAAAATTTTATACTCTTTAATTCAATATCCATTTTGCTATATTTTTATTAACTATTAATTTTTTTTTAAATTTAGAGGTTTTTTTCGATTTTTTACAACTTTAACAATACAAACTTAATGGATAAGAGATTAATATTTGTTAGTCTCAAAAAATGATTATGAGTACTCGCCGCCGCATTGCGCGGGTCCATGCTAGTTTTGTATAAAGCATAAAAACATACAACTTTACATCAAAAACAATAATTAAGTTCATTAAAAGTTTTGAATATACATCTGGGTCTAATTTTATATAAATGGGCTTTAACATGAACGGTCCTTACCATACTTTTTGATCAAACTTTAAGACCAATATAACCACTCAAGGGTGGCCTAGTGGTAGAAGGGGTTTGTGGCTATCACTCCAAAGTGTGTGAGGCCTCAAGTTCAATTCCTGCTAGGTGCAAACAACCTTGAAGTGGCCACACCAACCTCCTGAAAAAGGAGGGGTTTACCTGGTTTGAGTTTGTGTGGCGGTGAGCTCAAACCCCGTGGATTAGTCGGCCGATGTGTCGGAAATCACAGTTACAAAAAAAAAACAAAAACACTTTAAGACCAATATGCAACTTTTAGGGTCCAATGGGGGGCTTAGGACTAAGCATAATGAGGCCTGGCTTTTTAGGGCCACCGTAAAGAGACCTGGCTTTTTTAAGCCCGGAGGCCGAGGACCGTTTTAACAACTAGTATCATGCATGCAGGATACAATTGGTTTCGTCTTATCCATTGGCTCAATTGGATCCCTTTTAGGCGCCACCTTATATCAGTATACTTTAAAAGATTGTCCTTTCCGAGCTCTACTATTTTGGACACAGTTTGTATTTGGCTTATCAGGAATGCTAGATCTCGTCTTCATACTAAGACTTAACCTTAAACTAGGGATCCCCGATTATTTCTTTGCTGTTATCGATGAAAGTGTCTTTCAATTGATCGGTCGTTTGAAATGGATGCCATTTCTTGTCTTATCTTCACAACTTTGTCCACCTGGCATTGAAGGCACATTCTTTGCTTTGCTAATGTCAATTGACAATTTCGGCGGTATGTCCTCAACATTGTTAGGTGGCTTACTTCTTCATGTCCTAAATGTCACAAAAACACAATTTGATAACCTGTGGCTTGCTATATTGATTCGAAACATTCTGAGAATCACACCTCTTTGTTTTCTGTTTTTGGTACCTAAAAATGGGCCTGATTCTTTGGGGTTTTCTCGTATGGAAGTACTGAGTATTGTAGAAGATAGCGAGTCTCGTATAGAAGTATCGGCTGAATTAGAAAATAGTAAATTGATAAAACCCGAGGAGGTGGAGCTTACACCACTCGTTAGTAGTGTTGGTTAAACTTGAAAGTTTGGGACTTTGAGATACAGAAACCAGCTGATATAGGGTTCAAAAGCATTGAGAAACAATTATTCTTTCTTGTTACATTTATTCACGATAGGGGCAAATTAGTTGCGATAAACATCAATATGATATGACTCTGCAAATTCTGATATATCGAGACAACTTATTGGTTTGAACATTGCAAGGTGATGAGTTCTTTTGTATCATATGAAATTGTATTTTAGATATACGTTATTCAATGGTAAGTGAACAAAACCAATTGTTATATTATTCTTTTTGTACTATACGTTGTGTTAAGAGACCGATTTGAACGATTTGAGACGAGCATGGGCAGAGTAGGTGACTGTATCACATTGATTATTCATAATCTTTTTGGTGAACACGACCCTAAATGGACATGTACGTTGAGAGTATTACAATTTACAAGTGACAAAGTTCTTGTTTTCACAGTTTGGTATTATCAAATGAAGACATAAAATTAATAGTGGTGTGATAGGATCGAACTCGGGATTACGGGATTGCATATAATACGTAAAAGGTTAATTAATTTTAATAAATATATTTATTATATTTATTTATTTTAAACCAAGCTTAACTTAAACGGTCGTTAAATAAATTAAGAGTTAAGTTAAACGAACGTTATGGAATTAAATAGAAGAAAGAAGAAAACGGAAAGTTCCGGAAGCCCCCTTTGGGTAGGCTTAGGCCGACGGCTACAAGGGCAAAAGGGGAAGGGAAAAAGATTTTCTTTTCTAATTCGTTTATTACTTGGAACCAAGTTTTGCCAAGGCCTATATAAACATTCCATAGCCTGCGTAATTTTCCATCTCTTCTTCTCATTCTCTCTCCGCGATCGGCGAACAAACACCCCTTTAAGGTTCTTTGGTTTTCGATTTTGCTATTTTATTATCTAGTCCTAACCCCTCTCTAGGGTTGTTGGGTAGATTTTCCACAAGTGTTGAAGCTCCGGTTTATGTGCTAGACTCACGATTAGGCCGTTGTATTACGTGTGTACAATAATGTAATATAGTTTTACTTTAAACTATATCTTGGTATTATTCGTCCAAACCCTAATTGGTGATTCGTTGGTGTTCTTGTGGATTTGCTTTAGCTAAAAGGTATGTAACCCTAATTCGATTAACTATAATTGTGTTATTAATTATGATCTTTTTAAATTGCTTCCGCTATGTGTGCTTTGATCTTATTTAAGGTTTTGTATAATTGTTATGAACTTTATAAACCTTCATGAAAGTAATATCATTCAAGTATTCAACACTAACACAATATGAGGTTCCATGGATCAGATCTAACTCAGTTGCTGGAAGGTTACCCACAAATCAATACATCTACTTTGACGTTGTTGTTCAAACAACACTTTGTGTCCTATGGAAGTTTAGGATTGAGACGTGTTTCTCCTTAAACGACCCTCAAGGATCTCATATTCAACGGTATCAAAGTTGCTTCATTCAATTGGATCTCATGTAGAAATAAAAGGTCTTGTTTGAATTGGATCGAGTGGTTTAATAGCCCTCACATTGCTTAATGTAATTACTTATGTACTTTGTGCTCTAAGGTTCTTAGTATTTAGTGTTGGTGATTTTAGTGTCATCAAACATTTCGTGTGATAGTGATTTACCCAAGACCAAATGGAATTTGAGTTAAGTTATAATACAAGTTTAGAGGTGCGGAGTACAAGCTCGTATAAACTCGATTTCGATTAGGATAGTAAAGGCTGTGAATATATCTCAATGACGAATTAGTGACAGAATATTTAGTCAGTAGGATGTCTGATAGGCATATGTATATTTAATAATTAGCATTGATGTTGACAATTAGTGACAGTTTAAAACTGTTACAAAACTGTTGCTGGACAGAATTAAGAGAAAAGGTGCACCTTTTCATTAAAAGATAACCCTTTCTTTACAATCATCATGTATTATATATAGAAAAACACAACTTTGGTCTTTTATATTAACATTATGAAAATCTTAACTAACATACAATTTTTTCATGTTGGCCTAAAATTTGAGTGTGTTCTTGTCTTATCCCCGTACAAATTTTTTGTAACCCTAGGCATAAACAGGGTCGAACTATTGCATTTGGAAAATGAACTATACACGATTCAAGAATCTATCTGAAAATCATTGATTATCAAGACCCGAATACTAACATCTAGGTTGCTTTTTTGATATAATTCTACCGTTCGAAAAAACATCTACCAATAATAAAATAATAGTGAGTTCAAATCCTGTCTTACATTTTGCTGTTTAATCTTTTTTAGAACGACGAGTTAGTACAATTATTAAGTTAGTTATTCGATTCAACAATACTTACCAGAAGGTAGTCCCTTTCAGCCTCCAATAATAATTAGTGATTCGATTCCATAGTACATATGCAGAAGGTAGTCCTTGCCAGCCTTGAATTGACGCACCTATGGGGTAGAATCTCACAGATTCTCACCTTGAAGAAAAACCCCCCATGGAGAGACTCGAACCTGAGACTAGTCGCACGTGGTAACAATCTCGTCAAAGACATCCTTGGTGACCAATTGAGCTACCTCAATTGGTTTTTGCGGTTTAATGTTACACATTTTAATTGGTTAAACGTTGAATGTTGAGAGGTGTGTATAGTGTAGTGGGCAAGACCTAGCCAAACGCGCGAACCATAAATTTTCAATAATGTACCATGAACTTTACTTAGGTGTTTTAGCTAGTAATTCAAATTTTAGATGGATTGCTTGTTGCTTTCGATCCCGGTCCTACGTTTGATTAGCAAGGGTTGGTTTTCCAACTCAAGTGTTTTATTTTAACGAAGCTACTTATACATTTTTACTTTTAGATATAACAGAACGAGAGGTTAAAAAATATTTAGAACTCGTGAATTTTTTAATTTTTCGTGTCATTGAGTTTTTGGTTCATGTGTGGCATACATATGTCGTGATATTTTTCATAGTTAACTGAGGAGTTTCAAAGGTTAAAAATTCTCATATGAGCGAACATATAAAGTCAACGAGAAAGTCAAAGCATTCAAATGGTTGAGAAAAGTTGTTACCCAAACCCTTTTCTCATTCCATTGTATAAAGACTCACATGTTATATCATTTTCATTCAAGTATTCATTGATATCTTATTTGTAACTAAATTTTTTGTAACAAACTTCTATTTAATAAATCACGTTTTACTTACAATTCCCTTGTTCTTTGTTAAAATAGGAATTCTGGGTAATTTGTATCAATCAAATGGATCTGATACCATTTGGCAAATTATACTTGTTTTGTAGGAAAAAATATCGTTGCGCATAAGACGTTTGATGAAAAGTCAATAAAGGAAGGTCTTAAAAAAGAGGGATAAAGAAGAGGGTGATAAGATTGACAAAAATAAGGGTAAAATGTTTCTTGAGAAGACTTTTAAAGAATATGATAAAGTGGGGATATTTGTGCTTACAGATTCTAGTGAAAGGGATGCTGGTTGTTTTGTTGATGTTAATAACATTCTTAGAGAAGTTGATAATTGAAATAAGGATAACAAGGTAATAAGTGGTTTAAGCACTTTAATCCAAATCCTGATAATAATAATGATTTTGTTGCTTGTGACTCCTTATTTGAGAAAAATAAGAAGACCCAGCCATGGTGGCGAGACAAACAAAAAGGAATAATACTGTTAATGTTTCTAATAAGAGGAAGCAACAAGAAGTTCTTAGAGAAAATATAGAAGCGACTAATAATGAAATTAATAAAGAAGTTCTTTGATGAAGTTTCTAAAGCACGTGGGAATGATTTTAAGAACAACGAAAGTTTAGAACTTGAGTTGGGTGTTAAGGAACCTTATGAAATTAAGAATGGTACACAAGGAGGGAAAGCATTTTGTAAGGAGCATAATCGTAAGAATGGTGAGAAGATGGTTGATAAAAGTATGACCCATAGGGAAACATGTACACTTTTATTATTAAAATCAGATTTACAATCATAATAATAAAATTAACATAATGTAAAGAAACTAAAATAAAATTACAGAAAATAAATAACAAAAATTAAACAAAAGCAGTAAAGGTGTGAGACGAGGCTCGTGTTTAACACGATTCCCTTAAAATAGATTTCGCCGTATGTTTTTCAAGGTACAACGTTTAAAGATTTTGTACAACCGGACTAGACAAACTTGCCTGATAGATCATGGAAGCAAATGCGTGTTTCAGATCAACAGGACTGCTGGAATTCTTGTGTGTATGGAGCTGCGTTTTTTTGTGTCTGAAAACTGAATGAGACAAGTTTATTTTATAGTGAAACTTATCTTGGTCACCAAGGCAGGATATTCACTCCAAAAATAAATAGACATGCAAATAATTTATTACTAAAACTTATTTGCAAATCTTTTCTTACACAAAATATATTCTGTCAATATTCTAGAAGACTTGTTTGCTAAGTCTAAATATATTCCAGAAGTAAACTACAAAATATTATGGAAAAGAAATTAGACCCCAAATTGACAGCAAAAAGATAGGCGCGTAGGAAACTCCCGGAGCTACATTCGTATCCGCAGGTCGCGCGGGCTCAAACAAGTTCAGAATCTTCGAACTCATTTTGGCCTAGAAATCCTATTTTCTACACCTGTGCGCGCACACGTAGGCGTTGGAGTAAAACCAACCAAATAGATTTTGAAAGTGAATACCATGATTTACTTATAAATCCACTTTCACTTCCTTTTCTAGTCTATGTGGGACATTTTCCATTACCAAAATATTGTGTTTCACGCGCCTCAATTTGAGACACGATATCTCATTCATATTAACTCTATTTTGGACATACTTTTGCTTGTTGGAAGCTCTCTTCGAGGAGAACGCAAAGCTACTAATTATTACGAATATATATAACATATACATATATTAAATTATGTCCAAACTTTGCAAAAAACCTCATTTTGAATTTTTTTTCCCAACATGACCACAGTGAGTAATCGAGCAGTGACTAATGTGGGGTATGCTTGACTGATGTTGAGGTGGTTCCAAGTATAAAGAAGATTTTAGTGTAGTTCAACTGAAGGTCACCAAAAATACCGATGTTAATCAATCTTTTACAAACAAAATTGAGGAGTAACATTATGCTCAAAATATGGGCATATGGGTAAACCATGTGGTGAGTTCATTTTGGAACTCAACAAGTGTATGACCCACAGGGTATACGAGGTTTTGATATATATGGTTTTGATGATGGAAATTTTTTTATATGGATCAAAAAGTAAAGCTTAGTAGTTTGGTTGATAATGTGGCTGAAATATGTGTTGGAGGTGTCAGTTTTAGGGGTGAGCAGGTTGATGTTGCTGCAATTATAGTTGGTGAGTCGAATCACGAAGCTATAAGAAATTTGGTGGAAACACTTTTGAAACTTCTAAGAAATGAGTTCAATAATGTCGAGAAACGAGGTTTAAGTGATAAAAAGGTGGCTTATGTTGATGTTGCACAGTTAACAGGATAGGAAGTTGGTTTCAATAATTGCTTTTAAGAGTTACAGCATTACAAAGTCGGGAAGATACGTATGCTATATATTTTCAAGTAAACACTTTTAAGTACGCATCATCAAATGAAGTTTTTGATCCAGGTTGGAAAATGGGTTGATGTGAATTGATACTTCGAACGGGGTTCTATAGTAGGAATTGAAGCTGCTAAGTAGGTTCTCAATCAAATTGAAGAATCTGTTGATGTTATGCGATCCATAAAAGTAAAAAAGTTGCAACAAGTGTTTGCCTGAGTTGCCGATACGCTGGAAATACATAGCTGGTTAGGGGTGTTTGGCGTAACAAAAAGGTTGTTGTTTCTTTGTTTCCTTTGCTTCTTGAGGACAAACATCATTTCAAGCGGACTAGAGTGACATGAGCCAAAGTGTAAAGTCAACGAGAAAGTCAACATATTCAAATGGCTGGGAAAAGTTGTTGAACCAACCATTGTCTCATTCTATTGGATAAATTCCCACATGTTTGTAACACCCCATTTTTACATTGACGCAGCGGAATAATAATTTTGGGGTATTACTTCATTGAGTAAAAGGCACAGTAATAGGAAACAACTCAAAAGAGCATTTTAATAAACTTTATTTATTTATAAATAATCATTTACCATTATCATTCAAAATTAGAGATTTTTAATAAAACAATTGTACATACTCTACACATCACATGTTTCAGAAATCTAGAAAATAGGTTTGAATGATAAAATTCCCAAGTCTATATCTCTCCACGTCATCATTATGCTGCTCCATGCTATCAATTATCAACACTTGAAATATATACTTAAAATCAACACAATGGTTGAGTGAATTCATAGGTTTAAAATCATTTTTGAATACAAGATCCTTTAACCTGAGCTACGTTATTATTTGCTCGTAGAGTAAATTTATGAATTACTTCACTAAGCTTATGATACCGCTGCTGGACATATTAGTAACCAATCATTTGCCTTTATGAGGAAGTCTACCAAACTATCATGTATAGCAAAATATAGTATGCCTGTTTGACCATTTAGGTTCTAGCAAGTGCGACTTGCCCAGACTGGGGAAGTCAGTCCCCAAATAGTACTATTTACAATATTAGCGCTCATTTTCAAGAAATGATTAGCGGTTTATAATTATAAAGGAATTTCTCGGCAGCACTAAACATAGTGTCAATAAACAGATCTGGGAAGCATACCAAAAGACTTGTATTCCAGTTTAGCATATACCCCCCCTCACGGGTTTTCAAATTATTGAAAGTAGTATACTTTAGTGAGGCTATGAACTCACATTGTATCCAGAAATTATGAATCTTGGCAGATTTATATCACATAAAACAACTTGAGCTAGCAATCAAGAACTTGGTCTCACACCAACCCTAGATTAACATATTTGATATAGTATTAAGTCTTTCGTTTTGAGTTCAATATCTTTAGTTATCAATCATATATTATTTAAAGTTATAACTTCTCATAATTATGATATCATTGTTCGGGCCATCATGCTCAGAATCCATTCTATGAACGTTTGAGGAGCGAGGGTGTTGGGAATAAAAATATCCAGCCGCTGACAAAGGGAATCAAGACACTGACATGAGTAATCAAGCCGTTAACAAACAAGCCGCCGACAAGAGAAGATCAAGCCACTATCAGTAGTCATTAGCTGTTACTCAACACGTTTGTATAAGTTAGGAAGATTTACTTGAATATTGTATTTCTTATGTTTATCTATTTGATATCTTCCTAGAATAGTTGATACTTGCTTTATGTACAAGGCTCCTTATGTGTATAAAATGAGGCCTTAGGGTTTATTGATAGACAACACTTTCAATAGTTTTGTACGCATAATATTAATCGAAGTTGAAAGTTTAGTATATTGTTTGTTCTTTATTCTAAGTATTAATTCCACATAATACTTGGTTTGTTTCAAACATAAAGTTTCTCTACGTATTATACTTGATCTAATCTTGTTAATACAAAGCTAAATAGATCTATGTTTGGGATCAACAAGTGGTATTAGAGCTTGTTGAGGAACTTTGATCTAAATAACAAAAATCTAAATCGAACTAAACCCTAATCGCAAAGTGCTTGAGATCTTCAATCTATCCTTGATAGTGTTCATCTTGTGCTCTTGTGACAAGATGACCTATTACATTCTTAAGTATCTTGATTATTGCCATCTTGTGCTCTAATGACTTCTGAATCGACATCGGTTAGTACACAGCTAAGCCACCTTCTTGATATGAAGCAACATATATAGAAAAAGATAAAATGGCTTTGAACATTTCACCCTTACTCGGTAGCGTTTTACCTCCGGTCGGTGAAGACCGTTAAACGATATTAGATACCGTACCTCTGATCGGGTAGATTCGATTAAGAACCTCCTTGACAGGGTTTCCCGATGGTAGTAGCCAGTTCTCTTTACTCGACCGTCTCAAAGCAGACTGCGAACGTAAAAAGTGAATCATAAGGATAAGTTATCCGTCTAATTAGAGTCGTCAATTCATAATTCCTGGAACAAGTTTGATTCTAAAATATTCGCACCATTGTTGCTTTCCAGTTTGTCACAAGCTCGATTCATAAAGAATCTTGCGAGTTACCTGTCGCAATGTTGTTTGAGGTTTACACTGGAACGATTTCCATTCGTCACTGTGAGCACTAAAGAGTGTCACTCTGAATGTTCTGGCAAGATCACACGGTTTTTACGAAGGAACCTGGAATCAAGTTTAAATCAATTAAGAATCTAAACTTAGTTGCATTCTAGTTATCACATGTTTGATTCATGTAGACTCGCACAAGTTACCTACCATGAGCTTGTTTGATGTTGACTCAAGCAGGATTTTCATCTTCATCGTGAATCGTATTACTCAGATGTTCTGGCAATATCACAAGGATAATGCGTAGGACTCGATTATGTCCTAATGAGACAATAGATTGATTTCTTTTTGGCTCTAGACTTGATAAGTGCATTTTAGTAGTCGGAAGCTGGAGCAGACTGCCACCTTTTCAATATTAACTAACTCGAAATGAGAAAGTCAATAGATACGTGTTGATCTCCGTGACAATGAGACAAGTTCTTTTGAGAGAAACTCGAATGGCTAGGGAAGGGTTGTGCATTGCATCAGTGGGTCCATGACGACTTGTCTTCAATAGATGTATTGACCCGGTTTCTGCCTAGGTTGCATAGAATATTCAACTCCTTCAATGCTTACCAACACGTCATCATTAGCACCTTGTTGTGATTGTTCTAGTGCTAACTTAAGTAATTGGTCCGCATTCAGCTTCATTCAACTCCATCTTTCCTAAGGACAACTATTTATAGCTATGGAATGTCCTTAGGTAGATCCCTTCGGTTCTGGTTAGATCATAGGACTTAGTTTCCTATCCTAAACCACCTTTTAACTCCATCGTTCCGTCGTGGATAGTAGGTAGTTTTGGGTATAGACCGTAACCATAAAACCATTGAAGACCATTCAAAGTGCTTGATAAAAATCAAAACTTTTAACACTTTGAAAGTTTTATATTTCCGAAAAGCTCCCCCTACACACATGCATCGATATACGAAATAGTTTAGCATGTGAAGGAAAGAGTTGAACTTGAGTCTTTAAGATCACATGTTGCGATATATTACATTTTAATCACATTTTCTCCCCTATCTCTAATATAAAAATATAATATTAGAGATACCAATTGATTATAATATGACAGTTTTTTGAAAACCGATAGGAGAGAAAGATGTGTGCGTGCATGAATCATGGAACTTTTATAGTCGGGTAGCTCCCCCTTAACAATATATGTGGGTCCTAATTGATCAAAATTTGACAATATATAGGAAAAAAAGACACCACAAAATATGTTTAGGTACGGAGATGAGATGCCTTATCTGAAATATAGTACATTTGACAATTTTATATCATTTTCGGAATGTGTTGGATACATAAAATATGACAATATCTGAGATGTACACAACAACATTAAAGGCTTTGTTTTTAAAATGCTCCACGTAAAAAATTGACTAAAATAACATATGACATTTTTGAGATATAAAAACCACATTATAAGGAAGGGAGTGTTGAAAGATTTAGAAAAACCTTTTGAGAAATTCTTTAAAAATTTTGTTCAACGGTTTTAAAATAATCATGATAGAAGAGTTCTCTTCTATTGCTTAGGGAAAGCGCACTGAAACGTACACTTCCCTTTCGGGTCTGTTTTTCATGAGCTCAAAACTTTGATTGTTTTGTGACTAGCTCATGACCGAGAAAAATTAATTTCCCGTTGTGAAAGATAAGTTATCATCCATGATAAACTTTCCTTAAGGTGAAATCCGAGTTCTAAGTTGACATTTACTTAGAAGTCGTTTTTCATGAACTTAAAAACTTTGAATGTTTTTATGAGAAGCTCATGACCGAGAAATATTAAATTCTCGTTGAGAAGGATAAGTTGTCATCCGAGATACACTTTCCTTATTTGAGGGTCGAGTTCTAAGTTGTGATGCGCTTAGAAGTCATATACACGAGCTTAAAACTTTCGAATAGTTTGATTGTAAGCTCGTGTCCGAGAAAATCAAATTTCTCGTTTTGAGGATAAGTCATACACGGGATGAACTTTCCTGTATTTGAAGTACGAGTTATAGTCTGACATGTGATTGTAAGTCATTGTAGAAGCTTAATTGTGACACCCCTGAGACACTTGTTTCTCTAATATCTGCTTCTTTAGCAACCAAACTCTAAGAGTGTCTTTTGTTGAACGGGTTAAAAATATTGGACCTTTGTGTTCCCGTTGAACCGTGACGTCGGTACCTGCACTTACATCAGTAGTTTGTATGCTTTCATCTTGGTTAGTGATATTGTTGTGAGATCCATGTGGGGGTTCACTGTGAACCTTTACCGTGCTAGAGGTAAATATCTTACCAGTGGGAACCCACCTAAGACCAATTGTTTTAAAGGTTCTACCCGTTGGTATCCACCTAAGACAGGGTATAGGAGTCATAGTTTTCTCATGCACAACAGAATACTTAATTGGATAAAATCTATTACCTATAGGGTTCCGTCTTTGAGATGCTCTGGCTTTTTGGTTCACCTTGTTCAAGACTTTTGTGATACAATCATCATGAATGGCATTAAACACACATTTGTTACATTTCGTGCAAACAAAATGATTAGCATCTGAGAAGGACCTAGTGTTCCTAGGTTTGGTGGATTTGTACACATCCGAGAAGGGTCTAGAATTCCTAGATGGGTGATCAACGCTCCTAGGTTTTGGTTTTATCCTAACTCTTGCTTGTGTCTTTTTTCATGGCATCCTCTAGATAGATTTTATGACCCGTTTCATTTGAAAAACGCCTAGGCATGTTCTTGCAACTATTTCTAGAGTTGCTTGAAGCATTCATGTGATCGGGTTTTGTAGAAGAAGATTTTCTTAAGGATGGACTAGATTGTGGAGTGACTGGTTTAGGCAAATTGCTTCTTACGTCAACTTGGGATGCAAACCTCAGTTTCGACATTTTGGGTCGTTCAGATTTAATCATATTCGGTTGTCTAGCAACTGAGTGAGGTCTGAATGGTTAAGAAGGAGGTTTCCTCAAGACTGACTGTTTTGCTAACTTAGTATCCACACTATTTCCTTTTAGCTTCATTAATTCATTTTTCACCGCTGTCAGTGCAAAAACCTTCTCCTGAATCTGAGCTTTTAATTGCTCATTTTGTAGAAGTAATTTAGCGACACGTTGTTCGAGCTTAATGTTCATATTGTCAAATATGTCGTGATCAACATTCACGTCATTACTATCTACAGTGTCGATATGTTGCACAGATATTTCACTTAATGTAGCAGGCGGAGGACTTGGATTTTGAGAAGCCAACTTTGATTCTAACAAATTTATTTGTTTCACAAAATGTTTTTTTTCCGCATTAGAATCTTGAATCTTACGATCGAGTTTTCGTTTAAGAACAACGTTTGCTTTTTCAAGTTTTTCAAAACAAGCTTCAAATTTGTCATTTTTCTTTGAAATTCAAGTTTGGCATCCTCAAAATATTTTTGTCTTTTGAGCTAACAAAGTTTCGAGCTCGTGAATCTTTGAATCAATTATTAATTGTACCTCAGCCATCGGCTCATTGTCACATTTGGGTCCGATAGCTGTAACAGCGGCTTCTGTATCGTTCCTTGAGCTTATGCTGGTATCTGATTCTGCACCGCTGCTTTCTGTACCGAACAAGCATCCAATGCTTGACCCTTATCGACGTTACTCTCTTTCGTCTGCATCAGTCTTTGATTCACCCTTCTTCCAAATTGTCGTTGATGACGTCTTCTTTCAGCAATTGACTTCTGTATATTACTCATATGTTGAAAAGTGTCTCTTTGAACGCTTGAAGATCTACGAGAGTATATTTGAAAAAGTATGTACTTGTGAACTCTCGATCGTTGTTTGATAATCCACCTGAGTCAATAATTTACTGGAACTGATTACTGAGAGCTGAAAAGACCTTCATTGATTCATTCTCTTGAAAACCATCTCTGTTAAGTTGTTATTGAAGATGGTCCACATTAAGTAGCATCGTTCTGGTGAATGTCTCAACATCTTGACCAAATAGTAGAGCGAATACCCGTTTGAATCCAATTTCAAGACGACTGCCTTTTAGGTCTTCTCTTGAAAGAATTTGAAGGTGCGACTGAAGCAACGTTAAGTGTTCCATGCATCTTTCTTTTGCTTTCAACATCTTTTATTTGATTGCATGAACGGTTTTTGTAAGGAATAATGTATTTAGAAGTTACTCCTGGTCATATAGCAGTTCCTACTGGAGTACTTCGTTCCTCCTGGTCATATTATAAAGTTGAAAGATGATAATAGAAGATATGATCAAGGAAGATTGTAGAAGATAAGGTCAAATATTTAGTCTTCCTATTCATATGGAAAGTATTAAATATATTGATTATGATGAGGAGGTTACAAGATTATTTAAGAAATAATCAAATGGTATTAATTTATAATACTTAGGCAAGTATTAGTTATGTTGTAACCACCTAGGACCCCTTGCACTATAAAAGGAGGTCCTAGGGTGTAGAGATGAAGACACTTCTACACACACACATTCTCTACACATTTTTCTCATTTTTTTATAGCTTCAAAGTTGTAAAACCCTATCACTATTAAG
Source organism: Glebionis coronaria (assembly GCA_025667525.1). Classification (NCBI taxonomy): domain Eukaryota; kingdom Viridiplantae; phylum Streptophyta; class Magnoliopsida; order Asterales; family Asteraceae; genus Glebionis; species Glebionis coronaria. Next base: position 54,582,392 of record CM046874.1, on the reverse strand, counting down.
AGTGATCGTATTAATATATTGAGGCTTGGATGTTTGGTTATTTCTATTGTTATTCTTATATATAAAGATTGGTTTCCGCACACTCTTTATATTGTGATCAAGGCTTCAAAGATCCTTCAAGAAGAAAACCTAACAAGTGGTATCAGAGCCTCGTTGAGAAGCTTTGATTGAGAAGAACAAGATTTCTACATCCGTGTTGTTGTGAAGTGAAGTTGCTGTTCAGAATACGCGACAGTTTAGCGCTAGATTAGCGACGATTTGCCAGAAATTTCTAATTAAGGTGTTGCTGAAGAAGACATGGCGTGCAGAACTTCAATTCCAGACAATGAGGTAATTCTTATGACAGAATCTGAAGTTAGAGAATCTAATGCTAAATTAAAGAATAAAATGCATGCTTATAACAACTATGACGTAGTAATTAGTTGTTCTAAAAATTGTGAACAAAAATATGCTGATCTTCAAAAACAATGTTCTAATTTAGATGCTCAAAATGATAAATATTTCGTAGAAGTTCAGTCATACAAAAGAGCTGTAATAACTTTGGAACAACAGAAAAAGTGGTTTCAAAATACTCAATTAGAGTATGAAGATAAGATTAGGGTATTAAGTATTGACTTAGAAAATACAACTAATCTATTGACATATTCTGAAAAGCTTAATACTGAGGTAAATAAAGAGAAGCAGGAGCTACAAACTAAAATAGATAATGCTTTGGCTAGGTTTGATAAATGGAAAAATTCATCTTAAAACTTAGTCAAATTAGTAGATAGCTCTATGTCTGGTAGAACCAAAATGGGCTTAGGATTTGAAAACTATCTAGGGCCAAATGATGTTTTTGACTCCTCTTTGTCTAGTGTGTTTGATACTAACCCTGAAGATGTGGAGGGTAGGCCTGTTTTCAATAGGTATAAACCAGCTGCAGAGATGCATGCAGTTCCTCCACCTCTCACAGGGACATACATGCCTACCTCAGACCACTCTGACTTTAATGAATCACAAAGGCCATATGGTACAAGGTCCACTGGCTCAATTGAGACTACTTCTGTGTCTAATGACTCTGTCTCTTGTAACTCTAGTGACAAGTATTTAGAAACTAAGACCAATGACCTTGACTCTTGTGAGTCTGGTTCCAGTGTTGATACACTTGAGTCTGTGCCTAGTCCTGTTATAATTAAACCTATGACTAGTAAATATGTCTCTTGTAAGTCTACCTTAAGTGCTGAATCACCTAAGTTCTATCCTCAATCTGTTTGTACTAAGAATGAAAGTAATAGGAAATCAGATAATCCTAGGAAAAACAATAAGAGTCCTAGAGGTAATCAAAGAGTTTGGAATGGCATGATGACTCATAAATTAGGTGATAACTTTGTGTTTAAAAATAAGGCTTGCTATGTGTGTGGTAGTTTTGATCACTTGCAATATACTTGTAAACACAGGAGAAAGATTAATGATCAACAACAAGTTAAACCGGTATGGAATAACTCAAGACGGGTGAATCACAAGAACTTTGGTAGAGTTTTTCACCCTAATCCTAAAAATAACATAATTCCACAACCAAGATGTTTTAACAATGTCAAAGGTAGAAGGGTTGAGTCTGCTCGGTCCAGAACAAAGGTTAATATTGTTAAGGCCTTAGCCCAGTGGGTTTGGAAACCTAAACAAGATGGTTTACAACATGTCTCCAAATCAAATAGTGCATCAAAAACCTTAACAAGATATGACCATGTTGATGTTTTTGGAAGATTCAAGTCTGTCTTAGCTTGGGACTTCCATAAACACTAATCTTTGTTTGGTTTGTGTTTATTTCAGCAAGTGTGATTATAAATTACTATGTTTTGTATTTTATATATTTGTGTGAACTAACTTTTTGCAGGAAAAGAGAAGTTTAAAAAAAAAAATCCTTGATGGTGAATACTTTGCTTTGTTTGAGGGGAGGTTTTAGCTTAAGGGGAGGCTTGTTGTATGTATAGCTGTGTATATTCTTGTGTTTTTCTGTCTAATCAATTTTGCAGATTGACATTGGTGCTGGTGGATATGGTTCCTCCTAGTAGAACTAAGTTGCTCCTAGTCGACCAATGGTTCCTCCTGGTTGCACTCATCCTGCTTCTGGTGGACCATTGTTCTTCCTGATGCATTCTACGTTCCTTCTGGTTGACTCATAGTCTTTGAGTGGTTATATATTAAAAAAAAAGAATTAAAAAAAATAAAAATAGAAACTTTCGAATCAAAATACCTTTGTATATATTTCACTTTTTGGGCTGTTTCTATTTGGTACTTAGGTGTTGGCTGCCCCCCACACAACAAATGATGCTCAACTCACCATGTTTCACAGACAAGAAAGAGTTGATTCACCATGAGGGTACGGCCTTGGTGTGATTCTCAAATCCGTTGATGGTTGCCAGTTTACCTAAAATTGGATGGTTTTCACTTGCCTTGGTCCTAGGCTGAAAAGTGGCTAGTCCAAGGGGGTACGGCTCTCGGTAAAGACTCATATCAAATCCGTTGATAGCTGTAATAGCTTGCTCAAAGCTATAGGGTTTTCAGCTCACCGATTCTTTATTGCTAAGAGTTGGCTAGTCCGGAAGGGTACGGCTTCTGGTAAAGACTTTAATCAAATCCGTTGAAGGCTATGATGGTTTGCCTAAAATCATCAGGGTAATCCAACTCACCGATGATTCACGTTCCAAGAGTTGGACTGGGTACTAGTCTCCCAGGGTGATGTCATGATTCCACCAAAAGGCTGGCTAGCCCAAGAGTGAGTAGCTACTTGGTAAAGGCTTCTCAAATCTGCTCCTGTTGCTGTCAAGATTCAACATGTGCAAATGTTTTCAAGCTTTAAAATAGTTCAACAATTAGTGTATCAGCAACTACTTTTGTGTTTCTTCTGGTGTTATCAACTGAGATTGTTGCTGCTGTGGTTCATATTCCAATCCTCATGCTTATTGGTGGCACATCTACTTAGAAACTTGAACTCAACCAGGTTAAATTCAAGTTTAGGGGAGGATTGTAAGGAATAATGTATTTAGAAGTTACTCCTGGTCATATAGCATTTCCTACTGGAGTACTTCGTTCCTCCTGCTCATATTATAAAGTTGAAAGATGATTATAGAAGATATGATCAAGGAAGATTGTAGAAGATAAGATCAAATATTTAGTCTTCCTATTCATATGGAAAGTATTAAATATATTGATTATGATGAGGAGGTTACAAGATTATTTAGGAAATAATTAAATGGTATTAATGTATAATACTTAGGCAAGTATTAATTATGTTGTAACCACCTAGGACCCCTTGCACTATAAAAGGAGGTCCTAGGGTGTAGAGATGAAGACACTTCTACACACACACATTCTCTACACATTTATCTCATTGTTTGTTATAGCTTCAAAGTTGTAAAACCCTATCACTATTAAGATTGATCGTATTAATATATTGAGGCTTGGATGTTTGGTTATTTTATTCTTCTTCTTATATATAAAGATTGGTTTCCGCACACTCTTTGTATTGTGATCAAGGCTTCAAAGATCCTTCAAGAAGCAAACCTAACAGTTTCGGTTGTAGAATCCTTGTTAGTAGGTTTACTAATTGGAGTCACAGTATTTGTCTGAACCGTTGGATTTTGCATCTTCTCTTGATTCATCTCAATGTCCATTGAACGGATGTCACGAAGAGGATATGATGTGTATGGATTATGGATCTCAGTAGATGTGTTGTGATGTGATTGTGGTTGAAATTCCGAAAATTCCGATTTTTTCTCAGTCCGACAATAAATTCCTCAGTCCGATATAACGGTAAATCGAGAAAATTTGAAATCGAGTTAGAAATAGCCTAAAACTAGTAGGAAAAAAATTTGAAAAGTGAAAAATTTTGACGAAAAATAAAACCTAAAATGGCCTAAAAATTTGAATTTTGGTCCGAAAATTTTAAATTTTAGGTCGAATTTGTTTTCGTATCGCCAAAATTTGAAATAGAAGCTTAATTGGCCTAAAAATGGTCTAGAAAAAATAAATTTTACTATGGTTTTCACGCCAAAAAAATTGAAAACGAATTTTTTTTTGGAAACTATGTTCCGGGACTAGTTTAGAGGGTGGCTAAATCTAAAAATGCTTCAAACAAAAATCTCACAAAGTAATGATATCGGAATATGGCTAGAAGGAATTCGAATACTTAGAAGATTTCGGGATGAGATTTCAAAATACTTCAATAATTTTGGAATCTACAGTGATAGAATTTCAGAATATATTTGCCTCAAAGATTTCAGAATATGTTTTCCTCACAGATTTCGGAATGTGTTATCCTCAAAGATTTCAATATGTTTTCCTCAAAAATTTCGAAATGTATTTTCCTCAAAGATTTCGGAATATGTTTTCCTCAAAGATTTCAGAATGTATTTTCCTCAAAGATTTCGGAATATGTAGTGAAGATTTTGGAATGTGGAGTGAAGAATGCGGAATGTGGAGTGAAGAATTTGGAATATGAAGAGAAGATTTCGGAATATGGTGTGAAGAATTCGGAATGTGGATTGAAGATTTCGGAATATGAAGTGAAGATTTCGGAATACTTCAACAACTCGGGAAAACACCAAGATTTTTGAATAAGGAAAGAATTCGGAATCCACCTAGATTTCGGAATACACACAGAATTTGGAATGTTTCAAGAATTCTAAATGTACCAAGAATTCGGAATACCCATTTTATTCCGAAATTAAACTTGAGATCATACCAAAATCAACTTTTTCGAGTTTTTACCCCAAAATCAAGCCAAAAGATCAAAACTTTTTGTGTTTATCACCAAAACAAGTATCACAAGTACCTACCACAACTACGTAGGAGATTTTAAGAATGATTTAAGGAGAAAAAACACGAGAATTGTTTTGAAACGTGAGGTTTTTTTGATAAAAAACACAACGAAATCAATAAAAAATTAACCACGAATCTTCAATCACCTATCTACTATAGGCTCTGATACCAAATGTTAATCCCGATCAATCCATAACACAAGATATATGATATAAATAGAGAGATGTTAGAGAGAGAAAGTAGAGAGATGGTGGAAGGTTTATGTAAACTAGAGAGAGAAAGTTACAATGAACCAACACCCTCTTCCACACATGGAAGAGGGTATATATACCCTAGGCTTGTTTGGGCCGTGGGCTTAGTAACATGGGCCGGGCTTGGCTTTGCTTGGGCTTGGAGCCCCTAACTTATACAATATTAGCTTAAAGTCCAAGCCTGGTTTTCCAGACTAACCTATTATAAGACCATTAACGAGTAAGATGACCTATTACATTCTTGTTCGACTATATAAAATATAGGGCTAACAGTTGTATCTTTGGAAGATACATAAATATGATTCTTTGAGACTCATAGATTATTGAGTATGGTTGAATAATTGGATTACCCCAATTGTATAGTGTTCTATCAGCGTCATTAAGAATCTACATATATGGCAAGTATTGTTATCCTTAGGCTTGAGATGCAAGTGGATCTTTGCATGGATGGACTGCGTTTCTTAATTTATAGTAAGCGTTATGTTAGTAAAATGGACAGTTCTAAAACATATTTCAAAAGTGTTTATCATATGTGAAAAAGGTACTTGTAGTCAAAATGGGATTTTTTTCCTCCATGAATGGAGTATGATACATACTGGGCCCCTCGTGGGATTGATTAGATGTTTGCATGGCCGTACCATATATTATAGTAAAGAGATTACTTTTTACATTTGGTAATCTTGATTAATCGGAGAAATGAGAAACATAATTGTTAATACATGAAATGACATATGATCCATATTTATGATTAAACGCATGAGTAACAAAAGGAATGCAGTATTAAAATACCATAAAGGCTGAGCTAATTTTCTAGAAACCGAACTCAGGTAATTTTGGGAGCATGGTAGTGTTGCTAAACTATCTGTCAATGTTAGTATGAAATTATGCTATGGCGGAGACTTCTGCAAGTGGGAGCTGTTAGGATGTGCGTAAGTCATAGTTAGTATTTTATATGGCCGGAAGTACGTGGGCCTAAGGGGTCACACACTTAGACATCCAGATCAAATTTTATTAAGTTACACAATATAATATGGCTATATTTATTGTGTAAACATAGTTTGATAAAAGTGTATACTTATTGGTAATTAATTAATAATTTAAAAGGTTTAACAAGGATCAACTAATAAGACTTAATACTTTATGGTAATTATCGTAATTACATGTTTAAGTATATAGAAAGTCAAAAAGTTAAACCAAATACCCCATAAGGGGTATTCGGTCGACCAAAAGGAAAAGAAGGTGAGAGAAGAGATTTTTAATTCTAGAATATTTATGACTTGAAAGTAAGTTGTAATCTTTACCATAAATATTCTAGGACTCAACTATATTAACAGATGAATATGATTCATTGTTTCATAACATTAAACCAAACTTTTCTCCATTTTCTCTTTGGGTAGGTCGATGGCAAGAAACCTCCAAAAGGGTTTTAGTGTTTGATTTTTATTAAGTACAAACTTAATAAAGAGCTAGCAATCGAAGGTGGTTGATTAAGGTGTTGTGTGGACTATATTAGAGAAGATCTAACTTAATCTTTGGTTTAATGGTGAATCGGTTTGGGTATACAATAGTTAGGGTTTTGTTTAGTTTTTGATTTGTTTTCTTGATCATGCGTTCTCGGACTAAAGGTATGCATTCTTTATCTTTATGTTAATTACATTATGTGCATAGTTATATGATCCTTCCCTTGTGTTTATTCATGATGCATGAATATTATATTCATTAGGGTTGTTAAATTTCAACATGACCAAACTTAAGAGATATGCTATGCGCATTTTAAACATGACTCAAACTCCTAACAGTTACAATTAGGAACTCAAGTTAAGGAGTATACTGCATAAATAACTAATAACCTATTGTTTATATTAAACTAAATAACCCGTTGCTCTGATCCTATTTTGATAATTATATGTACTATCAAATTGCTAGCATATAAAATGTATGAAACTTTACGTGTTTTATTAATAACTAGACGAATACCCGCGCATAGCGGCGGAAACTCCTAGCGGCATATAATCAACGATATGCGATCTAGTAAGTTGTTTTTTTGTAACGGTTCAAAATATAACGTGAAAATATCAAAATAAAATTGCCAATCGGTCGTAACATGCGATAGATTCTTAACATGTATCAACAACATATAAAACATCTAGTGAGACTGAAGTGAACCATCGCATCAACTAAGATAATATCTAACAAAGCACGTTAGCACGTTACTCGTCGCGTAAAAATTCTAGGTACACAAAATTTGAGGTGGAGACTCCTCCTTGACGAAACTCTTTAACTGGTTTTACTAATACATTGCTAGTTTACCGAATATCCTCTATACACAGCAACATAAAGTTGGTCATGCACGAAAATAGCTGTCGAAAATTAGACACTCACATTTAGAATTATTTTCTATTGTATCCATAGTCATCGCAAAGCTAATGTAGACCGGGACGTGTGTACTCTTTAGTTTATAAGGTTGCGATATCGTGATAAATATTTCATGTAACCTTAAAACGTTAAAAATATCAAAATATAACTGAAAAAGATTGTAACATGTGATTATTAACTCAAACAATAATTCTTAACATGTTTGAAAGAATATATAATAACACGTTAAAATCAAGCTCATGGAGACCAATAAATTTTTAATCTTCAACACATTAAGAGCTTAATCAAATTTATGTTGACATTTGTCGAAAATATTACTCTTAAATATAATATTTACAATTGAGGGAAGTTAGTGAATAAGATACTCTTGTTAGTCATACTATTTTGATTCACTATAGAAACAAACTGTAGTGAATGTTTTATAACCGAGTTTTCTAATAGAAGGACTGACTACGTTTTAAATGTACTTAACCACATTCCTATCATACGAAAAACATAAATTCACAAAAGTTGCATTAAAACCGTCTCATCGGTGCAGTTTTTTTCTTTTAAAAAAATTGGAAATCAAGTAGTAGAGATTAAGCGTTGCCATTTATATATTTTAAGTTTTCAAAATTAATAAATTTCAAAAAATAGGGGTAAAGTCTTTACATGTAGTAAAGATAACGAGGTATATACGGTCGTGTGTTGTGATTGAGCCTTTTAAATTTCAAATTATTTTCACTATCTATGTAATTTGTTTTAACTAAATCAAAAGGTGTAGTGACTCTAGAATAAAGTATAACTCAAACAAGTCGTAATTGGCTATCATTACCATAGCATAAATATTAACATGATATTTTTCATAAGGAAAAACATTAAAAACAAATAACGCATAATATAAAATTTACAACGTCCGACTTACATATTTATGTTTGCAAGTAATGAAAACTATTAATAAACGATCATAGATACATAGGCTTTCACGTTATTTTGCTTTCAGTATCCATAATAAGTGTCAAGGTTAGATATTGTTTGATAAACATAACTACTATATGAGCTTTGTAGGACTGAAGCCACCAATTATCTTAAGCATTGTATGGGTATTTTACAATAGTGTGATTTTTTTAAATGATTTTGTGATTTCTAAGTGTTACTATGCTGAACTTTTGATATGTAACATGTTTTATTTGCTTCCCGTTGCCCTTTTTATGACACTGGATGATGCAAGCTTTGTCTCAAAGTAACTATTTGCTTGTTCTATAAGTTAGAAATTCGAGTATATGTGAACTCTCAATAGTTGTGTGTGCATTCATACACGGTTTAATGAAAGAAAAATAAAAACCATTCCTAAATCTATTATGAAGTGATACATTGGTTCTACCATGCTCATATGTCATCAAAGATTACAAAGATTCATCAACTTATGATTGTTGTCGGTCACTACTGGAGAGACCATACCCAAAACCAAATCACCTTGGCTCCTAGTAAACAAACTAAAGGAATCAAAGTTACTATATACATAATAAGTTTAGCATATCCACGCCGTTGCATAGAAACGGACGTTAAATGTACTTGCTCGTAAAGATCAAATTAACATCATCAATGTGTCAAATATTAAGGTCAGAAAACATACTGTTAGATGCGTGTATTCGGGTGGGTCAAAGTATGCTAGTCAGATGGATTAAGTAATGGGTCAAATGGAGACTTTCGTATGGGTCGATAAGATGATACGAAACACTTTGTGTAAAAAATGTCTTTATATAAACAATTAGTGTCAAATGCTATTACAGGAAGAATACATTTTTTGAAACATTTCATGCTTAGCTACTACTGAGTTATCACTGTTAAGTGTTAATTATAAGACATCGCTGAATGACTGATTCATTATTCAAAATTGATACCTCTAGAGTATTTTAGCAACCCATACCAATATCTGAGTGCCATGTCTTTGTAAAAGGGATAAAAATACCCTTTTTCCACACTGAAAGCGAAATGTTAGACAAGTGGCCGCCTATGAGCTTTGGCACTACGATTGAGGCTTTAAACCTGAAAGACAAATTATTGGATTTCGCATATTCGTAAATTTATATTTAGATATATCAATCATATGTTGTTTACTAATGTTAGTAAACCATATTCAGTGGCTTTTCATAATATGAATTACATTAATAGTAGGATATGCAAATGTCAAAGAAAGCAAAGGGACAATTCAAGTTCATAGTTGTCCTTACCAAAAGTCGGAAGAGAATGTAGCTCTATACTACCATTTTTATTTCTATTTTCTGGTGACGATTACAACCTATGAGCCTAAAACATCAACCACAAAACCACCTATATCCTTCTCTCATAATTGATCTTGAAAATCTGCAATCATAATACACGTTTGTGTTCTTCAAAATTTGCAATCGTCGCAAATAACCTTTAGTATATATAAGTAAAAATACATTACTATAAAGGAATAAAAATATAGCACCCTGATATTGAATCTATCACTACCTTTCTTATCCCTTGTTGTAAAGCTATTTACTAAAGCAATTGGCTAAAAAATGTATCAAAAGACACTAATCAAATTCCATTAACAAAAACAAATAGACGTTTTGCAGAACTTCAAGAAACTTTAATAAGAACCTAATTGTTTCTTGTGGGAGTCTTATTAAGCTTCTCTCTCAATTTATAGAGTATCGGGTTACGGAAACATTATACTGCAACTCAGATTGGTCCTTTGTGCGTGTGGGATCTTATACAATGAAATGGATTTCACCAAAATTGAATGTCTCAAAGCGACGTCCCCTGTTGTAGACCTAAACATAACGCTTACGAGGACCATAAATCGACCTCTCATCTATAACTTATAAATAGTCCAAGGTAAATACAATAACTATATCAAACATTCCATTGAACAACAAATCACGTTTAACAACCAACAATCATTTGGAGCGACGAACCTGCAACAGGCTACAAAGAAACCAACATATGCATACATGATATTCTAGATATAACATAGTTTCGTTATTATGATTTTGGAAAAGAAGGCGTACCTTTTTCTAGTTATCAATCAGAAGAACTTTACCGACCTGCAAAACAAGAATAAAGATGAATACATGGTATAGAAATGCAAAAGGTGTAAATGTGTTGAAGCAAAATATTAGTAGATGTTATTAGGGGACCCATGATCATTAGGGTTTTGAGAAAAAAAGAGGCGGATATATTTTTCTTATGTGAAATTTTCTTATTAATAAAACGATTACCAAATCATGGTTTCAAACGACCATTAAAGAGGAATACAGTTGGTTATTGTCAGTAATTGAAGACTTGCCTAAGATAGATTAATAAAATAATGAGCGGGTTAATGAGTGTTTTAACTTCCTAATATAAAGCGCCAATTCAACCATGTCCATGTTCCAGCTATTAAGTTTTCAACATTTCCATATTTATGCACTTTTCAACTTTCAACATTTGACATACACCCTTTATAGGGTATATAGATTTGTAGTAACACGTATTTTTTACTTTAAGAGTGTTTTATAAAATAACATTAATTTGTAGCTTTATATTTTGTGCCATAAGTGTTGTGATGTTTAATTTCATTTTCTTAGCCCATTAATGTAAGAATAGTCATTCTAAAATTCCTTAATCAATTGTAGCTTTATGAATTAGATAATGTGAAAATATTAATGTTAGAAGTATTTAAAGTGATGGTCATATAATATACCGTTGCGAAGCTCGTGGAAAAAGCTACTTAATGGTGTCGAGAGTTCTATGTTATTGTTATATATGTAACGGGAATTAGTCCCAAACACACAAATGA